>JAAALK010000285.1:98446216-98769966 GCA_019279435.1 Zizania palustris
ATGTATTTTGGGATGAATTGTAGAAAAATTGTAATATTTGAGACAAAATTTAAATAGCAGAAGTGGTTGTATTTTGGGACGAGGGGTAGTAGCTAACAAAATAATGCTAACAAAATTAAGGTAGATAAAATATTAAAGAGATTTATGAATTATAAAATGATATGTGTTCTCTTTAATTAACTAAATTATGTACAAATATTTTTTCTTGAATATTATCTAATTATGTGCCAATCATCTTTATTAAATATTAACTATAAATAATTATCACTTATAAGTGTGAACCAGCGTTTACAAATCGTCTAATTAATCGGCCTGGTCGTTTTCCTGGCTCCGACTAGGTGCTTCGATGCGACCAGAGCGATTAGAAATCCGGTCATCCGACTAGTCGCAACTAGTCGGCCGATTAGCGACACTTTGGCGACCAGGAGAGAAGGGCAACTGACGGCGCATGATGGGGAAGGCAAGGGCCATCCGCCAGCGTTACCATGTGATGGGAGGAAGGGGGCTGACAACGGTGCACGGGCCACGGCAGGAGGAGTGGGCCGACGGCGATGGTGTGCCTTGGAGTGGGAGGGGCCACCGGCGCCGTCGGCGAGAGCGTGAAGAGAACGCGGTGCCAACAGGAACGTGAGGAGAAGGTGGCACCGGCAGGAGCGTGAGGAGAAGGCAGCGTTGGCGGGAGTGTGAGGAGGAGAAGGCGGCACATAGGAGGAGATGTGCAGCGCACAGGGGGTCTGTGCGGCGGCTGTGACTTGTGAGGGAGAGGGGAGATGTGAGGACTGAGGAGTGAAGCTAGGGTTTAGTTAATGGGCTTGGGCTTTTCAATTTTATTTTTGGGCTAATAAGTAATGGTTGGAAATTTGGCCCATACCTAGAAATTTATTGTCATATACTATATTGTGTGTGTATATATATATTGTGTATATGTCCTAAAATATATGGGATAATTAAATGGACCGACCGGGATCGACTAATCGTGACTAATCACGATTAATTTTCTGGTGACTAGGTTCGATTAGACGATTTGTAAACATTGGTGTGGACCCTACACTAGTATTCACTAATTAGTAATTAACTATAAAACATGCTAATTATCACTAATCAATGTTAATTTATCCCTATTAGTAACCTTGATCCTACTAGGAACAAGTTCGTCCAGGAAATTTCTAGGAGTGAGTTCGTCCGAAATTTGGAGGGAATATTCCCTCATGTGGGACGAACCCATCCTATCTCGATGCAACTCATTACACCAACCAAACGCATGGATGGGGTCTCATCCTGGGACAATCTCATTCCGTTCTGTCACCTTGTCTCAGGAACCAAACCATTCCTAAGTGACCTGTGAACCTACAGTGTAGACTATGGCCCATTTGTGCCATCACTTTGCATCTCTTGTACTCTTACACAGTCCAGGGATAGACTTGAGTATTTGACTAAATCACAAGACCACAGCCTGCTAAGATATGACTTGATTGTGTCAATGGCCATATGCAGATTGAAATTCCAACATTTATATATAAACTGGAAAACTTATGAAGAAATAATATTTATTCGCCTGTCTTTGTGATCCATAAGTAACTTATCTGCCTATTAAACAGGTTTCTATTTAGATTCACTGGGAAGGATGACGAGATTAACCTCAATGGTGACGGATCTGAGAGACCAGAGTTTTCTCAATGGACATGGATGACACCTCAGCAAGTTATTGAAAAGGTGGGCATTTTCCAGCTCAATGTTATCTGATCCCCAACTTCTGCAGTATCTGATATCATTCATATTGAACAGGCAGTTGAATTCAAACAACCTGTATATGAGGAAGCCCTGAAACACTTTGCCCCATATCTACAGTCAGATCCAACAGCTTCATCATAGCTTCGACCAATTTCCTTATGTTCTTTATATGGAGTTGTTTTGTGGTGCTAATGCCATAGATCCACAATAATTTACTATGAAGTAACGGACCAATGCTAGCATTTGGAATACCTGGCATTTTCCTGCCAAATATTATCCCATCCCAGCATTGGATCCAAGTATGCAACGAGATGTGTAAACTGATGCAATAATGATCTACTTCATCCCTAAACAGACCCCCATGATTTACTTTGGTTTCTGGTGGTGGCTAATTGTGGTGCTGTATTGCATGCTTGCATGGATCATACTTTGCCAAGATAACAATCTGTTTCTTGTCGTCAATGTTTTCCAATGTCATCGCCAGAGCTCAAACCTTGTACACCTAGATATCTGGTACTTGTATTCCAACACCCCATATCAGTACAGAATTCTTGGAAAACGACCAGTGTCGTTGTCAACAAATATCAAGGCATGAAGGCTGCTGCTGGCTTTTGTTGTGCGAGGACAACTGCCCTTGAAGCTCATGATACTGTCCCCTGGGGAGAAAAGGAGATGTGGTTAGGAAGATGCATTGTTTGCTCCACATCCTGATGAGCACTGATTACACAAGATATGCAGCAGCAAGAAGCATGGGATTCTTAAATGCCGGTAAAGGTTGGTCTCAAGCATCAGCGCGGAAAGCAACTCTACTGGATTTTACTAGCTCCAACTTTATTTCATGACTTCATGTGTGTTGCTTCTTTTTCCTCATGAACTTGCGCAGGCTCTTGATGCCTGCTAACTTTAATTCCCACCCCTTTTCTGACTTGAACTATTCAGCAGCTGTGGTGTTAAAGAGGTTACTGCTGCGATGCCGGAACAAAA
The DNA here is from genome assembly GCA_019279435.1 of Zizania palustris. Classification (NCBI taxonomy): domain Eukaryota; kingdom Viridiplantae; phylum Streptophyta; class Magnoliopsida; order Poales; family Poaceae; genus Zizania; species Zizania palustris. Next base: position 98,448,932 of record JAAALK010000285.1, read on the forward strand.
GTAGTGTAGCATTTACACTACACCTGCGAAGATGGATCATTTTGGTATCTTTAATGCTTGAATCATGGAGAGTAGCAAGTAGGAGTGGTCAGTGGTCGAGTGGAGCACTGAACAATCTGGGGGACCAGGGCTGAAGCATTGAACGCCGATGCGAAATGCAAATGACCGCCATTTTCTTGGCCGGGAGAAGAGAAGAGTGGAGTGGCTATAAATCTGCCTAGCTGGTGAGGTTTTCTCCACGCCGTGGCTTGCAATAATTGACGTGACATCGCCGCTGCAGCTTCAACGGCGATCGCTGTTCCGAAGAGAGGAGAAGAGAGACAGGGGTGAGATCTTCCTGTGCCACCACATGGTGCTCATGCTTCACTTCACATGCAGAGCCTCGTGCCCTTAGCTCTTGTTCTCTTCCTTGTTATTCCATCTGCCTGCCCCCCCTTGTCCTAACCGCTTCCTTGATTAACACAAGTTGGGAAACCGAGTATTACCTATTCCCCTGCAGTGTCGTGCACATACGCCGTGCTACGAAACATGTCTGTATGCAATAGCAGTGACATGACACCTGCTTCCTGCTTGGGTTGGACCAGAGAGATGTTGGAGCTCATAAAGTGATAAGATCGGCATAAGCAATCGTATAACGCCAATGGTACTGGCTGCGTCGCAGTATTTTTCTCCGGGACCTTTCTACGTGATGCAGATGTGCCACATTACCCGTGAGTGATGCCCGGATGTGCGTACGACGCCTCACGACAAGAGCGTGAGAGCAGGTAGCTCTCGATCGGTCACAGATACGGACTACCTGAACCTGATACCAAACCAGAGCATTTGTATACAAGCATCTCATCTCTCCTCTGCACCGAGCAAAATACTGACTTCTCCAGATGCACTGAACGGTCAACTAGAAGGCTAGAAATTAGAACGGCGTCCCCATGTCACGATGCAAATTTGCAATGATACGCCCGTACAGTGCAATCAATCAAGCGTATGTATGCAGATGCAGTGACCTCACTCTCGTTTTTTTTCCATCTACTTCGTCGGCCACAAAGTTAATGCATGCTAGCTGGCCATAGCGACACATCGTCATTACACAACAAATCGATTGATAGCGCAGGTGAGCACTCAAGAATGACCCTAATTATCTTAATGGAGTCATTGTAGTCACTGTCAGGACAAAAATCTAGATAACACAGGGTTTAGGCGTCACAGCCAACCATCACCAGTCCATACCACTAAGAAAATGAACAGTCACAGGCTGCAAACTTCCAACAACAATCTGGAGAGAACCTCACACTTGCCCTGACTCTGCAAGATCACCACTTTACCTCTGCTCTAGTAATGTTGAAGACTAGCTTCTGCTTAATTCATATAGAGCTTTGATAAATATTCTAGGCATGAAGCACCTTGTGTAGGGTTTCAGAAAAGCGCCAAATGCAAGCCTGGAATGGTACCAATTGCTCCCCAAACAGGACAAGTCTCATGGTATGGATCATTGATGCCGTCCCTTGCAGCATAAGATACCAGATGCCATTGCAAAAATTTCCGAGTACAGGAACTAAATTAACATTATATGACTCCATGACTCGGAAATGCCAGAAACTTCAATCTCAAGATTGGAATAATATAAAGCAATCCTACCCACCAAGAAAAGAAAAGAAATGAAGATGGATATCTATCTACAGAAGTAGAAGCCATGGACAGTGCATTCTTTTACCTACAAGGACATTATAGGGAAACAGGAGAGGACCAGAAGAGACATGTACTTATTTGTAGATATGATGATTCACCGGCCATCAGCCGAGGTGAACGATTCCGCGAACCCGGCAGGCCGAGCTGGGATGCTGCCCTTGCTGTCCTCAAGGCTCAAGATGCTCCCATCTGTCATGCTGGCCTCTGAGTCCTGCCAGCCCTTCACCATCTGGAGCAGTGGCTGGTGCAGATCAATGCCCATGTAATCCTCAGTCTCGTCGTTCACAGGCTTCCACTTCTCTACCATCGGGACGAGCACATTCACGGCGTGACCCATGTCTGGCCGCTGGGTGGGTTCCCGGCATGTGCAGTGGCCAGCAAGCTCTGCAACCACGGAGATGCTCTCAAAAGTCTCATCAGTGAGATCAAGAGTAGGGTCTATGGCTGCCCTGAGCTTCTCTTCATCCTTCCTTATCTGACAGAACCAAGAGGCCAGATAGCGGGTTTCCTCATCCAGACGGCTCTCATCAATGGCAGTCATTCCAGTTATCAGCTCCATCAGCACTACCCCAAAGCTGAAGACATCTGCTTTTGTTGTGATTTTCCCAGTCACTGCAATGATCGTTAAAGCAACTTATCAACCACACATTCAGGAATCATAATAACATGGAGGCATAACCAACAGGGAAAGGATAAATACTAGTACAGTCTCCATCGAACGATAGCTCTTATTTGCTGCAACACAACGAGGTCGAAAAGTTTAACAGTATTAGACAACTACAGGTTGTGTGGATTTCATAGAACAAGGAACCAGTTACCTCGAAAAAAATAGAGAGAACATCTCACCAAGTGGGTCAAAATGTAATGTATTGCAAGCTAGTACCAACAGGATTTTAAGAATGAGTAGTTCATCAGAAATTCAATCAAGATATATGGCAAGAGGTTTTATGCAACAAGGGTTACTCCTGTATCTAGCAGAGCCTAACTCCTCAAAGGGTATCTTCCTAGGCGACATGAGCGGCATATGCATTCAGTCACTGGGACATGTAAACAACATAACTAACAGAGGGTAGATGACTCAAATCTAATTTATGTGATATCTGTCAATGATAATCACTGTAACACAGAATGAACAAAATTACAATGTAAGCAAACAAATTAATATGGTAAACCATGCTTCCAGACAAAGCAATTCTTACCAGCATATTCAGGAGCCAAGTACCCAAAAGTTCCAGCGAGTCTTGTTGCCACAGAGAAGTTCCCATCAGGTGCATGTTTAACTAGCCCAAAGTCCGACACCTTTGCTCGGAAATCGTCACCGAGGAGAATGTTTGCAGACTTGAGATCCCTATGGATGTAGCACTGATGTGCCAGGCTGTGCAGATATTCCATTCCACGAGCAACATCCAATGCAATATTGAGCCTCTTCTTCCATGAGAGAGGCTCCATCTCAAGCTTCTTCCACTGGAACAGATGCTTGCTTAAAGCCCCATTGGACATGTGCTCATAGACCAGCAGCCTCTCACTCCCTTCAATCGAGTAACCCAGTATTGACACCAAGTTCCGGTGTCGAACCTTGGTCAGAATAGCGATCTCGGCTTGGAACTCATCCAAGGCCTTGTTGCTGATCACTGCAGCCTCCATCCTCTTCACGGCGATCATCGTGCCATCATGCAGCTCCCCTTTGTAGACAACACCAAAGCCCCCACGGCCAAGCACATTCTCCTGGGAAAAGTTCTTGGTGGCACCACGGAGGACCTGCACCGCAATCACGAAATTGCCTGCCTCGATCATGTGAACATTGCTAGTCTGACTGCTGCTCCCGCTAGGGGTGTTGCCTTGGGACGTACTACCATTGCCGTCATTGCTCGCCATGACAATCTTGACCAAGTTGTCTGGGTCAGAATTGTCCCTCGGGTGGACGACGACGGATGTTGCATTTGGCAGAATTGATCCCCTTTTCTTGCGGAAGATGAGCACAGCACACACCGAAACCAGAGCTACCACACTGACGGCAACCGGGATGGTGGTCGCCAACAGAACAGGTGAAGTCTTCCTCCCATTCTCTGGACTGGCAGCATGGATAGACGAGCCTGGTGTGCCAGACGACGGAGACCCAGGAGCATCCTTAGGTGGCGAGCCTGGCGCCGTCCTGTCGAAGTTGAGATTGCCGGTCACATTCACCTTCACGCTCGGGCTGAAGGTGGGTAGCGGCCCTGACAAGTCGTTCATGGACAGGTCTAGCTTCTGCAGCAACTTGAGGTTTGTCAGGCTATCCGGTACATGGCCGGTAAGGTGATTCCCGTCGAGCCTGATGTCCGAGAGTGTGCTCAGATTCCCAAGACTGTGGCTGATTGTGCCATTCAATCCATAGTCCGGCAAGTTGAGCACCGTCACCTTCCCTGCAACGCAGGTAACGCCCAGCCAACCCCCGCAGGAGTTGTTTCCGGACCAAGAACCGACCAGCTTCTTGGGGTAATCGACCTCGGCGAGGAATTCAATCAATGCCATCACCTCCGGTGAGCAGGCCACCCCGGGCTTGTCAGCGCAGAACCCATTGTGTGAGAAGGTGTATGTGGCGGCCTTGACCACCGGCACCGGGCCCAAGAGATTGTTGTCGTCGAGCTGCAGCGACTGGAGCTCGGGCAGGGTCCCGAGGGCTGGCGGCACGAGGCCGACGAGCTGGTTGCCGTTGAGCCAGAGCTCCTGCAGCGGCTTGCAGGCGGCTATGGAGTCCGGAATGGGACCGGAGAACTCGTTGCCGTGAAGCCAGGCTTGTTGAAGGTTGGGCATGGTGGCGATGACATCGAGAGTGCCGGAGAGCTTGGGGTCCCCATGCTGGTTGTTGAGCCAGAGCGTCTCCAAGGCAGAGCCCTTGAAGGTGGACGGGATCGGGCCGGAGAGGTTGTTGTAGGAGAGCTTGAGCTCCTGGAGGCTATTCATGGTGCCGAGGAAGTCCGGTATGGCGCCGACGAGGTTGCAGCCCATGAGACTGAGATTCTGCAGCTGCTGCGCGGAGGCGAGGTCGGTGGATATGGTCCAGCCCCCGGAGGATTTGTTGATCGGGTTGTTGTCGAGGGAGATGACGAGGAGTCCGGTGAGGCCGTCGAAGAAGTCGGCGGGGATGGTGTCGAAGGAGTTGTTGTTGAGGAAGGCGTGTCGGAGGGCGGCCATGCCCCGGAAGGAGGGAAGCGGGCCGGAGAGGGAGTTGTTCTGGAGGCTGAGGTCCTCAAGCGCGTCGAGGTGGGCGAAGGTGGGGGGCAATCGGCCGGCGAGGCCGGCGTTCTTAAGGTCCATGTTGTTGACGCGGCCGGCGCGGTCGCAGGAGATGTGCGGCCAGGCGCAGGGGTCGGTGTCGGCGGGCCAGGCGAGGACATCGGCGTTGGTCAGCGACCGTTGCAGGTCCTGGAGCACGGCCAGGTCGGCCGGGTGAATGGCGGCGGCGGCGAGGGCGGCGACGAGGAGGAGTAGGAGGGGGAGTAGGACGGCGGGGGCGTCCATCTAGTGGCGCTGGTACAGTTTCGGTGGAAGCATGCGCCCCTCCGGCCGCGCCTCCGCCGCCGCGTTTGGTTCCGACGCGGCAGTAGCTGGCTTCCTTGTGACTGTGAGTCAGAGGAGAGGAGAAGGGGATTTCATTCCGCTAGTCGGTGTGTCGTTGCCGCGGCAGTATTTCTTTTTGTTTTACCTGCCGCTTGCCCACTTCCCTCTTAGGATTAGGATTAGGATTAGGATCAGGATTAGGATTAGGATCGGGATTAGGATACGATTAGGATTAGGATTAGTATTAATTAATTCCTTCTTTCCTTATAGCAACCGCATGTTTAAGAGAATCCTTTTGTTTTATAAGAGAATCCTTTTGTTTTAGTACTAATTATATATATTGAGAAGGTAATGTTAAATAAAGTATGAGTTCTAAGTATGGATATTAAGGTATGAGTCATGAAACATGGATACAACTCTTTCAAATTAAATAATACAAATTTTTTTGTTTTCTAGTTATCCATTGGATAGACCATGCATTATTTTATATTTTTTATTTTGCTAATAGTATTGTAGTATTTTTTATAAGAAACAACTTTGTTGCATATCAATGTAATATTAGTTCTATAGTTCCTCACATTGTGGATGCTCTTACCGTTTGATCATAAAATAGTAGTAGTGTGTTGAGCCGCGGCGGACATGTAGAGAAAAACTTAGTAGATGCACTACTTTAAGCGGTATATCATATTGGGCCTATGAGTACACAAAAGGTAAAAAAATACTAATAATAACTAAAAAAATTTGGATCTGGGTTTCCGGGAACCCCTCCAACCATTGGGATCTGCCCCTGGTGTTGAGTACTCCGGTTAGGAACCTTTTGTTTATGTTTCTTTGTCTCGCAATTCAAACAAATGTGTTTTCTTGATTTATTTCGAGTACAATGCAGCATGCCAACGTGCAGTATTCGAGAAGGTGCTAGGCGCTAGTCGAGCGACGATCTAACCCCTCCGCAGTATGCATCCAATTATACATGTTTGTCTTATTTTTTCTTATTTTCTAGGTTCTCTTCACACAGTCCCAAGCATCCTATCTTTTTCTCTTCCTTTTCCCACACCCAACTTGTGTAGGCTCTCTTCCTCTCGAAGTCCCATGTGTTAAGGAATTTAATGTCCTCTTGGACTCCAAGGCAGCATGCCACTCGGTATTCTGCCACTTCCTCTCAAGTCAGGTGTTCGTCTCCCTTTTTCCCTTTGGCCGTCTGCACCCCTCATGTTCTCTTCTCTAGTGGCGATGGCCAGATTAGGTCGCATGCCTTCTACCGCCAAATCTAGCCGTCCGCGCGGGGGAGTTTGGACACCAAAGCGGGATTACGAGCGAGGCGGGAGCGTGACTGTGCGCGAGGTCGGTGAGTGGTGAGCGGCGAGCAACGCCAACATGCGACACAGGAGCATGAGAGTACCGATGCCTAGGCGTCGCGGTCAGCCGTCCGCCCAGGCATTCCGTGTGGCGTTGGGTGACGCCCAACGCCTAATCTAACCTAAGTGAGCGTTAGAGCCACTTTTTCGAACACAGCCTATGTGAATAATAAAAAATTTCGATCCAAACGGTTCAATAAAGATCTAATGATATGAAAACCGTCTCGATCTTACCACATCGCACAAAACCCTCACTTTTTTACACTATTCGATCTTGATCGAACAGTTCGGATCGGGTGACAGCTCTGTGTAGTCCACTTCCCCCAAGGATCTTGTTCCGTCAGTTGGTCGATGCGGTTGCCGGCGTAAGAGACGACACCAGAAACGCGCCGCGATTAGCTCGTCGTCGTGGACCAACCGTCATCGCAATCGACACCATGCTAATCCTCCCCGTCCACGGCGCGCCGGCCGGCCGGTCAAACGGACGGACGAAACGCCGGTTTTTTTATACCAGCAATGTACGGTACAATTGCCTCCTGCTGCTGCTGGATCGTCGTGTAAACAGCTGCTCCGTCCCAGGCGATCGAGGGCGTTAATGGCCGCAGATTTCTTCGATCTCCGCAGCTAATTAATGCCTAATTATCTCATACCCCAGGTGCGCTGACCATTGCACAATTTAATTTGCTGCTCGCTTCATCGATTTTGGCATTTTGCCTCCTCCTGGCTCCTTCTTCTTTTACCCCTGATTGATTTCTGCTTGTGCCCTTGGATCTATAGTCTCTGGTTATATATTTTTACCTGTTTTATTTTAATAATAAAAGTATAACTTTATAAATTTGTTTTTAAATAAAACTTTACATACATCACTTTCACATATCGCGGCTCTAATTGTTAAGTCAAACGAGATTCTTCAGTCGGCCTCACCGGCTGCAGCGGAAATCGGCTTTTCAGCGCAGTCCGATTTCGATCGGACGGGCGTGCGAGGGGGCTTCGCATAGGTGAGACTCACTTCACATGAGACTTCGAAGAGAGCGAAGGAGGCTCCGCACCATTCGACCAAGATCGGACGGCTACAGAAAAGAACCTGACTAGCCTCTATAGTCAGCCTCTCGACTACCCGACAAGACAAGAGAGGAGTCGGTTCCTTGTTAAGTTCCACGGCTGCCTTGCTTGTGTATTGTAGGCAACGTCATCTCCTTCTCGTCCCTACCATTTACTAATTTAATTTCCGGTTGGACAAAACTATTTCTTATTTGGTTTTACCACCTAACGATTGAACAGTGGAGCATCCAGCATAATTTTCTCCTTAATTGTCACGCGTGATTAATTCGGCTAAAGATGGCTATCTTTTACAGGAGTGTGGACCTAATTACTGACCCACATCTACCTGCAAATCTCCAAATGGACAGATTTTACGAAACCCACATTGCAATTCCAGTGAAGCTTCCTCTTTAGTCTTTGCAATTCTTTTACTTGGTTGAGGGTTCGTTGAGGCAACTTTACTGATATGTATGTATACGAGCTGTACTGATATGATGATCCAGTCATGGCCATGCTCTCCTTTCGTCGCTCAATCAAAGCAAAGCATGGAGTTATAGTTCTCTTGTCTGCTTTCCTGTTCTTGTGTTTTTGTGCCCCTCTCGAGCCTTGACAGATTAGCTTTCAGCCTTCCAAGGACCATGAGGTGCAATGATTCTGTTCTTGAGGCCTTCTCTGAAATAAAGACAGCATGCAGCTGCCGGGGAATTCTATGTTTTTGTGCCCCTCTCGAGCCTTGACAGATTAGCTTTACTATACCAGATGTGAACAATCTTGATCTGTCTGCATTTCCAGATGGTGCAGATCAAATTAATCCACATGTGTTTATTTGTGAATATATGTGAATCGAAGGCCAAAATCGGTGGAGTGAAAGAGCAGCAAGTAGTCCAGTACTCCAGCTAGTCTGGCTCAGCTCGTCGTCCCCACTGACCAGCTGCTGCATATGCGTCGTCGTCGTCGTCCTGACGCCCGGGCCACCACTGCACCCTCCCTTCACCGACGCTACCTCCACTCATCCACCGTCAGCTAGCTGCCACTGAATGCTTGATTAGATAGCTAGCTAGCTACTAGCTAGGTCGATCGAGTAGTGTATGTACGTAGTGCGCGCCTAGCTAATCAGTAAAGTCCCACAGGCCGGGTTTAGCCTGACAGATTATGAATCGATCTCAGCTAATTTGGTGCGCGGCCAGTTGCAATTCAAGCTGATAGTATGATCGATGCGCGCCACTGAAGCTAGCTAGCTAGTACAGTGCGTGCTCGGTGCTCCAATTCTTGCCTACCAGCTAGCTTGCCACCAAGACGACAACAGCGCGAGCATGAACACACACGGATCGAGCACATACAGACGACATGTCGTCGTCGTCGTCGTACGCGTGGGACGATAAACAAACAATGGAGCTAGCACTCCGATCCAGCCACTTATTATACCGGGTCGTCTCTAGCTGCACAGTTGAATAAGCTCATCACCACTCCGACACTGCAGCGGTTTCAGCTCATCTCAATGCATGCATGCATGTCAGCATGTGGCTGTCAAGTAGCACTACTTGTCTACTTGATCACTCCACACTGTTCCTGGGCTGAAAACATTTGGCTCAGGAAACAAGCTGTTTTCCTAAATACAGACAGCGTTTCTTGATATCTAGAAACTTCTCTGAAACGACGTCGGTAGCTCAGATTTTCAAAATATATAGAAACAGCTAGTTCTAATTTTTCAAGACTAGTAGCTGATGAAAAGCTGTCCAACCTGAGCTTCTTCGGATTCCATAGAATTTTATTTATCCACCGTGTGACTGTGTTACTGAATAAAATTACCCACCAGAGCAGTCGATCTGCATGCGAAGATTGACGGGGCAAATGCTGATGCAAATGGCCCATGATGAGAAGTCCAATCTGGGCGTTAGGATTGCATGTATTGGGCCTAGCATTTTGATGGATTGTGGTTGTGGATCGCCTCCCTCTGCAGCTAGGTACAACAAGTCAAGAACCCTCGCCGTGGACGTACGTCGTGGACGATCGTGCATGCTACTCACCATGTGTCCATGGAGGAAAGGCGCCAACGTCGCCAACGCCAACAACAGTGGCACCGCCGGCGAGGAAGAGGATCCACGCCGGCCGTGGAGGCGAAGCGCGTGTGGCCCCGCGGGGTGAGGACTGAGGAGGACGAAGACCCTGTAGGCTACAGGAGTTAGCTTGACGAAAGCCTGGACAAGGCGGCTTTCCGGGAGCGAGTTCAATTCGCAGATGGACCGGGAAAACCTCATCGACATCCATGCAGATCCGGAGGAACACGAACACCTCGCCGCCGAGGACATGAAGGCCAGGCTCGCCGGCCACGACGTCGTCAGCCATCAAGTACAACAACCACAGCGGCAGCGATGGCGAGGATCAATGGTCCCGCCTCCAAGACCCTGCTAGCTAGAGGTGCGCGTCGACTTACATTGCATGCATGGCCGTCATTGTTAATGAGGTCACCCATGAAAGTTGAAAAAACTAGGTCAAACTAAGAAAGTCAGATCGAGTTCATGAGTAGTACCAATGAGCGTACGTCGCAGATCGAACATCATATATGTTGTTATGAACGAAGAAATTGGATCACAAGTATCCCTCTGATTCTGTACACTTGGATTCACAGGAGTACATCGATCGATCAACCGGAACAAGTTAAACAAAAGAATTAAGAATCAAGGCAGGCAGCAGCAGTAGTAACTAGCAAGGGTACAAGGCTTGGAGGTGAGGTTGCAAGCAGGGCGAGTTCCTCCATGCCCTCGCGTGCAACCGCAGCGTCTCCCCCGCCCGCTCCCGCGTCCTCTCGCTGCACTGCTCCGCCGACTCCACCACCAGGCACAGCTTCCCCACCACGCCCGTCTGCGCCATCTCCTGCACCACCGCCGCCGTCGCCGTGTGCCTCGCCACGGACCGCAGAATCCTCACCGCTTTGTCGGTCGCCAAGTCTGACACTCTCAGGACCATCTTGCCCACCATCGCCACTCCCGTGCCGTGCGCCACCAGCGCCGCGCGCCCCTCCGCGCACCCGCACAGCCGGTCCAGCGTGGCGAGCGTCAGTTCGCTCGTACGCCGGTCTGGCCCGTCAAGGAGCATGTCGATCAGTACCGGGACGGCGCCGGCTTCCACCACCTTGACGCGGTTGCGGCCGCACGATGTCGTGCCGACGAGCACGTGCAGGACCGTCTTGGTCGCCGGATTGGATACCTTGTCGCTCAGCAGCTGAACCATTTCCACGAACACCTGCTCCGGGAGGGACACCAGCCTGTTCGGCGACATGGCCGCCGTGACGTCCGCAAGGAGCACTGCCGCGTGCGCCCTGGACTTGGCGTTGGATCGTTGCAAAGTGTCGACGAGCGCGTGGACGAGCGCCTCGCTGTCCCTCTCGATGACGCGCGCCAAGCACTGCTCCGAGAGCTGTAGCGAGCATATGATCTCAAGGGCTTCGTCGCAGGCGGCCGTCGCACTTTGAGACGACGCGGTGATGACGGCGACCAGGATGTCCACCGCGCCGGGGACGAGCGCGAGAAGCTTCCTGTTGCGGTCGCTCTCGGAGGCCACGTCCTTGAGCTCACGCAACGCGTCGAGGAGGGCAGCTGAGGTGGTCGTCGTTGCGTGGAGGCGGGAGACGAGCGCGGCGACGCGTGCGCGGTCGGCGGGAGGCTTGGGTGTCGGGACGCGCTCGACGCCATGATCGGCGTGGAGGGCGCACCAGGACTGGATGAGGCGCCGCAGCGTGTGATTTGGCGTAGGCTCGCAGTCGGGCGCCACGGGCTGCTTGGTGAGCGGGCAGGTGCCGGCGGAGACGAGCCAGCGCTCGATGCCGTCGCGGTCGTAGGTGATGCCGGTGGGCAGCGTCACCGGGTCGCGCATGATCTGCAGCGAGATAGGGCACACGAAGTACGACGGCACCTCCACCTGCTGCTCCTGCTCCATTGTCGTCGTCGTTGCACTTCCAATGGACCAGTAGTGGTCTTCTCCTTCTTCTTACTTCTTACTACTACTGCTTAGCTCTCTCTCAGGTCTCAGCAATGGCGATCGATCGAGTGGAAGATCTATCGAGATTCCAGTTGCTTTATACGCACGAGGAGGATGGAATTAAATGGATCGAAAGAAGAGGACGACTTGTGCAAGTCCACACGCATAGATGAGGAAGTATAGTAGCAGCTACCAGTTAGTAGCTTCACGTCAGCTGCCCGAATATTAAAGAACTCGGTCGGTCGAGCTGGCTCCATCGATCGCTACCTCATTGGTCGCATCTACCCTTCCATGAAGGAGACGCCAATTAATCAATCCAATTAATTAATCCCGCAACTTGATTTTCTAGTCATGGATCAAACGTTTTAATAATATATCTAATTAGCTTGCGATTTTTTTGTTTTTTCTGCATCCGTTTCTCGTTTTTAGTTGAAAAAACCTCTCGGTCTTACTTCGATTTATAAAATATATAATTTTAATTTTGGCCAGTCAACCAATGTTGGCGAGCCACTCATTTGCTCATAATAGAACGTCCGGTTTGTCATTTTTTTTTTCCGGAAATAATGTCCCAATCAATAACACATAGATATCAACAAGTGGTTTGTTAATTAGTAAAGGGAAATTATATTTTTCTATTTCATAGGAAATTACTACTCTATTTGTGCCAAAATATAACTATTTCTGGTGTTTAATAAATTTTATTCTAAAATATAGCTACATGTTCATCTCCAAGAGGGCCTCAATCCTATTTCTAACAGCTAAATGTATGATTATGCATGAGTGAAAACACCGATGTGAGTTAGCTGATACTAAATATCGTTAGAATTTTAATGAGCTCAGGTAGGACCAAACCAAGTCACTCTTAGCCAAATATAGATAACCCAAAACAAGGCATAATCCCTCTTACTGCTAGTCCCTGCTACATACATGAAAAATATTTTAATATAAGAGATAATATATATATATATATAAAAGTAGATAGTGGTGGCAAGTCACGGTTTTTTAAATAATAATTTTTAAAAATAATTTTTCAAATTTGTATGGCAGTTTGAAAAATTACAAAAATAGGTATCAGTCGGCCAACCAAGTGCCGACTAGGCCATGTTGGCTCCTTTTGGTGCGCAACAACATTTTTCTACTGACTGCCATCACGTCAGCACTCCTGCTAACATGGCGCCAGTTGGTGGAAAGAGCTGTTAGCACACCCTAGTTGGCACTTGATCGGCCGACTGGTGCTGACGTGGCACCAGTCGGCCAATCAATAAGTGCCGATCGGTACCTATTTTGTAATTTTTTTAAACTGCCATACAAATTTGATTTTTTTTTAAAAATATTATTTCAAAAAAAATTCGGCAAGTCACCACCAATTCTTAAATCAAAATCAGTTTTAGCTTTGCTCATCTCTATTTGCGTGTGTTTCTTTAATGTTATAATTTTTCTCCCGTTACAACATACAATCACTCAACTAGTATACATAATTTTACCAGAACGGCTAGTATACATGAATTGTCCCACAATATAGTCAAATTCTAATCTTTATTTATCTCGGTAAAAAAACTTTAAAATTTGTAATATTTTGGAACGGACGGAACACACATGATAGACTATATATATATATATATATAAATGCTATCCTACATCACGGGTGTAGAATAGTTATTCTACCGAAAAATCTACTACTGAGAAAAAAATAGTACTCAATTGTCATTCTACTAAAAAAATCTACTACTGAAAGTAGTCGGTGTAGAATAGCGCTCCTATATATATATATATATATCCAACGGTTTGCACTGTTCAGCTTGCCGATGAGCTGATGAAAAGAGTCGACGAGGCGAGACAAAAACAATTGGATCGAGAGAAACTTGGCAACGACGCGACGGAGGTCTCCAACGCCTAGGAGCTAGCTAGCTAAGCTGAGCTGATCGATGAGGTCGTCGCTGCTGGATAGATCTTTTTTTTTTGAGAACAGGCACCCAAAACGAGTACCCTGCTTTTATTGAAAGCAGATGGAATCAGTTCACGCTGGGGTTACCAGCAAACAAGAGGAGCACAACACCCAAACAGAAGTTTACTCACATACTAAGCAAAACAGGCAGATAGCAAATACGGCACATGTAGCCACACCCCAAAAAAAACCGAGCAAAGATAACCAAACAGCGCACACCCAAAACGAAACCGATCTGCAACATCCCACGGACACTTCGACATATTTTTGCTAGCTACCAAGCCCATCAGAACAGATCACCCCACAGACCGATAATTAACGAACACACAGACATCAGTCATCAAACATGGCCATCAGCATCTCCCGGAACAGCCGCATTTCTGTCTCTCTCCTTTTTCACCAACTCTGCGCAGCTTGCATGGAGCAATTTGTTGCAGCGCGACACCTCCTCCTTGAGACGAGTCGGCGCCAACGATTCCCACTGTGAGACAAAAGAAGTCAGTTTATAAAGCAAGGTAGTAACGTTCAAAGGACAAGCTGCCTTAAAGACGAAGTCATTTCTAGCAAGCCAGATGGTCCACACTCCTGCAGCAATTACACCCAAACAGATGGTTTTACTCTTTTCCGAGAGGTGCTGGAAGTGATCAACAAAAATGGTATTATGATTAAAAGGAACTGAATCCCAAGTGAGAGCATCCCGGACAAAACACCAAAGAAACTTCGGAACAACACATCCGAACATAGCATGGTCTACTGACTCCAAGAGACCACACCAAATGCACCACGGCTCACCACCCCACCCTCTACGACGCAGCTGATCCCCAACTTGAATTCTACCCTTAAGAACCAACCAAAGGAAAATTTTAACTTTGAGAGGGGCAGCACAATCCCAAACACAATTCAATTTTGAATCGGACACACCTCGAAAAGTAAGCCACCTGTAGAAAGATCTAGCCGTGAACCCATGCTTATCCAGATCCCAAATAATTTTATCTGGACTCAAACCAATCGAAACGAGGTCACACATCGCTTTCAGTTTATCCCAACTACATCTTTCTGAGGGAGAGAGAGATCTTCTAAAGCGAATCAACCACCCCAGATTCCACGCCTCCTTCACCAAAATTAAAGGGTCCGAGCTGATCCCATAAAGGTCAAAAAAAAACGAACCTTAAGAGGAATCTCATCAATCCAGACGTCTTCCCAGAATAAAATATTAGCCCCATCCCCCACAACGAAACTGCAGTTCTTCCGAAAGCTATTTTTAATTTTGTGGAGACTCTTCCAAAAAAAAGAACCTTTGCTAGAACTGCTGGAGAAGAAACTACCATGGACACCATATTTATTATGCAACAACTCGAAACATAGACCCTTCTCCCCAGACAGAAGTTTAAAAATCCACTTACCCAAGAGAGCCACATTCATAGACCTAGTATCCAAAAAACCCAAACCCCCAAACGGCTTAGGGATACACAAGTTTTTCCAACTAATCATAGGGTATTTCTTTTTTAGATCTATTCCTCCCCAGAAAAAACGGCTCCTAATCTGATCCAGCTTATTGTGGAAGGCGTTAGGCAAATGAAACAACCCCATACAGTATAAAGGAACACTGCTGAGGCAGGAATTGATAAGAATCGTCCGACCTCCAAAAGAAAGGTACCCACACTTCCATGTAGAGAGTTTTTTTTCAACTTTATTTATAATCGTCCCCAGATCGTTTTTTGAAGGCTTAGAACCACTAATGGGGAGACCCAAATACAGAATGGGAAGAGAACCCAAATGACAGTTAAACACATCAGCAACCTCTTGAGCTTCGGAATTAGAGACACCCAACACATAAACTTCACTTTTTTGAAAATTCACCTTAAGGCCAGACATTAACTCAAAACAATATAAGAGGAATTTAACTGTAACAAAGTTCTGAGCTGAGTACTCGAAAAACAAAATGGTATCATCGGCGTATTGTAGGTGAGTCAACCCCCCATTCACCAGCTGGGGAACCAAGCCAGTAAGGTGACCTCTTTCCCTGGCTCTTTGAAACATCTCCGAGAGAGCGTCCCCCACCAGATTGAAAAGCAAAGGTGACAACGGATCACCCTGTCTGACCCCTCTGTAAGTTCTAAAAAAACCACCAGTCTTTCCATTTATATTCACAGCAACCCTGCCACCATCAACTACCTTATGAATCCAATTAATCCAACGCGGGTGAAACCCTTTCTTATCTAGAACCTCCAACAAAAAGCCCCAATGAACTCTATCATAAGCTTTTTCGAAGTCGAGTTTCAGGACAACTCCTCTTTGTTTTTTGACACGGACCTCATGTAACACCTCATTAAGAACAACAACGCCCTCCAGAATGTTCCTACCGGAAATGAAAGCAGACTGGGAGGGATTAATGATCTTATGAGCCACCTCAGTCAACCTCAAGGTCAGCACTCTGGTAATAATTTTAAAACCCACATTCAGAAGACAAATGGGTCTATACTGTTTGATAGAGCAGGCTTCTTTAACCTTGGGGATGAGCACAATTTCCCCGTAATTTAATCTCCCAACATCAAGCTCATTTTTGTGAAGTAAATCCAACATTTCTTTAAACTGAAGCCTAAAGTAGCCCCAAAAGGTTCTGAGAAAGTTAACCGAGAAGCCATCCGGGCCAGGGGCAGTGTTCGCTTTCATGCCTTTAAAAGCTATATCCAGTTCCTCAAGAGAGAAGGGCCGGACAAGACGACAATTGTCCATATCTGCAACTCTCCCTCTCTCCCCCCAGAACCCAGATAAAAGGTGAATGTTACCAATCTCTTCAAACCCAAACAATTTTTTATAGAACCCATAAATGTGTTCTTTTAACTCTTCCGGACTAGAGAACAAAACCCCATTATCCTCCAAAAACAAAATAGAGGATTTTTTTTCCTGCAAGTGGCAGCTTTATGAAAAAAACCAGTATTCGCATCCCCCTGAAGCATCCATTGCTGGCCACCTCGTCTCTGCCAGTATTCAGCCTCCATTTGATAAATTTTACACACTTGTTGATCAAGCAAATAGCGTTCTTCCCACTCAGATTCATTCAACCCCATCCCCTCAGCTTTCTCATCCAGACATTTAATCCTATCAGACAACACATTCTTCATATTATTTTGCACTTTTTTTAGATTGCTCGCCCAACCTCTCATTTTTTTTCGAAGGAGATTACCTTGACGTTTCCAGAAGTCAAGGACATAGTCAGACCCTCTATCAGGAAGGATAGAATAAACCCATTCAACAAAACCTTCCTGCTGAAGCCACGAGTTCTCAAATTTAAAAACAGAGCTATGATTACAAATTTTTTTGTCAAGATCCACTAGGAGGGGGTTGTGATCAGACCCAATCCTAGGTAAAGTGTGAACCACAGCCAGGGGAAAGAGACCATCCCAACCATTCGAGACAAAAACTCTATCCAAAACCTCCTCGGTAGGGTTTTTCTGTTTATTGGACCAAGTGTATTTACTGCCAAATCTAACCAACTCTTCCAGAGCAAAGTCATTGATAAAATCATTGAAAGCCCCCAACCAGTTCCAATGAATCACACCTCGAGATTTATCACTGGGGGATCTAATTAAATTGAAATCCCCTCCCAAAATAATAGGAGTCCCCACACTAGAAATTTTAACAGAGAGTTCATGAAGAAAATCAAGTTTATGCTCATCAGAAACCGGCCCATACACGTTAATTAACTCCCAAGATTTTTTATCAATTCTCATTTCCAGGGAGACACTAACAAAGTGAGCACCATGATCCACATTTTTAATATCCACAATGTCTAAGTTAGCCCCCAACAACAACCCACCAGAATGACCAGAAGAAGGCTTAGTAAACCAAAAGAAATCTCTCCTAGAGCAGAATTTATCCAGCTCCCTAGAAGTGAAACACTCCCTCATGGTCTCTTGAATACAGACGAAATCAACATTCTTAGAATGAATCAAATCAGATAATAATTTTTTCCTCCCCAAACTCCCCAACCCTCTAATATTCCAAAAGAGAGCTTTCATGGATGGGACAAGTTATAACAGGGACCTCATTATCTAGCCCAGATCTATCAGGATTTACTCCATCATCTACCTCATCCCCCAAATTAGAGGGGCCTACATCTAAAACATCTCCAGTATTCTTTTTACTTTGAGCTAGGGTAATCAAAGCCTGAGCCATTTCTTTAGCTTTTATCAGAGAAATGTTGTGATCTATTTCCGGATTAGAATCCCTCAACTTTATCCCAACATCAGTAGCTACAGAGAGTAAGTAATTATTGTCAACCGATTGCAAAACAGTAAATCTGGACGCACCTGAGATGTCATCCTTGCATCCCGCCCTGATTTGAGCTTTCACAGTAATAGGCACGCCATCCCTCTTAATACGAGTACTTTGCCTAGTAGCAACTGGGGGATACTGAATCTTCCTGTTCTTAACAGTCCTCTTCTTTATTGTTTTTCCCCGTTGGACAGCCCTTATCACATTGTCCCCATGCTGAATCTCATCATTCAGAGCCAGGGCAATATCGCCTGTATCCCCTAGCTTGGTATGAATATTACCATCCACGGACATATTCACCTCCTCCGAAATGAACCCCAGAGAGGACAAGGCATTTGCACCAAGCAGACTTTGGCTCAACTCATCTTCAGCTTCCACACTTCCAACATCCCCTAGAATCGGCAGGTCTCTTGTCCCAACTGTTGGTGCTACCACCAGAGGCATGTCGGGGACAGCTATCAGTGAGCAACTTTCAGAAAGAGCCAAACAAGGGATCCTTCCCTCCTCCACAACACCTTCATCCACACACTCATTCACCCGACAGTATTGAGGTGGAATCTTGGACAACATATCTTCCTCAGAGCCATCTCCCGAATCTGAAGCACAATAATCTTCATCATTCGCCCCTTTATCCCCATCAGCCTGCTCGCTCTTCTTTGATAGGACAGAGCCAGAGGAATCATTGTGTTTAGGCTCCCCATGATCAGTCTCGTCAAAATCCCCACTAGGAGAAATTTTCCCCAAGAAAACTTTGGCACCATCAGGATGAAATTTGTCATTGTTGCTCCAATCCAACTCAGGGACCCACCTAATTTTATACCCCATCCGGTTGATAAAGACATCTGACACACCATCAATCTGCCAGGGATCCTTACACAGGACTTGAACTCTCACCGGATCAACTTTTGTTTAATTAGCATATAGTTTCCCGCGGATCTTTCGATGTTCTTGGCCGCCTCCTCTTGTCGGAGACGTAAGATGTAACTGCGTGTGTTTGCTTGGTGCATCGGAATTACTAGGCAGCAGATAGAAACGAGAAATTTGCATTGTTGCCTAGGCGACGACGACCTGTAATATAATGACAGGCTAACGATCGATCGAGGCATCTTTGACCACTACTCTAGCTTGTACTATATTATTACTATATATATATTAATTAGGCTAATGATCCCTCCATTTCTTTATAAGATCTGCAATAGGAACTAACTAATTAATAATAAGCAGGATGTAGAGAGAATGCAGCAGGTTTGCATGTGACATGCAACTGGATGGCAAGTAGTGATCAAAACCAGCAGGTGTTTGTGTGTGTGTTTATTCTTTCTCTTCCTCCTGTTTCTGAGACGGCGTGCCGTGCTCATGGTTTTCTAGCTTGAGCTTGTTCTAGGTGAACTGAATTAAAAGATTACACGCATCGTCATCCCCCCACCCGCTCCAGATCTGTCTGATATGACCCGAATTAATGGTTTAATTTTTTGGATCAGTTTCAACCCCCAAATTCAACGCCCGATAGGTTGCAGTATAATAAAAATTACTTGTTTTTAGTTTAAAATACAAATTAAATTACTCAACTAAATATAACCTCTATTTCGAGATTCGGGATTTCTTAGAGTTAGATTAGATTAGTTCTAAATTTTTTTTCATTTTCATTTTCATTTACAAGAGTGTTTTTATTATACAATATAATTATATATACTTATTATTATGGCGGCTTGTTATGCATATGTGACGTTGCTCTAGGCCGATTTTTTTAAATAATAGTTTTCTTAAAAAAATCAAATCTGTACGGTTGTTTGAAAATTTTGCAAATGTAGCTTGCGGTCGTGGCGGCTTGTTATGCATATGTGACGTTGCTCTAGGCTGATTTTTTCAAAAAATAATATTTTTCTTAAAAAAAATCAAATCTATATGGTTATTTGAAAAATTTGCAAATGTAGCTTGCGGTCGGCACTTGAAGTACCAACGGGATGCCACGTCAGCTCCAGTCAACACTTCAAATACCGACTGGATGCTGCCCCCCTATCTGATTTTGTTACGTCAGCTCCAGTCGGCACTTCAAGTGCTGACTGGAGCTGACGTGACATCCAGTCAGCATTTCAAGTGCCGACCATATGCTACTTTTGTAATTTTTTCAAATGGTCATACAGATTTATTTTTTTAAAAAAAATATTATTTTTTTTAAAAAAATCGCTATTGGCCGGCCTTCAACACATGTTTTCAGCGAGTGATATATATCAGGCTCCAAAATTATTCGTATCAGTTCAGCTGATGGGCGTGATGTTTAATTCTGGTTTATGTCTATATATATATATATATATGCAGCTAGCTAACTAGCTGAAACGTTGCAACAAGATCAAAAGAAGGAAGAACTTAACAGCGTCAAACAAATACGACATGATGCGTTCCAAAGATAAATTCGAGGGTGAAGAGAGGACGACACAGCTAGCTTTGGTACCTAATTAAACGACAGTAGGCCTCGGTCTGAGGAGGTGTACAGTTCTGAGCTGTACGTGATAATTAAGTAGTAATGCTGGCTAAGTGACTAGCAGTTAGGCTAGCTAGCTGATTAATCTTAGCTTGTGGTTTGACTTGGGATCATATCGACCGAGACGCGACATCTCTATCTGTCAAATCGCTGGAACGCGAGCGAGTACGTATGTACGCACGCGCTAATTAAGATCGACAAACGGGAAAGGATAGAAATTCAGAGGAACTCGAGGGAAGTATACACGTAGATCGGTAGATGCAAGTGTACGTAACCCGATAGATACTCCATCGAGATGTAGACGACGATATATAGATGGCTAGGAATTCTAAGGGGACGACCTGTTTCTTTCTTCCATTTGACTAGCTAGTTGCGATTAGAAAATCGCAACGGTTCTTGCATTGCCGGCCTGCATGCCAATTGCTAATTTTCTTACAAATCTGACCAAGACTGACGCTTTAACAAAAGATCGAGCTTTCATGTACAACAGCTACGTGTATAGTAATTAACATTCAGAGACGGAGGATTTCGTGATAGATTTTGGAGCAGTTAAGTCTGAGATCACACTACGGTAGGATACGATTGTACTCGCAAGGAAAACATATAAAAAAACTGCATGCGCATGCAATGCCGACATAGTTTTCTTGCCGTTTGTTTCTCCCCTTCGTTAATTTTGACCGGAAAACGCGACATGCGGTGGGTTGACGCCGACGCCGACGCCGTCGCCGACGATCCTACTGTCCCTCTCCTAATCGAGCTGAGCTGAGCTGAGCTGATCGAGCTGAGGTGGCAAGTGACTTTTTTTTCAGTTAAATCATCCTCACTGCACGTAGCAGATCTCTGACTAAACTGTTTCCTTTGAGCCGTGTAGATTGCGTTATCTACATCAGTTTCAATCCTCAGAATTGGAAGACGAGTAAAGCGCGCTTGAGTTGATCGATCAGCAATACGACGTGCTGGGCGCTGGAAGAATGAAACAAACAGTTGGCTGCTGGAGTAATATAAGGATCAATCCTGTTGTGGTATTCAGAAGCGTTTGAGAATTCTGTGCTGATCTGAGTCGGTGGTTCAGACTCGAGACGCGTACGTTGAATGAAAGCTGGTGTCTGTAAATGTGACATGGATACATGCATGCATGATGCATCGTTGCATTGGACTTGTGATAGCGAGGTGCATATGCATGCATGCATGATTGTTGACGCAGCGAGCCATTGCTGTCCATTCGCTGAAATCTCTGACCGAGAATTGCTCTCCTTCTGACTTTCTCAAGGCACCATCGATCAGCTTAGCCTTAGTGTACGCACTACTATTGAATTCTTGGTTGACTTTTTTTGGGGGTCAAATTGTAGTGCTGGTTTATAACAATGGCTCCAACGACGAACTTTGTTTTCTGAATATATACCTGTTCATTACCATGTTGCAAACCGGAGGAAAAATCACAACGTCAAGTCTGTAGACTGTAGTAACCTCTTTTCATTTCACTTGAAAAATCGATGGCCACTGTTTCACAGGAACGTCTGAACTGACTGAATGAAGGCAACTCGTTCAGGCCAACAACTGGTTCAAGACAAGGGAAACCAACCGTACGAGGTTGGCGACATGCCTGCACGATCCACTGTCTGCTGCCATGGCCTTGCTTCTGTTTCATTTGTACATCATCAGTCACAGCCTCATCACAGGAGATGAGCAGTAGCTGCAGCATGCAGCTACAAGCTGTGAACAGTGTGTAGCTAGGGGTAGTGATGCCATTGCCTGCCTTACCACAAGTCATTTCCTAGCTCACTCAGCTCACTTGTGCTGCATCATCTCTCTCAGCTCATCACATCCGGTTCATCTCCCCGGCCTTCTTTTGATCTGTATACTACCAGTACCAGTAATGTCTTTTCGTGTGTACTCTGCCTCTTGTTTAGTCAAGCAAGCTAAGGCCGGCCCTGCTGTACTCTACACAGTACTCCTTACCTGCTTCCGCCATATGCATGTCTTGTTTAGTTTTTTCACTGAAACACAACTCACGCAGCTCAGATTTCATACTGGTGTTTCCCTGACATTTTATTGAACAAAAACTTATAGGACTACTCTAAAATTGAATGTCAGGTGAGAACAAGGAAAAAGACTAGGCTTGTGCTGCTGGCAATTTGCATTGTGGTGATAGATGAAGGAAAAAGAATCAAAAGTAAAAACAGTGAGAAGGCTGCAGTGATGTGAGTTAAACTCGTTTTTGAGGCGAAAGTTCTTAGGTGTAGTAGAAATCCCGAGTAGGGTTCTCGCAAAAACCATATGTCTGACAGGCTATTACATGCTGCAGCTTGCTAAGTTGCTACTTGCTAGTATATATATGTGTGACGAACTCTGGTGGCCTTCTCCATTGACGTACAGATAGATGATCAAGGGAGACTAGACTAGACTAGCTAGCTAACCTAGCTATCAAGGCTTGCTGATGAGCTGCCCCTCAGTCTCCGGCTCGATGGCGTTGTGCCGCTCCGACGGGCCGGACGGCGGGATGAGCTTCGCCCGGGGAAGGTGGCCGAAGAACCTCCCCGTGCTCATCGCAGGCGGCTTGACGTAGCTGGTGATCTGCATGCTTCTTGCGCCGTCGCAGCGCACGGCGAAGGTGGCGGTGAGGTGGACGAAGACGACGAGGAGCGCAATGGCTATGCATCTGCGCAGCTGACCCATTAATATGTTCAGAGTTCAGGCAGCACACAGTGATATCCTGAGCCTGAGCCTGAGAGGTGGCAAGGATTGGTTTGGGATGGAATGGAAGGGAGATCGAAGAATATCTGAGCAGCAAGATGACAATGCTGCCATATATACGCAACTGGCAAGGTGAACGTGAAGTCGCCATTACCACGGCTGATGGGACTAGAGAGAGGGAGCTGAGAGAGACGAATAAGAAAGCTGTATCAAGCATGTCTATGCTGGAAACTGTATAATTTGATACTGGAAACGATAAAGAGCGTAGCTTGTCACAAGGAGCTAGTAATTAAGGTGTGGCTGTGTGGATGAAGTAAGAATTCACGCGGAATATATGATATATCCTAGCTAGCTAACAGAATGAATGTCCAACAGTTTCATCGTGGAAAAGGAATGGTGAGCAGTCCAAGTATTGCTGCTTGAGCCGATCAGTCTGTGGGAAAATGTTCTGAAGAAGAGGAAATGTTGCCGACTTGTTCCTGTCATAAAGGGATCATCATTGGCTACTGTGGAAACCATTTTCTGCCAAGAACCCTAGTCACCTTTGGGAGTAGGACAGACCTTACTGACCGGTTTCATCTGTTCATGGACGTGTTGAACATCCTGTCAGCTTTTGAGTCGTGACAGCACCGCACGTCAGTACGTTGTAGTATGATAAGGTCAACTTTAGTTTCTTCAGTTACACGACGGATTCAACGACTCTAGAGTAGATAGAGCTTGGCTTTGCAGGAGTGTACTGAGCTTCCAGCGAAGCCGAAGGAACACTTGTTTCCGTATTAACAGCAGTAAGTGTCATCAATTATGGCGGGAGATTTGGAGTGTGGCGTGGCCCGTGGCACTGGCAGCTAGCTGATTTTGTTTTTGCTTTGAGACGACGTGAGCTGCTGCAACTGAATCGAGCGCACAGTGCAGTTGCAAGCAAGCACAGAAAGAAAGATTGACAGAGGGAGGCGGCACTGTAGCCAGGGAGTATGGATTTGTGCATCGGTCACGTCTGAATCAGATGGATGGATGTATGGGACATGCTCCGCTTTAATTCGAGCCTGACAGGCAGTAGCTGCTCACTGGAGCACTGCTCTACTTGTTGTAGCAGATTAGTGATATTTTTTGCTTGTCCAAGCGAGGAGAAGATATGAGTGTCATATTTTCGACATTAATTCAAAGGTCTAAACGGTAACTAATTATAAAAATAATTACAGAATTAGAGACTAAATCACGAGACAAATTTTTTAAGACCAATTAATCCATGATTAGCAAATGTTTACTATAGATCACATTGTCAAATCAAAGTGTAATTAAGCTAATTAGATTCGTCTCGTGAATAATCTTCCGATTATAAATGAGTTTTATAAATAGTCTACATTTAATACTCCAAAATAGTATTTAAATATTGGATGTGAAAGGGGCTAAAATTTTAGTCCCGAATCCAAACACCCCCTCATACAACTATATATATATATATATATATATATATATATATATATATATATATATATATGAACTCCCACGAAATATACACATACATCTCGGTCAATGGAGCAACGGCAACTTATTGCCATAAATCATAAGTCACATCATGAATTATGATTTCTCTATACAACAGTGGTACAGTACAGCAGGACATAGTAGTACGTACATTATACATTGCATTAGGTGACAAGGCAAAATGACGAACAAGCCATGGTAGCTTATTAGTTGTGGGTTCTGAACCAGTTTGAGCATTCATTCGGCACTAAGCTGTCATCACTGAAGAGATCCGATCAGTTCCCCGCACGTTGTACTTGTCGTACACCTTTTCACGGTTGTCATTCCACCATGATTCTGCTTGATGTTCTCCAAATCTTCTCCGGCTGAAAACAATGCATGCTACCTCTATATATATCAGGTTACTCTTACTCAAGACTAACTTTCGTCAGTTAGAGCTAGCAAAGAATACTTAAGGGAAAAAAGCAATGTTCTTTTAGTGGAAAGCAAAAATCTTGGTACCTGAATCGCACTCTTTTCAGCTCTTTGGTTCCATCACGAAGAGAAACTAGTGTTAAGTATACTCCAGGTTCGTATTGTTCTATCCATTCAGCCTCGATTTGGTTGCTGGGAGAACTAGAACCTCTCATGTTGAAACCGTGCAGGTTTATCTGGAACCTTTCTGCCTCCCTGCGATCATGATCTTCTGATCTTGGGCGATATCCCGTTATCCCACCGTTGGTCAACTGCTGCACAGCTGAGAACTCCTTGCTATTGCCGTTGTTTTCATACCTACTGTCCTGTGGAACCATCATGGCAGCATTGAGTTCACTTATTTGATGTGCTTGTGCAAGAAAGCCATTGAAGCGAGCCGATGCAACAGAAGCAGGTGTCTGGGGGAACTGCAAGCTGCTTGGCTCATATCTCTTTTGGCCCTCTCTCCCAGTTTCAGGAGAAACTGCACCACCAGGTAGGTAAGTCTGTCGTGCTTGCTTCATGTCACATGATGCTGGAGGAAGCCTTTCAGCCATTTCTTTTAGCTGCAAAAAGGAACGATTTTTTTAATTTCTATATCTTTTTAGAGTGATTTTAGTCTTGAGGAACATTTTTCAGTGTTGATTTTGAACTAAAAAATGTGGTACTAAAATTTACAAGGGTGGAATAGTGGATGTAACAAGTCCAGAACATGCAATTAAGTGGTAAGCATGTGATTTCTTCAGTACACGCCATGTGTGATTTATATAATTGAAATGGATCCACATAAGCACAACTGTTATTGCTTTTAGTGAAGAAAGCACAAGTGAACAAATCCGTGGAAATTCTGCTCACCCTAGTTTCTATGGCTGTTGAGAAAGGCACAACTAGGATAAGGAATTTGATGAGCTGATGAAACAACCAAAACATCTGAAAATGCATTCATTCATAAGGGCCGAATTTAAAGGCCATATAAGAGACATGTTGCTATTGATTTAACTCTCCGGTTTTGATTTTTAACTGTTTTGTCACAAAAATTGATGGCCATTAATGTTATGGTTTCAATGAATGACTAATGCAAAAAAGTGCAAAGAATGGAATAAAAGAATTTTCCACGAGAATATGTGGCTAGGACCAATTTGTGAAAAGACGTGCAAAATTTAATTCAGAATATCACCTGTGCTGTTAGTGATTTAATAACCTCCTTTGCAGCCTTCGATTTAGATACCTCTTCAGAAGCAAGGGACATGGCTTCATGAGCTTTTGCCTCTGATTTCTGCATATCTGCAACTTGCTCTTCACGTTGCTGTCTCAAACTGTTAACCTGATCCATAGACAAACATAAAGATTACATTTCCCCAGTGTATTTGGTAAATTGAAAAAAAATAGAACCAGGCATGCCTCTTCTTTTAGTTTTTGAACCTCTTGCTTCAGAAGTTCATTTGCACCCCTAAGGTTCTCAAAGCTTTCTGAGGACAAGGTGCTAGAAGAATTCAGATTTGGTATCCTCACAGAAGGCAAAGGATATGTGGGATCATTAGGGTATTTGTTTGTTACTGTAGAAACCGAGTTTTGCTGATCAGCAGCCCCTATGAAAGGGATGTCTTTCAGCTGCAGAATCACTGGGAACTGTGGTGGATAGTCAGACTTCTTTGACTGCTTTGCTGCCTTTACATCTAAGTTCTTGATCATATCTGAGCTAGTAGCTGATGCAACCCTGTTTGCCTTCGAGTCCATTTTATCAGCCTTGGTATCACCCGATAAGCGAGGTGTAGTGTTCTTGTTGTAACTGACACCAGAATCCAAAACTTTACTTAGTTTCAAGTAACATGAATCACATACACGATATGGCTTTCCGGGATTAGGGGACAATGCTGCTCTTAGAGCCTTTTTTGAACTGCAGGAATGACAGTGTACTAAGCCACAGTTGTAGCAGTTGTGCCTCTTTCGAGTGAATCCGAATGGCTGTCTGCATGATGAGCATTGAGACTGCTCCATCCCAGACACCCATTTATGTTGGCAAATGGCAGCTGTGAATCCTGATCCACAAGCAACGCGTTTTACAGACCTATCCCTTAAAGCCTCAACAAGTGTAGGTGCCTTACGATCGGCAATATCACCGTGACCTAATCTTCCATTTGCACCCTTACCCCATGTGTAGACTTCACCGTTCTGTGTCAAGACAGCAACATGATAAGATCCACATGCAACTTCCACAACACCACCGCCACCAAGCTTCTCCTCGACTAGGCGTGGATACCTTCCATCATTATTGGGATTGCCAAGCTGTCCATACACAGAGCTCCCAACAGTAAATATGTGACCTGAAGTAGTCAACCCAATTGTTAGAGTATGACCACATGCAGCCTTATGGAAGTTGTAATCTATTAATGAAGGCACACAGGTTGGTTTGAGTTTTGAAGACCTGTCACCATGCCCAAGGCGATATTTGTCTCCATCACCCCAGGTAAATAGCTTTCCAGATGAAGCATTTGACTGTGTCATGATAACTTCGACAACAGCAGCAGTATGCCACGCCCCACATGAAACAGAAATTGTTCTCAAACCCTTCAAAGACTCCACTTCTTTAGGACATGAGATAGTTTCTCGATTTCCATGACCTAAGACTCCAAATGTGCCATCACCAAATGTGTACAGCTTTCCAGAACTGGTTATCAAAGCAGTATGCCATGTACCACAAGAAACAGCCGACACCTGGAGGCCCTCAAGAGGACCTGAAACTCTTTTTGGGATCCAGTGGCTCACGATACTACCATGACCAAGGAGTCCTGCATTATGGGTACCATCTCCCCAGGTGTAAAGATCACCAGTTGCAGAGATAGCACAAGTATGGAATTCACCACAAGCAATTGTTTCGACGTTGCAGATAGACAATGACTCAATGAGACGTGGTTGAAAAATGCTTGTACCAGCCCCATGACCAAGGCGTCCACTGCATTCTTCTCCCCATGTAAATACCTCTGCTTGTCGTGTAACCAGCGCCGCATGCTTCACACCACAAGCCACATAACTGACATCAAGCATTACATTTGACTCTAAGGGCTTTGGTACAAGAATATCAGTAGTTGCAGTAGCAGAGTATGCATTACTATCAGACCCTTGTCTAGAGTCAGTGTCACACATGACTTCTCCCCAGATATAAACATCCCCAAAAGATTCAGAATCATCCCCTCCAGAACCATGGCTGGATGTGCTGAGAGCACTGGAAACACTGATCCGAATATCTGAAGAAGCACCTTTCACTTGCATATCTGACACATCTGTCCTTTCTGAATATGTGAATTCTCCTGAAGAACGATCCTTGGTAGAATTTGCTGAGCTCAGCTTGTTCTCAAGGGAATCCATTGTATAAGCAGAGCTACTGCTTAGGCTACTATCTCTGCCACACTGTAAGCAATGTAAACAAAATTTCAGAAGCCTAGCATGCAGTGATGTAATTGTATGGCTTATCTATTTTATATGGGATTAACAACTGAAAAACCAAGCAATTGAAAACAGATATAGAACAAGTTCTTCACAGTATATAAATTACATGAGTGCATTATAGGTCATAACATGCAAACAGCCGTACAATATTTTCCACAGGTGAAGGCGTGAAACCTTTCGTGGTGTTAGGCTCTTAGCTTCTACTCCCTCCATCCAACTCCATCCCACAAAGATTTTACTTTTGGAACAAAGTTGATAAATTAGTGGTGAGAGTACAAGACCAAAATGATCCTTATTAATAAGAAAATAATATCGTGAAGTGATAGGTAAGGGGTATTGAATGAATAAAACTTCTTGATTTGCAAACCAAGAGTATGTAAGACTTATAAATGAAGTATTTAGGGGACAAAGTTTAATGTATATAAATGAAGTCTTTTTAGGACAGAGGGTGTATTTAAAAGCTTGAGGAAGAACTGATAATATGATGTATAAAAACTATGTCGAATGAACAAGATAAGGTAGAACAATATATAAATAGGTATAACCCTATAGCTTATGTCAAAACAGCATCAAACAAAAAGTGGCCATCAAACAAAGATCAGACAGGTAGAATCGTCAGAACCATGGTTCTGCTTCTAGAAATTATAGTTCTCACAACATGATAGATAATGCATATTACTATGGTTATTGGCTAATATAGCTACTAGAGCACAGAAGGTTACAGTATGACAGCAATAACTTTAAACTGAGGTTGCTAGAAAAATACTGACTTTCCACTCAAAGATAAAAAAACAGATCCAATAATGATGTGAAACCATAACTCAACGATGATATATTCACATATGGTCAAGATAGTATGATTAGTAAATGAACTGAAGAACGGTGCACAAGAAGTGGGCTGTATTGAAGCAAGGAATTGACCTCAAAAGAAAGGGCGCCATTGCGTATTCCATCCATGTGTTGGGGTTGGGATACATGCTGGCCAGGAGATATCAATGCATTAAGGCCTGTAAACCATACCTCTGCATCGACCTTATCCTTGCAGATCTTTGGAAACAAGATCAGAACACATTAGAGGAAATTCATTTTTTGAAAGGAAAGATAATAAATAATGTCAAATTGATCCTTGTTGTAATACCATATCAAGAGACCGCTTGCCATCGTTATATATGAGTGAGAAGGATAAGTGGTCCTTCTCAGGGAGAAGAAAACGTTGAAATACCAGCTGAAAAGAAATATGTTGAAGGATCAAAGACATGAAAACAAATATAGCCATATAGTTAAAAAAATGAAAGGTCCTTACTGTTCTTTGTCCCGAGAGAACTCTAGACACAGATGATATTTTCAAAGTTTTCTCTTTGTTGTTTGAGACCCAAATAAGAGTTGATTCATCCTGCAGAGCATGGGAAAGCAACTCATGTAAGTACAAACAATAACTGTAAAGGGAAGTTGAATTGCTCTTATTCTCATGTAAATATGTCATAAAATTTCCAATGGTCCACAATTTTAAGTGGCTTCTGCTCCAGTGGTTGTACTCTTGGCCTCTTGGGTAAGTAGTACCATGAACCACAAAAGATGTACATAGATATATTTTTGGAAAAAACACACACGAAAGAAATGTCATCCATAGTTCAGGCTGAATTTATGGGATTCAAAATCGTTCTTCAAAGATCACGTTTATGGCTTTATCAAAACATAAACTTGCACAAGACAGTGAACTTACATTTGATAGTCTGAAAGGAGTAAATTTTGGCTTCCCCTTGCGACCATATTTAAGCAGCTGGGTGCCTTTCTTTAAAGCAATAAGTGCCTGCCAGATACATGAGGATGAACAGTATTATGAAGTAGAGTACTCGGTGCAGATCAGTGGTAAAACAACAGCAAAAACTATTCCATTGGAGTTTAATACGGAGTACATTTTTTTGGGGAAATGTACTTCACAATTGAAACTTTGATAAGATCAATGCTAATGAGAAAATTCCAAGTCTCTTCCTGTCCACTTCCCTCAAAACAAAGGTAACTAATTGAAGTGTTTGCTTGTAGCATTGTTTTCTTCATTGTATTTTGATATTCTTTGCACTCACATGGAAACATAGGACTACAGTGTAGTGCTTTGGTTAGCTCCGAGAACCCATTTATCCAGAATATTTAAAAGACCAGGGTCTATTTTACGGAAAGATAAGCATGAATTCAACTTGATATACATCGGTGCACAAGACAATTTGAGCAGGGCGCATCAAGGCCTGAAACTCGAAAATGCCACTACTTTGGAGAACTACACCCTCGTCGTTTGGTGAACATTCTCCAGCCAAGAAACAATCTTGCATTAGACCAATTCAATTCGGCACACCCAACTGGCCGTTGTAACTGCACACAAAAACTTCGAAATATGTGGAGCGGAACCCCACAACACAATTCTTTCGTTTCCTCCCAATTTCCCCTCCAATAGATAAACTTTTTTTTAGAAAGAAATGGTTTTCCCCTAAAAATTGGCCATTGAACTATGGCAGGAAGCATAACCCTTGCGGGTTCTCCAAATGCAAACATGCACCAACATTTCAGAGAGCAGGCGGCTCACGCTGTCATTGTTTGGTTGGGCATTTCCGCAATAACCTGCGCATAATCTACCCCGAAACCGAAACGGCTACAGCGACAGAGATCCTCACACCGAATGAAAGGTTTGAGCTTTGGTTGGAGCAATCATAGTTGCCGGCATTTTGCAGCACGCAAAGCAATTAAAAGGGGAGAAAGAAAGAAAAGGTGGTAAAGGCGAAGAGATGGAAGCGGCAGCGGCGGTGTAAGCAAGGGGGGCTTACCTTGTCTATGTCTACGGGATCTGCCATTCCATCGGCGGCCTCCGGTCGTCATGGAGTTGGTCGTCGGGCGCTCATGAAGGTCTCCAACTCAAAGAGTCAAGGAGAGAAGGAAAGAACGGAAGGCCTGGAAGGTGTAGTGGAAACGGAAGGTTGAAGCGGACGCCGGAGGATAATGGAGACGAGGTAGGCGAGGGCTGGGCGATGGAAGAGAGAGGGTGGAGGTGGCGGCGGCGGGCGGCGGCGAGGGTGGTGGAGACTGGAGAGGGAGTGGTGGGGTCGTGCGGGGGGTGGAAGGAGGGAGGCGCGCTTGCGTGTTAAATAATGGGAAAGGAGGGGTCCGTCCGTTGGGCGGACTGCTCCCCGAATAGCAGACGACGAGTCGACCGTAGCGTTGGTTTTGGTTGCCGTCTCGCCGGTCGCGGGAAGAAGACGACCGAGCGAACGCAAAAAAAAAAAAAAAAGAGCTCAGCAAATCTCTGTCTGAACTCTGAAATGAAACGAGTCGACCTAAAATTCTGCATCCTCGCTAGAACAAGTAGCAATAGCAAGCAAGGACGCGAGCGCAGGGCAGAAACCCCTAATCGCATTTCATTTCCCTTGTGATCCATGAAGAAGGTCGCTTTAAGCTTTGTGTTCTTTAGCTTTGTACTCCGTACCAAAAAACAAAAACAAAAAAGAAGTTAGGAGCTCGCTGCTCGCCTACCAAACGCACATCGGAACGGAAAGGTTCAGTTCAGGACTGATCGTTGTAGTGGCTTGTTGTGTGTACAGACAGAGAGAGCGACGTGGAGGAATGCAGCAGCGTCTCCGTCTCTCGCCTGCTTTGGGACGAACGTGCGGACCGCTTTCTCTCCATGGAGGCCAGCCTGCTCTGCTCGCGGCCCCGGCCGGCCCGCTCATTGCTGCTTCTGTCTGCAACCAAACTACTAAACTAGACAGGTCACAGGTACCAAAACCATTAAATCAAACAAATTCGGATTAGCACTTTGCCCTCGTATCATGCTCTATATATTTTCCTTTTTCCCGCGTATCCATATTCAGAGAGAGATATGATGGTGCCAGCGAAACAAACAAAGCACAGTGAGTGACGAACTGACGATGCCAAACCAAAACTAAAGATTACGATTTTAGAGGAGCATTGGATCTTGAGCTGCTAGCTGCAGATCCTAGTGCTCTAGCTCAGACACAAGCAGCCAAACCGAACGTGCAGCCTCAGGGCGTGGCATGCTTCGCTGCTCGCACAGATGAATCAACGTCTCGTCTGCCTCGCCTCGGGATATCTCACACAATTTGGAATCCAGAACAGAATTCTGGCAAAGCAACCTCACCGTATCCAGAGACCCTACATAAATTTATCTACTGCCCAGTTTCCGAAATCAAGGAGCTCGCGTGCATATCCCATCGCTGTCGTCCATTAACACTTGCTAGTTTCTTGTCTCTTTCCCACCAGCTTTCACCAAGCTATCAGATCTTTGCTGCATACATGCTGCTATTTTGTCCACAATGCTGTTCGCCTAGCCATGCATCCTCACCAGCTTAACTAGCCAGATTATACTAAAATATATATAGTTATCTTTAGCGTTTAAAAGGTTGCAAAGAGAGTGCATATCATTATGCTATAATGCACTGCAGAGCGTGGTTGTGTTATTATATATCTAATGATGTTAGTGTCAAATCACAGGCAGACAGACAGACTGACTGATGGAGTGGGCATTACTTTACTGATCACATGGGTACTCGAATGTCAGGGTCCAGCATGCATCTGCTAATCTTCTTAGCAAAACACTCTCTGTTTGTTTTGGAAGAGATACACAGAGCAAATTACTCGTAAATTAATTTGTCTTCACCTGTTTTGACAGGTCACCCCTTCACTGGGATTCAGAGTTTCGGACATTCAGTATTTGCAAGTTGCCAACAGTATAAGATGAGCGAATCAGAAAAAGGAAGAATCTATGTACTGCTTGCTGTGGCCATTGGACCTTGCTGGCAATGGCATCCTTGAATGAGTGAATCGACGTGGTTCTTACAGAAGCAGGCCAGGTGTGCGTTGATTCTCATCCTTACCTGGGCTAGTGTTGTACTTGTACTTGTGCTGCAATGCTAATGCATCATTGATCACATCGGATGAGGCGTTTCAAGTTGTTGCCTGAAATGCAGATGCAGCAACATTGCAGGTGAAGATCAGAGTGAGCGGTGGAAGACCGCGCCTGTCTCTATCTACTCTAGCTGTGTCATCTGTGCAGGCAAGGGCAAGGCCTGCTGCCACTGCGAGCTGCGACCCGTCCATCCATGCATCCATCCATCCATGCATCTCATCTCAGGAACAGAGTCATCAGTTCACTTGAAGCGTACGACGTATCAGCTGCATTACGACCCTGGCCTGTGCTTCGTGTTCAGCTGAGCGTTGACTCTGACAACGCCTGAGAACTCACGACGTCTGGCTCTGATCCGACGACGGGAACACAGTCTTGTGTCTGCTTCCTCTGCATCACTCCTTCACCAACGATCGATGTTGGGTGCTAGTGGATTGATTTTTAAGATGGATTGGCATGTCGATCATATTATTATCATGTGTCTCCTTCATCAACGTATGCACTGCGGAATGCGCGCTCTCTGTCGCAGCTCGCCACTACCCACTGCCACCATGTGTGCTTTGGCCACAAGCTAGCAATGCAAGCACCCCCTTTTTTAGTTTGATTTCCTGTCGATCTCCGGCAAATCTGTCTGTTCCCATGAATGCACAGCCGCCCACATCATGCAATCCAACAGAAAACATCGTGGCTATTTAATACATAATCGATATGATTATGGCAGGCATTAGCATTGCTAATTGTTGCATGCATCTCCAACACAACACATACAAGTTGGACATTGAGATTAGCACTCTCTATCAATACACTCATCCATGGCACTCCCTTCCAAATACCATCGATCAGATACAGATTCATGCTAGTGCTTGATATCATATCAGCTCTCACATTATTAACATGTTCGATGTTCCTCCTCTACCACAAGTACTCTGAAGCGATTGATGTAGAAATTAAAAGCTCCTCTCGTGAGTGAGTAGAGTACAACGCAAGAATATTCCATTCCATCATCACGCCTATGAGCAATGCAATTTTTTATATAAGACGGTTTAGATTTCTAAATATAAAGTAAGAAAATATCTCAGATAAGTTTAGCATCACTTAATTATCAAGTTTTTAGTATGCGAGAAAGTGTGAAGAAGACTAAAACTACTTGTATAGTAAAACGGGTACATACGTTTACTAGAATAAGGTTGCTTTGCTCCGTGAGTTGAACAACAAGAAGAGAATTCGTACAAGACAAACAGCCTGACCACCCATCCAATCATCAGGAGTGCCCTACAGGGCATGGGCATGGGCAATTCTCTGAGCTCCAATCTCGACGAGCTAGTTGCCGTTGGCACATCAATGCAATGCATGCAAACGATGAACAGCAAGCAATTGTCTCGCGCTTGCAGCCTGATCCCCCTATTTCGCAGCAACTTTTTTGCAGCGAATGATGTATAGTATTTGGCCAACCGATGTTCTAAGTTGGATCGGATGTTTTTTTTAAGATGAGGTCCAATCTGATTACTTTACTACACTTGCAACTATTCATTCATTGGCAGCAAGTACGTGTCGCGTAGACAGGTCGAGGTCCAGGCGTCTGGCGTGTTTCATGGAGAAAACTTTCCAGCTAGAGCACAACTTGCTTCGTGGTAACCATTATATCCGACGATTTCGAGCAGTTCAACACATAATAACATACAAATCGTTTCATTTCCCCCCTAGGATTCGATGAAATGGATAAAAATTTCTGCATGCCAAACGAGGCCATTAAATAGGCGAGCTTATAGGTTTTCGTCCAGATCAGTTATTCAATAATTGTTGATTGGGATCAAGGCCAAACGGTAGGCATTTGCAAACAAATCACCAACCTAACACATCAAGCTACAAAGGTTTGACATATCAATTACAAACCAGCTCTTCTCTTAGTTTTGTGCTTTGCTGTTTAACCCTATCATGAGCATATATCCAGCTGATGATACAATGTGAGATGGCCAAAGTTTCCTTCGCCTTGGAACCTCGCTAGGCAAACTAATTAGACATATTTACAGGGTTCGTCGCAGAACAAGGTAGTTCGGATAAATGGGCACCGGTTTAACTGATACTCCAGTCAGTTGAAGTAGTTTTCACATATGCACGGTTTAGCATACATCATATCATGCAGAAGCACACGACTTCTTTAGAGCATCAAAGACACCTTGGAGTGTCGCATCTTGCACAAGCACAACCTTTTCCCTTGATTTAGAGCCAGAACCAATCGACACTTCCCTTTTCTTAACTCCAAGTACCTGTATATTTCAATGAGCTCTCAGAATTCAGATGGGATCGATTAAAAAAAGATAACATCAAATGTTTAAGGCACTGACAGCATCTATTTTAATTGTTGGTGTTCACCAACATGTACAACCATATCTGATGAAATGTATAACATAGTCTTGATCTAATTGAGTGCCCACCTTTTTCTTACCCTTTTCGTGAGAATAATAGACAGAATACATGGATACTGCCACTATTTAACCTTGCATTTTTGCCAGATGAGTAAGATCAAATTATCTGTCTATCTGAACAGATATTGGGAGTCTGTGTCTTTCTAATACTATTGCAATAACAAGTTAAAAACTTGGAAACAAAATCGAATACAAGCTGATATGAAGAATGGTTACATGTACATCATGCAGAGCCAGTTTAACATACATCATATCAAACTGCATTGCCAAATTTGCATTTTCAGCATGTTTAACGGAAAACAATCATGCATTGCATTGATTTTTGTAAGGAAAGATGTAGTTTTCTGTGTCATAAAATCAAAAACAGTTCAAACCCTTTGCATATGCAAGAATTGTAGAGCCTAAAGTACCAAGTACCAAACTGAGATCAGTTAACTTCAATGTCGCCATCTGCCTAGTGGGCAACCCAAACACTCTGAGGTAAACCAATGATATCTTGGTTACTTGGAACAAGTAGTAGAGAATGACAAAAAGAAGCAAAACTAACGTGCACAGTAGAGAAAAGATCCTGAAGGCAATGTTGAACAGAAAGCGTACTTAACCGGAATGCTACCCTGTACCCACATATGTATATCATGGTATATTCGAAGAAAAATAATCTTAAGAGATTCAAGTTTACAATAGTGGACACATCTCCAAGCTACATATGATACACATTCACAAGCTTTGTGAAAGTAATGTAGTACTCTACAGCTCACTATCATACAAATACTTTCATATAGCTATATTTTTAAATATTTTTTATAAATATAAAATTATCGTAGAGATACACATTAGAGATTGTGTCAACGTCGAAAATTTGTATATTTGAGAACAAATATGTAATTGTAATTTGTTATAAGAGCCTTGTTTGTATCTAAAAATGCTATCCGTACCAAACTGCAATAGAAATCACCGTGTGAACTCAATTGACATCGATCAGAGTATCAGACAATTCACAATTTACAGGTGCAGCAAGAAAGGGAGCAACTTACGGAGCTGATGAAGTCTACAAGAGCGGCGTTGGCCTCCCCATCCCTCGCGGGAGCGTCGATCTGCACGCCGACAGCCTCCTCGCCGATCTCTGCAGAATCGATGCGCGACTGAGTTGGGTGGGGGAGCTGGTGTAGGGAGGAGGAGAAGAGAGGGGAGACCGACCGGTGATTGTGGCGATCTTGGAGCCGGGCTTGGCGTGGATGGAGATGGCGACGGTGGAGGGCGCCATCAGGCGGAGACAGGCGGGAAAGCCTCCAGCGGCGGCGGTGGCGGCGGCGGGCGCGGGCGCGGCCGGCGGCGGGTTCCCTTTGGCCTTGCCTCGATGCTTCCCCGAAGCCATCTGAGAATCTGGAGCGAAGAGCAGCGCGTGGACCGAGCCATCTAAAGATTGATTGGGCCGCAGATCATGCCTGAATCAATACCCAGCCCATCTGGAGGACTTGGCTTTGAGCCCTAAATTACTAGTTGTAAATTTCAGCAAACAAAACAAGTTCCAGGTTGACAACTGAATTTGGAGCTGTGAGAATAAAAACTGAAATTTGAGGATACAAGTTTGTATCTTTGATGAATTCGGTAGTGAGATGGTGATGGTTGGTCACCAGTAATCCCTGCAAGAGCAGGCGCCATGGTGAAACCTGTGGAACCTGTTGGCGTCTCTCACCACCAGCGTTGTCCTCAACACCGACGACAAGCCTTTGAAGAAGTCGTGGCAGTCGCCGCACACCCGCAGGTTCTTGTACACCCTGATCACCTCTCCCTCGATGCCGTCTCCGGTGCCGTTGCGCGCCAGCCACAGGCCCACGGCGAGCCTCTCGCTGTGCGCCCTCAGGCTCTCCGCTCGCGACTCCTCGTCCACGTCGTGCAGCGCCAACTGCGCCTCGCCGCTGTAGCCGAGCTGCTCCCGCATCCTCCTCTCCACGTCACGCAGGACGCGCTGGATTTCGGCGGCCTCCGGGTGAGTGTCTTCGCCGCCGTAGAAGAAGTGCACCTCCTTGTCGATCTCGACCCAGCTGCACCCGCCTTGCTTCTTCAGCCCCTTGCGCCTCATCGCGTCCCTTATCCTCTGGCACTCGCGCCACTCGCCGGCCTCGGCGAAGATGTTCGACAGCATGACGTAGTTCACTGGGTTCTCGCCGTCGATGGCCAGAAGGATGTCGCCCACTTCCCGCCCCACGGCGACGCCCTTGTGCACCCTGCAGGCGCTCAGGAGCGTCTGCCATACGCCGACGGTTGGCTCCATTGGCATGCTGAGGATGAGGTCCTTGGCCTCCCGGAGCTCGCCAGCGCGCCCGAGGAGATCGACCATGCACGCGTAGTGCTCTGCTCTCGGTCTAATCCGCCTGTCTTGACAAATTCTCCAGAAGAATCGACGACATTCGTCGACAAGGCCGGAGTGGCTGCACGCCGACAGCAACGCCAGGTAGGTCACCTCGTCGGGCTCGACGCCTTCCGCTTGCATCTCCTCAAACATGTCGATGGCTTCCCGGCCATGGCCGTGCTTACCAAGGCCATTGATCATCGACGTCCACGAGACGACATTCCTCCCCGACATCTCCCGGAACTGCCGTTCAGCCTCGTCAGTGAGCCCACACTTGAGGTACATGTCAACCAGAGAGTTGGCCACCGACACGTCCGGTCCGGCCGGGATCTTGACAGTGTAGCAGTGCACTTGCCTCCCCTGCTCGATGAGAGCAAAATCCGCGAACACGCCAACCACGCTGGACAGAGCATGGCCGTCGGCTCGGACGCCGGAGTTCCAAAACCGTCGGAACAAATCCATTGCTTCCTTTACCAGCCCTTCCTGCGCGTGGCCGACGATCACCGTCGTCCACTGGATGGCATTCCTCCGCTCCAACATGTCGAACACCTGCATCGCCACTGGCAGGCAGTGGCATTTGACGTACAGGTCGAGGAGCGCTCCGGCGAGGATTGCGTTGGACGCCGTGGAGACCCCTCTGACTGCCATGGCCGCGTGAACCTGCGCGCCCTCTCGAGCCGCGCCTAGGCCGCTGCACGCCTTGAGAAGGCTGGCAAAGGTGAACTCGTCTGGCTGCTCGCCGTGCCATCGCTGCATCTCCCGGAAGACGAGCAGTGAGCCTCTGCCTTGGCCGGCATGCGCATAGCCGGAGATCATGGAGTTCCAGGTGGCGAGGTTCCTGAAGGGAATGCCGTCGAACACGCGCCGTGCGTGGCCGGTCCATCGACCCTTGGAGTACATAAGAAGCAGCGAGTTGGCGACGACGTCGTGCGCCTGGAACCCCGTCCTGACGCAGACTCC
The DNA here is from genome assembly GCA_019279435.1 of Zizania palustris. NCBI lineage: Eukaryota > Viridiplantae > Streptophyta > Magnoliopsida > Poales > Poaceae > Zizania > Zizania palustris. Next base: position 98,487,961 of record JAAALK010000285.1, read on the forward strand.
ATGGATCTGAACACCAGCTCTCGTACCGCCGCCGCCGCCGCCGCTGCACGCCTTCAAGATCGCCGACAGCGTGAACTCATTCGGCGCGGTCCCTGAAGCCCGCATTTCTCTGAACAGGCGGAGGCAGTCCTTGGCCTCTCCATGCTGCAGGAAGCCCACCACGAGTGTTGTCCAGGACACCACGTTCCTCTCGGACATTCCGTCGAACACTTGACCGGCTATGTCAAGTTTCCCACACTTGGCGTACATATCGAGCAGGTTGTTGTTCAGCATGGTATCCGATCCGAAGCCGAGGATCATCAGAGCGGCGTGGAGCTGGACGCCGGTGCGGAGGTACGAGCCTTTTGCGCTCGCCCTGAGCAGATCGGCGATCATCCTCTGCCGCTCCATTGGAAGGAACCCCCTGATCTCCTTGTCACGACGCCACCATGGCGGCGGAATCTTAATAGGGCTTATGAAGAGTTTTTTTAAAATAATTTTTTTTTAAAAAAACAAATCTATATAATCGTTCGAAAAAAATACAAAAATAACATGCTGCGACTGAATACCACGTCAGATCAGGAGTAGCATCCAGTCGGTACTTGAAATGCCGACTAGAGCTGACGTAGCATGAAGTCGGCACTTCAAGTGCCGACTGCATGCTACTTTTGCAAATTTTTCGAGGGGTTATACAGATTTGATTTTTTTAAAAAAATATTATGTTAAAAATCGCTTATGAAAATGCACGTGGCAAGTGGCAGCTGCGTCTACAGAATTCCAAGCATATTTTCACATTGCTCCAAACCTTATAAACAAGTTTTTACTCCCAAATTTTGACCAATTTTATAAAAATATATACTAAAAACTATAGTTTTATTAAATCCATCTTAAAATATATCTTTAATACTGTAGATGTTAATGTGTTTTTTCTTACAATTTGTTAAAGTTAGAGAACTTTAACATAAAATGGTGAAACAGGGAGTAAGGAACAAGGTTCAAACAAACAAGGGATTCAACTAATCCTGAACTTGTGATGATATTGCTGAGATTCCTTAGTTTTTTTGAAGGAAATGTTCCATAGGCTTTTCCATCGGTCTGAGGAAGTTGTGGCTGAAGAATTCTTGGAAGGACAGCCTTTTTGTTAGCGTGTCATGTTGTATGTGGGCTCTAGGGGGGTTCGGCCAGCCCTTATCCCCCTGGCCGGGTGGTTATATCTGTTGGCAAGGGGTCTATCTCTATCTCTTATTTCCTAGATTAGATCTATTCAGTTATAGGTAGTTATTCCCTTGCCTCTATATATATGTACCTGAGCATTGGCTCCTCATCAATAATAATTCTATTCCCAGCCATACTCTTTCATGGTATCAAGAGACCGGGACCCCCTTCCTCTCTCCCTTCCGCTGCCCCCTGATCAGCATGGCTGGGACTCCTCCTACCTCTACCGTCGACTCTGTCGAGCTCGCACGTTGCGGTGACAACGACGAGCCAAGGCCTCTCGCCGACGCCCACACTGCTGCCCATGCGGCCGCCCTAGCTGAAGCCCCAAGGCGTCTCGCCGACACCCCCACGGCTGCCCGTGAGGCCACCCTAGCCGAAGCCTAGGCCGCCGAGGAAGAAGCCACTGCTGCATCATCCGATCGCGACGCCGCCACCGAGCGCATCTGTGCTGCCCTAGCACGAGAAGCCAAAGCTCGGGTCGACGCCGCTGCCGCGACTGATCCCATCACATCTCCTCCAGCGAATGCCCTAGATGTCTCCAATGACATGGCCCTCCACGAAACAGCCGCCATCCTTAATCTCCACGCTCAGGCGGTCTCCGTCCAGAACGCCCGTAGCTTGGTGCCTATCACCCTCGACACAGCCGGCAACTACTCGCGATGGCGCGAACAGTTCCTCCTCGCCGTCACGAAGTACTCGCTGCAAGATCACATCTACAGCGACAATGCCACCTCGGCCCTTCCTGACTGGACACGGATGAACGTCGTGGTCAAATCTTGGCTCTACAGCACGACCTCTTCTGATCTTGCTGAGGCCGTAATCGACCACCGCGCCACCGCCCGTGAAGCTTGGCTTGCCATCGAGGGGCACTTTCTCGGGAACCAGGAAACCCGCGCCCTACACCTTGACGCCAAGTTTCGCGCCTTCGCGCAAGGTGATCTCTCCATCACCGAGTACTACAAGCGTTTCAAGAAATGGCCGACGATCTCGGCGACCTTGGCGAACACGTGACTGACCGCACCTTGGTCCTCAACGTGATCCGCGGACTCAACGAACGCTACAGGGACATCGGTGTTCACCTCCGGCGCGGGCGCCCCTTTCCCTCTTTCGCCGCTGTTCGCAATGAACTTCTACTCGAGGAGATAAATATGGTACAAAACCCTGCTGCCCCCTCCACCGCCCTCGTCGCTACGGGCTCCTCCGCACCCCACCAGCCCGCACCAACCGATGGCGGCACTCCTCGAACCGGCGCCCCCAAGCAGAACAAGAAGAAGAAGCAGAAGGACCCCCTAGAGATCGATCTTCACTTCGTTCGTGAGAAGGTAGCCATGGGTGCCGTTCGGGTCCTTCACGTCCCCACGACATCCCAGTTTGCCGACATCTTCACCAAAGGGCTGCCTTCTTCGGTGTTCACTGAGTTTCGGTCCAGTCTGAATGTCCGTGGCTAAGCACCGACGTTCAGACTGCGGGGGCGTGTTAGTGTGTCATGTTTATGTGGGCTCTAGGGGGGTTCGGCCAGCCCTTATCCCCCTGGCCGGGTGGTTATATCTGTTGGCAAGGGGTCTATCTCTATCTCTATCTCTTATCTCCTAGATTAGATCTATTCAATTATAGGTAGTTATCCTCTTGCCTCTATATATGTACATGAGCATTGGCTCCTCATCAATAATAATTCTATTCCCAGCCATACTCTTTCACTTTTCACTAGAACTAAGCAAGCAAAAATTGTTAGCTTTGAGCTCCACATGTTCAGTGCGTGCTTAGGATGTAGCAAGCTCACCTGGATTGCTACAGAGCAGTCTGGTGCATATATCAATAGAATCAGGAAGCAACTTGGAAATGACGACCTTTGAGAATGGAAGAGATGTGGTGCTGTTTATGCTCTGAAGCAGCTGAACAAACAAATATGTGAATGAGGACTGAAGAGATTTCAAACAAGACAAACAAAGTTGAAGTAGAGTAGAGCTAGTATAAACCTGAACATTGCTTCTGCCGCGGAATGGCGGATAACCGTTCAAGAGCTCGAAGAGAATTGCGCCAATACTCCACAAATCTACCTGCACACAACATGAGTGTGTTCAGATTCCTCCTGTTTGTGTTGAAAAAAAGAGTTATCCATGTGAGCACGTACAAGTACAACATACACTGCTATCGTATTTCTGAAACAGCATGACTTCTGGGGCCATGTAGAAGCAAGTGCCGCATGCTGTGTCTGTGTATTCCCCGGGACGAAGAACTCTAGCAAACCAGAAGCAAAACTGTATCTGAAATTCTGAATCTCTGCTTGACTAGGAAGCTTGGATCGTCTTATGAGTAGTACTCCATGCATTTTGCAACTAATCGAGTTTGGTTCAGATGAGAACCATCAAGCAACGTACCTTGACAGGCCAAAATCAGATGATATCTTGAGGATGGCATCGCTGTCAGGAGAAGAGAGCAGGATATTCTGCAACAGAGAAGAGTTTCATCTGTTAGCAGTGGTGTCTCAAACCAGTTAGAGTTAGGGTTCGTAAAAACCTCGGGTTTCAAGTCCCTGTGGACGACATGGTGCCTGCTGAGCACTTGCAAGCCAGCTCCTGCCACAAAGGGTTGGGCAAGCGCCATTTCTTAGACATGACATCTTGTAGATTGGGGTAAGAAGAGATGCTACTGGTAGAAATGGGGGAATTCGACGAGGAATTGAGCGGGCAATCGATGAATTACCGATCTGTCTCATTAAATTTCTGGCCACGGGCTCCTCCCTCGCATAGCTCCAGGGCAAGGTACATGCTGCTCGCGGTCTATGAGAAAGCAACACTTATCCTGAACGTTATGTGACATATATTGGCAAAACATTTCAACACCACCCCCAACCGCAGTAAGTTTGCAAGTTACAAGCCCAAAAATGGAGATAAATGTCAATAAGCAAGGCTTACATATGTGTGTGTGTTGTGAACAAGAGTTGCTAAACAATTAACAAGAGGTTTGTATTCCAGACATGGAATTTCCCAGTTTTGATGCATCCAGAAGACTTTTGAAATAATCTTGAATGAGCAAGGAAAGGGTACAAATTTATCAATCCCAACAATGTGCAGATTCCAAATTACAAAATTGCAAAAAAAAAAAATGCAATAGGATGTTACTTCAGCCTTAAGGCACTCTGGTAACATGCTGCTAGTATGAAGAGTGGAGTACAGAAATCATGCAGCATTCTAAACACAAATATCTCACACACCAGCAATGGCTTCCCCAGGTAAACAATACTACTGACTACTGACTAGGATCATGTACAGAGAAAACTAAATGTAGTTCTATTAACATGAACATAAAGAAACATACAAAGACATGCATGAAAATGAAGGCTCCCAAAATCAAAGCATTACTGTTCTCACATTTCAGATCACTCGCCAGCTCTTTAGATACCAGAAATTAAACATTTGAGAACAATAACGAGATATTGCACTGGTGCAGAAGTCAAGACATCTAGGCTCACACAAATGTGCCAAGGTTTGTGAAATTTGTCCCAACACCAGTATCAATGAACTGTGGTTAAGCACTTGGACTGCACAATTTGAATATCTCAGACAGTACAAAGATGATAATGTGATAGCACGGTAGTATCTGCCACTGTGCCACATGCATTCTCAGGAGTCATATCCAAATACATCTTTTCAGTCTAATACTCAGTGATAGGCTTATAGAATGGTGAATGATAACATGCATAATATTCAGTGGGAGGGGGCAAGAAGGTAGAAGGACTAGAAGCTTTGGCTAGGAGTAAAAAGAAGGTAGAAGCTCAACCTGAATCAACTCCAATCAAAGCATGCCTTTGTATAGGGTGAGCTGGAGCATGGAACACAGATTGCATCCCTAACTCGTTAATAACTTAATCTCTAACATGCCAACTACACCATCTCTATTTATCTTATCCCTAATTGATTCAATCTTTGCCTAAAGCAAGCAACAAACTCCTTTCACCCATATAACCATGTCTCCCTGGCCCCCAGCTCCCACACCTACATCCATTGCAAACATGGTTTGAGCTAAGCAGATAAAGATTTTTATCAATTACATAATCGCCCTCCACCTAAGAAAATGACTGTACAGGCTGTAAAATTCATGAACAATACTTGTTTTGGAAGCAATTTTCGGACCTAATGGTGCAAATGTGCAATAGTGGACAACAAGCACAGTACAGAATGAAGTTCAACAAAACAAATTATATACTCCTTAATTCTCTATGTTTTGAATAATAACAGGAAAACAATGTCTCAAAATAATGTGCTCGTAAAACAAAGTTTATAAAACTACCTGATCATGTTGCAATTAGGGACTAAGTTTATCTTGTCAGGCGAGATACCACCAAAGTTGTAACATCATACAGTTTATAAAGAGTGCACATCACCCCCAAGCTTCTATTTTTGTGTGGACTCCTGACTTTATAAATTTGAAGCTCATATGCTCACATGTCATTATGACATTATGTCAATAAGAAAGAGCATACCAAATGTATACTGTGAATTACATGAACATGTATTTGTTATTTTATTACATAAAAAAGTCTCCTGAAAAGTATTTTCCAATACAATTTATTAGCTAATATTACCACATATACAATGGGTATGCACAGAAGAATTCATCAAACATGATGTATCGAAAGATTTGAATCCATAAGGAATTAAGAACCATAACACACTGTGATATATATGGTTAATGTTGAATAAGTTAGCAACATAGACACATTTGTGTGCCTAGAATACCTAAATGCTATCTATAATAGATTAATAGCAGTAAAACATGCCGAATGAAAATATATGATTGTATTAGAAAAATAGCATCCTTGAGCCTGCCAGATGGTATTTCATATAAAGGCATCCCAAGAGCATATTTGAGTCCCAAATAAATGTTGACAACAAAAACTTGTTTATGGTGCTCATTCCAGAAGATAAAAATGCTGATAATAACTAGAGAGTACAAATCATGCACTAGAAAATATAAAGATCAGTATGTTAAAAAGTAATAACAGATAATATGGGTGCTACTCAGGCTCTGAAACAACAGCTAGTTCCAAAAGGTGGACCAATAAATTATGCTTGTCACTGGTGATTTTTGAGAACTGTAATCTTCTTAGTAAAAAAATACAAAACATGTACCTATTTTAATTGCTGTTGCAACTACGTCAAAATAGTTAGTCAGAATTAGGGCACGGGCGGGCGCCTAATTGCTAAATCCTGTAACTTCATATTATGTGATTACCCACTACATGCCGCCAGCAAGAAAAACAATTCTCTTCATTTTCGTATCTGCTGAGGGCTAGTATCTATTGTGGGTTTTGGACTTCTGATAGGAGGCCTCATAAACCAAATGAAAGTCAGTTCATATTTGAAGGTAGATAACTAGATTTGATAAGCACAATATCAAGGCTAACAGGAATGCAAATTACAGTCTACACTCTACAGATTTCCTTGTTGCACAAAAGAAGAATTGTTTGAAATGGCTTCCCCAAATCTCAAATAAGCCTGCCATCACTAATGCAAACTAAAATACACTAACACCATGCTTCAGCAATTGTGGTGAGTTTCTTTGCATAGAAGCAACTGAGAACGTAGTTAACCTTATAAAGTTGCAGGCAAACATGATCAAATCATCATAACAATGTTACCACCTTGTTAAGGTAACAAGCAGGGTGATCATTACACAGTATTTTTTCCTACGAAATCATCAGAACAAACCAATGTAACCTGCATTTTATTGTCTGAAGTGGCGAACGCTGCGAAGATAATTAAAACATTTCACTTTAAACAAGTACAGCAATTGAAAGTATTTCATGAAGCTATGAACCAAGTACAATGCAACTAAAATTTTTAGACATGTCAGTTCCCCTGCATACAATAGATAGATGTCTCGAATCAAGTAAAATCTTAACTTGACCGCATTTAGTCACGCACCAGACTGGTATCGGTTCTCCATAAACGTCAGGGCATTGCAGTGAACCCACCATCGAACACGAAGCCACGGTATACACCATCGCTGTGGCCAGGAACACCATCCACCCAATCCCACTTGCCACCGCTGCTCCCTCGCTCGTCCTCCTCCCACATTGCCAGCTTTCCACGCACACGCTTTCCAGCAAACCACACCTTCCCATCACCGCCAAACACCTTCACCTTATTGTTGCCGCCAGGAACAGCAGGGGGCATGGTGTTGCCTTGTGCAGCAGCCTCACACAGGCCAGTGAAGCAACGGTACATATTGGGCGGCATGCGGCCAGCTTCGTCCCACTCCATTGTGGCCAGATCTAGGCGTAGGATGAGCACCGTCGAGCACGGCGCGTCTATAGCGAACGAAGACCTGAGGCCGCCAATCATGAGGACACGGCGGCCACCGGCACCGGCAAGTAGGCGGGGGCGCTTGAGGATCTCGAAGACATCGCCCCATACGGCGCGCTCGACGGGGCCCCAGCCTCCTGTGAGCATGGCAAGAGGGCAAGAGAATAGCTTCCACTGGCTGCGCCACGGGGTGCCGACGTCGCAGAGCGCGAAGACTGCGCCAGCGCCAGCGGCGAGTATGGGGCTCCGCGGCTTGGACGGGAGAGACAAGGGATGCTTCATCCACTTGCCGGATCCGGACGGGGTGTAGGACAGCGCGGCGAGCTCGGTGAGGACGAGCACGGTGCCACCCGGGCCAGCGAGGACGGTGCCATGGCGCGCCCAGGCAGATCCGAGCGGGGGCAGGAAGCGGTACCTGCCGGCGAAGGGGTTGCAGACAGCGAGCGCTTTGGGAGGGTGGACGGTCGACGAGGAGGAGGAAGACGAGGGGAGGGGTGGAGGAGAAGGCGAAGGGGCGGCCTCGACCCAGAGATAGAGGAGGGACGAGGAGGAGGCAACGGGAGAGGAGTGGTTGGGGAGGAAAGCGTTGAAAGGGAGTCGGAGCCAGTGGCGGCGGTCGGGGTCGAAGGCGTGGAGGCAGCCGCCTCCATCGGGGCGCGGGTGGCGGAGTAGGAGGAGGCGGAGGGTGGGGAGGAGCGCGAGGAATTGGGAGGAGAGGGTTTCGTGGAAGAGGCGCGAGACGGGGCGGCAGAGAACGGCGTCACGGAGGGTGAGGCGGAGCAGGACGTTGCGGAGCGCGTCCGGAGGCAGGAGATGGATGGGAGCGGGCAGCGTAGAGTCGGAGTCGGAGGCTGCCATGTCCCTGGACCCCGGCGGCGGCGGCGGCGGCGGCCGAGGAAGGGGGCGGTGTTTGGTGGGGAAGTGAATAAGAGAGAGGAGACGGGGGTGTTTCCGTCATTTGAGGCTTTGTAGAGTTCCCGCACTCGTAGGTCGACCCGCTGTCACTTCTGCCAGACAACGTCAGAGGTGTTTGGGGATTCAGCTAACAAAATACACACAAGACAAAAATTCATCCATGTTAATCTTATATTTGAACTAGATAAAAAATAATTTAAGAAATAGATTATGAAAGAAATTTATTTAGGGGAACTGTTGAAGTTTTATTTCTAGCTAAAGTGCGTAAATTAAAATTTATGTATGTTTTTTTAAGATATTATAAGAGAAGCAGAACATCACATGAAAGGACCCGCAAGTGGGCCACACTCACCAATGACAACGGAGCAACACTCTCACCGCACCCCAACCCTAATACAAAGCAAGCTGATTCCACTCAACAATGTCCTGCAGTACAAGACGAAACACTTGAGATGTGGAAGCGAGCGCCCTTGGAAAATACGACGATTCTATTCTTTTCAAATATTCCAAATGGCGTAGATAAATATATCATTAATCATGCGTCGGAACGTTTGTGGAGTGGTGGCTGCAAGAGACAAGGGCCATGCCTAGGGGGGTCGAGCAGTGTGCTCGATTTGGACCCCACTTTCCCAGGGGCCCCACCCGGTCACCACACACACAGGAGCGCGCACAGGTACCACAGGTCGTGGGCCGTGGCCATGAGGCAGCTAGGTAGGCCATCGCAGGTCACGGTAATCAGGAGATGAAAAGAACCAAGTCACGCCACGCGCAACACCATGTGAATACGAACGACACTGATAATTAGGGCCCCTATTTATAATCCCGCTCTGGGCCTCACGAAACTTAGGAACGGCCCTGCAAGAGACCTCCAATGTGTAACAATGGAGCTACATGGGTGTAAGAGCCCAAACATGGTAAGGCCTGCCATATAGAAATGAGTTGTCAAACCTCTTTTGCAAACACGTAGTTGAATAGGAGATGCGGTGTGGTCTCGTCTTCTTGGCCACAAAGGATACAACATTGGCTTTAAGGGCACCCTCGTTTGACAAGATTATCAGCCGTCAGGATTTTATGTTGGACGAACAACCAAGTGGATCGGAAGAACCTACACTTCCATTTAGCGTGCGCTCGCCAAACAAGAGTAGTCCACAAAATGCTAAAAAACCCTGCAAATTGAATGGTGTATGTCGAGTGTGTCGAATACTCATCATGGGATGCCCAGTGCCATCAAAACAGGTCTAGAGCCATCGAGTTCCTTTGCACACTATTTATCAGAACCTAAATGGGAATGAGCTCAACCATCAGGGAAGCGACGTCAATGGCCCGAAGAATCCGAAGCCAATTAGAGTCCCAAAGTTCCATCTCCACAGTTTTGCTTTTTCGCTTAGCAATAAAAAAATATTTGGAGCCAAATCCATTGGACGCAACCACGTAACCATTTGTTGACCGTGATTTGAACCGAGGCATCGAAGAGATCTTTATCCGCGGTGTAAAAGTAATATCTGTAATGTTACATATCTGATAATCTGTTTCTCGGTTAAATTGTAACCTTTCTTTTTCTCACCGTCTCCTTCCTCAGCTTGCGTGGAAGGCCGGGAAGTTCTATCGGAGAGCTGAGCGACAAACCGACACAAAAATGATAGAATCGACATGCATTGCACACGGTGAGGTACTTACAAACGTATATATTCGTATATGAATATGATTTTTTTGATCCATATTTATTAAATAATATGCATGTCTCTTCATATATCGCACAGGCCAGGCAACATATATGCATGTCTTGCTTTGGTTTGATTGATCGAGGCAACGAACACAGCACTTGATTCCCACAGTGCATGCGTTGTAACTCGCACTTCATCGAGCTGTTTATGTCCACCTTTATTTCACTTTTGAATTACAGCTTATCGTGATAATTTACTATGACAATTCTATAAATTATCTAATATAACTTTTTTTCTATAAACTGAATTGTTAAAATACTAGGCTCAAACAAACGGGCTATAATTTGCAGCACACTGTGACTTGCACCAAGCACCTCCGATGGATCCACTTGTTATCAGTCGGGTTTTGCAGCTAAAAAATTGTTTCGATCTGATGTATCGATCCTCGCAAGATGCATGCATGGTGTGACAATTAATTCTATAGATGAAAGCATCGATGTGTGAAACACATACTACAAAGTAGTATAGTAGGATACAGAATTGTCATCTGTGGCTCTTGGGCAATCCGAAAGGTCAGGGCGGATGGACGAACAACTGGAGCAATACTAATAATACAGGAGTATAAAGAAACAAAAAGAGGAAGCCATTATGGACGAACAGCAGATCTCCCGGAGAGGAGCACCAAAGTAATGGAGGATAAGATGAAGCGGAAAGATGAGGGAGGGATTAGATAATTAGAGTGCTGCCTTTCGTGTGGACGCCATAGGCAGCTTATCCCCTCCTCTATTTTAATCTTTAATTTCTTTCTTTCTTTCTTTCTTTCTTTCTCTCTTATGATCGATGATGGCCCGGCAACCCAGACGCAGTGGCCGCCGATGCAGCACTCACTCCCGCAAGCAAGCATGAGCCGCGCGTACCTAACATGCATTCATCTTGACCTGCCCGACCGACCGATCTTTAATTCCATCGTCGTCGTCTTTAGCTTCCTTTTTTCAAGACTCGAAGTCGTCTTACTTCTCGCCATGTATCATGCGTGCTTGGTCGCCTGCCCTGGCTGCATGGATGCCCCAGGGATGTATGGATATGATGGACACTCGATCTCTCTTTTTGTTCATTTGCAAGAAGCTTAGCTCGCGATTCCGTTCATCAGCTAAATCTTCCTGATATGTCCAGGTTTCTTCTTCTTCTTGGCGTGGGCAGGAGATCGACAGGTGCGATGTAGATGCCATTCCAGAATACATACGATTCCATTTCCAATTAATGCAAGCACCCGGCCGACATGCATCATGGAGATATGGAGCGACAAGAGGATATGATATGATGATCATACGGTTTCGTCCCGGCAACAAGATCATGCTCTGTCAACTGAAATGGCTTGGTTTATCGCACAAGATCGAGAAATCAACACAGCTACCGTAAAGATCAAACATCGGCAAACCAATTGCTGATCAAAAAATGCCATCTTAATAGGTTATCATCTGCTACTAAAGTTATAATAATGATACATGATATTTAGGTGTTAATAAAGTTATGCCACTAAATATCACTTTATTTGGTGCAGTTCCAGTGGTGGTGCTGTTGAATAAATGGGCTTGGCCCAAATTTATTTGAAGAATAATTCCTGGAAAAATCTCAAAGGCCCACCATGTAAAGGGAGCATGTGAACCTTTAGTCCCACCTTGCTAGTTCTAGGAGAGGAAGACCAACTTATAAGGGATGGTGCTCTCCTTGCAACTAGACCTATGTGGGTGAGAGGAGACTAGAGAAACACGCGCGCTCGCTCGCCTCGCCTGGCCGGGCCGGGCCGGGCCGGGCCGGGCCGGGCCGGGCCGGGGGGCGCGGGCGCACGACATGCGCGTGAATGGTCCGCCGAAATCGGTCCATTCCGTTTTGTTGTTGATGGAATTTGGCACGGTTCCGATTCATCTTCACAGCAGTTTCCAGTGGAGAGTGAACGGTTCCGATTCATCTTCACAGCAGTTTCCAATGGAGAGTGAAGAGACGTCCTGATCACACGTCTATATCTTCTCCACCAGGCGACGGATCAGGCGCGGAAGGAAAAACAGGAGAACACTTGCCAATCTCTCTGTGTTGTGCTGCCATTTGTAGTCTACTCCGTTCCCTCATCGGCGTGCACCGTTGAGCGGAAGAGCAGGTCTCCGGAACCCATCGCCTTCGAGAGAGATCCTGCACCGGGAGAGGGTGAATAAGGTTTTTGGGAAGCGCTCCGCGCGACTGCTCGCTTTCGTCAACCACGGCTCGTCTACCTCTTCGCTCGAGTGCTGCTCGTCGTCGCCGTCGTCCAGTGCCGCGCGTCGTCATCGTGGTACCCGTCCGATCTGTGACTACTTCAACTGTGAACATCCGGTACGTTTCTGTTACACCTGTTACTCTCCTGTACCACCTGATACTCACGTGTATCAACCACAACCTGTTACTCACTTGCACCAATCTGTTACACCTGTTACTCTCCTGTACCACCTGATACTCACGTGTATCAACCATAACCTGTTACTCACTTGCACCAATCTGTTACTCCTGTTACTCACCTGTACCACCTGATACTCACGTGTATCAATCTGATACACACTTGTATCATCTGTTACACAGATTGGTTTCACCATATTCAGTACATTATTTTTGTTCATGTATTTAGTGTACTGGTCTATCCTGATTATGTATATTCATCTGTTTCACGTCATGATTTATTTGTGGAATAAGTTAAACCTAATAGTGCTATTTTTTCCAACAGGTGCAGTTTCTGAAAAACACACTCCTCTCTCTCTATATATCTATCTATCTATCTCAGCAAGTAATTTATACTGGCAACAAGATCTTTCTGCATGCATGGTGTATACTCCTTTTCAAGGCATATGCTAGTGAAAATGTCATTTCATTCGGGTATAGTCTTTCTGCAGTGGACCAAATGTAGTAAATTAAGATTCAGGTTTCTTTTCTTCCGTTTCAAAAGCGTCCACAATTTCCACTGACGCTGAAAGCACCAAGTGCCAATGCCATCGATCCATGAAAAAAATTCATTCAACGGAACAGGTCGAGCTGCTGCGCGCTAGCTAGGGTTGAAGGTGAATATCTAAAAATCGATCTTGATTAAACAATCGGCGAGCACCATTGTCGACTTTAATTGTTCGTGGATGGCAGTCATGTCGCGGAGCAAAAGGTGATGGAGGAAGAAGAAGATGTTGCTCGAGCGAGCTAAAAAGATGGATGGATGCAGAATGAGATAGGGCGACGCGCACTAAGCTTGCAGCTTTTGAATTAGTTGGTGACACGCAATGGCCACACCCGAAACCCCTGAAATAATCTAGTATAAAACACCACAAGAAGCGTGTGCTGGCCACACTACTTGATAGATCCATCCCACTGCTCGGCGATCTCTCGCATTCTGAGCTGATCTGAGCTGAGCTTGATAATTGGGGGTATGGCCATGAATGACACCAAGGTCGACGCCGAGAACCCTGCGGTGTCGTCGTCGGACGACGAGACGTCGTTGGAGTTGGCGCAGCGCGCCAACTGGCTGCGCGCGGCGGTGCTGGGAGCCAACGACGGGCTGGTGTCGACGGCGTCGCTGATGCTGGGCGTCGGCGCCGTGAAGGCGGAGGCCCGCGCCATGGTGGTGTCCGGGTTCGCGGGGCTTCTGGCGGGAGCCTGCAGCATGGCCATCGGCGAGTTCGTGTCCGTGTGCTCGCAGCGCGACGTGGAGCTGGCGCAGCTGGAGCGCGACGGCAAGCGCGGCGGCGAGGAGGAGAAGGGCCTGCCGAGCCCCGCGCAGGCGGCGGCCGCGTCGGCGATGGCCTTCTCGCTTGGCGCCGTCCTGCCGCTCCTGGCCGCCGGGTTCATCGTCAACTACAGGCTGCGGGTCGCGGTGGTGGTGGCGGTGGCGACCGCGGCGCTCGCCGCGTTCGGCTGCGTCGGCGCCGTGCTAGGTCGCGCGCCGGTGCTGCGCTCGAGCGCGCGTGTGCTGATCGGCGGATGGGCTGCCATGGCCGTAACCTTCGGCCTCATGAGGCTCTTCAAGGCCAGCGGCATTTGATCACACTCCATTCTAACCGGCCTGATGCTTTCTTCCTTTCTCTTCTCGCCATGCACGCATTCCTCGTGCTCTCCTCGATCCACCTGAATACCTGATCTCCATTACTACATAATACCACTACATATATATACATACGCGATAGGCGATACGCACCTCGATCGATCCGATCCTGATTCCTGCTGCAGCACGCAACAATTAAGTAAGATTAAGTGCGTGCTTAATGCACGGCTGCCTTGTATTAATTACATGCTGCAGCCTCATCAGTGTACTACTCTGTATGAACAATTCAAGTCTGTTCATCCCCTACATACCCACCTACTCATCTCCGTGCAACGTATAGTATAGCATAAGACCATTGTGTTAGCTGTTTATGATTGGTTGATGGATCATATAACCAATTTCAGTTCAATTTCACGAAACAAATTTTATAGAGTTGTGTCTACAATTGTCCGAAACAAAATCGTTTTATATTTTATTATATATTTTTTACGTCTAAACCTCTTACGGTGTACTCAGTGGCGGTTCCGAGTGATAGTTCAAGACTAAAAGTTGACCTAATACATATTTAGATTTTTTATTTAAGTACTGATTATATTTAACCTTGTGAATTTTTTTAAAATAATATTTTAAAAAAAATTCAAATTTGGTAGTCGAATTCAAAAAATCACAAAAATAGACTCTTGTCGGCACTTGATCGGCCGAATGTGGCCACATCAGCCTCGTTCGGCACTTCAACAGCCGAATGAGGCCGCATCAGCGTGACCGTGGCCACCTCAACCACGTTGATGCAGTGTCGAACGTGGCTAGGCACCACATCAGTGAATTTGGCCATGTCAGACTCATTCGGTAGTTGAAGTGCCGAACGTGGCTGACGTAGCTACGTTTGGCCAAAGTAGCTGTTGTGGTGCTGACGTGGCCACATTCAACTGATCAAATGTCGACGAGAGTATATTTTTTATAATTTTTTGAATTTGACTACCATGTTTGATTTTTTAAAAAAATTCTAGCCTTGCTTTCTATGAAAGGCCATCGAGCGGTCATCGCTTCATCCCAACCGTCAGATCCCCATCGCACGTACGGCTCATGCATGCACCGAAGAAAGCATGGGGCCGGGCCAAGCCGGCCCAGGCCGGGCCGGGCCAGGACGGGCCGGGCCGAATCAATGTGATAAATGGTAAGATTTACAAAATTTCCAACCATACATATCATCAAATTAATAAGAGAAATATCCATGTACATTAATTCGTACCGGAAATAGTTAACAATTCGATCGATCTCAACGAACTGTGATCACCTCTGCCATTTGATACCACTGCACCCAGAATTTCACAACAATCTTATTCAAAACGTACATCCATCTTGTAATCGATTTAGTTAGTTTCCCAAAAATTCCTCTTGCCAGATGCGCAAAGAAAAGTTTTTTTTATATATCCAGTACTCAAAACCCAGGATGCATGTTCGATATCTGTAAGAAACAGCAGCAGCATCTATCAATCGGTATGTCCATCTAGTCAGCTAGCTGCTAGCTATGAGCTATCTGTGTTAGTTCATCAGGCATCAGCATCCCAGCATGCATGCAGCTAGTTCCCGTCGGCGGCAGGAGGAGCGTCGTTGTTGCCGTTGATGTTGTTGGCGGTGTCGTCGCCGGGGGGGCGCGGCGGCTGCTGCTGGCGGCGCCGGTGGCGGATTTGGCCGTGGAGGCGGGTGTAGAGCGTTGATCTCCGGGCGTTTGCCCGGTTGATCCTGTCAATGATCCCGAGGAGTGCAGCAGTGCCCCGGTTGCTCGCTTGGAAGAAGGTGTACATCCGCTCTAGCCTCGTGATGGTTTCACCCAACATCCTGATCTGCATGCATGTATATATGTATAATGTATTCATAGATAGATGATCGAATCAAAAACTAAAAACTGTGCAAGTAGCTAGATGGACGAGATGATGTACGTACTCGTCGTCTGAGAGATCGCTCGAAAGCTCGGGCGTGGCTGGCCCGAAGCTGCTCTGCAGGGTCATTAAACTGCTGGCCGGCGGCGTGCGGGTGCGGGTGCTGGTGATGATGGTGGCCGTTGCCGTTGCCGTTAGGGGCGGCACCGGCGGCGCCAGCGGCCATGATCGATGATCGATATGAACTAGCTAGCTAGATTATTAACGCCTTATCATGCAACTTAACGACGGCGACGACGACGACGAAAGTTAAAGATGATGGTGGTGAGGTGATTGCTGCTGATGAACTCTGATGATCTGATCTGGTGCTTGCTTATATAGTGGCTCAAGCAAGACGACAGTTAATAGGGCCAATTAATGTGTACTCGGCTACTGGCTGGCTGTAGCTGGAGCCTGATTTGATAAGAGCCAACAGCCGTCAGTCATTCAGTCCAACGTATCCGTAGATATGTTTTACTGAGCTCAAACATGCACTCAATTAATGCTTACATTAATTTGCATTGACACGGATTTGATAAGATCGACTTTTGAAAACCAAGTATGTCGTCTACGTCGTCATCCTCGGCCAGCCGATCGATCGATCGATCTCCTAGCTACTCGATCGCTGCAGGAATGCACAGCAAGATGCAGTACGTACGTACGTTCCATAGCTTGATCAATCCATGCTTCGTTTTGCCGAGCTTGTTGCATGCTGCATCCATTAATCTAAAAAAGTTTTTGTTTCAACTAATTCCATACTATATCATATAAATTATTATCTTTTGCTTGCACGCTGTATGAGAATTATTGAACCATGTAAATTAAAATATATGCTGATTAGAACCAAACAGTTTTTATAAAAATCATATGACAAGAACACTAATTCATGTCAATGAATGGTATCTTGAGGGCCAAGAGCATAACAAATTAAACTTCACTTATTCATAACTTATAAGAAACTAGATGCAAATCGGAACACTCCATTTATGAATTATGGGTACTAAAAAGTCTTCACTCCAACTTTGCAGCTGGCACAAATGCAACATTTTGACCATAGTACATATCAGATTCAGAATGCACTCTACTGCCTCAAGCTTTGCAAGATATATTGCGCGTACAGGTCCCTGCATGCGGTCAAACAAACAACGGTGCATTAATACAAGCCGAAGAGAAGAGAGGAGAAGACATCTTCATGCATAGTCTGCAACAGGAAACTTACATGGAGTGCTGAATGGCCTCACGAGCAGTGTTGGAAGGCAAGAATGCATCAACAGCAACCTCCTTGTTCTCGTTCTTCTTGTCTAAGACGTGCTGTTAAGGGCGGTAACAAAGTATCTGTGGATGTGAATAGCTGAATATAGCATGTAACAAAGAAGCAATAAAACGGATTATGAGGATACAGTCTTCAAAGAAGCGTTTGATCTCTTGGAGGCGGTGAGGAGACAGCTCACTGATGTCATTGTAGTGACGGTATTCAGGATCATCAGCGCAGACTGCTATTATCTTGTCATCCTTTTCACCCTGATCACACACAACAGCCAGCATCATCAGTAAAAGGAGTGAAACCATGTAGTTCTTTTCCCACTACCATAAATAGAAGAGAACACAACACAATATACCTGGTCAATCATGGGCATAAGGCCAATTGCTCTAGCTCGGAGGAAGGAACCAGGAACAACAGGTTCCTGTTGCAGATTAAAACAACACGTTATCACAAGATAATGGCACAGTATAGTATGGATAACACCCCATACTGCAGGAAAATTACTGGTGTTGCTGCACAGCTAAAAAGTTACTGGTACTGGTCTGCAAGTGTTAATGCCAAAAGGACTTGCAAGTTGATACCCTGTTTTTAGACACTATGACCTAGTAATGCAAGGACCGTTTACATGTTAACAAAGAAGCAGACAAGAGTTACCTGCATCAGGACCAGAACATCCATTGGATCATTGTCTTCACAGAGTGTCCTTGGAATGAAACCATAATTATGAGGATATACCACTGAGGAGTATAGGATTCGATCAACCTGCCAAATTATGAGTGACAGTAATAAAAATGTAATATTCTTTTACAAAAATAAACTCATCATTTTATGAATGCAGATCTATCAAAATAATACAGCACAGTAACACAATTACATGGTGGTGGTACATACTTTCAATTCTTTAGGCAAGTACGCTACACAATTACGAAACAAATCATCTTGCTATTGAATAGAATGTGGTTACGAATAGAATGCATACCTTAATCAGTCCAGTTTTCTTGTCAAGCTCATATTTTACTTTGCTCCCCTTTGTGATCTCAACAACCTGGGACATGATAACAATAGAAGCCATCAAATATAGAATCTGTAGGCACTATCAGGAACTGACTATATATACATCTTCTAGCATCACTGAACAGAATAATCAACACACAATTCAAGGCTAGATATTCCCACAATGATCGTTATATCAGAAATTGAAAGGAGGCAAATTCATGAGGTGTCCATGAGTCTACCAATGGTTCCAATGAAATTCAAATCACAATCCCAAATACAACCCATCCAAATGAAATATAAGAAGTTCAAGAAGCATAAAATTTCCATGTCAGTGTATGGCTGCACCTGCTACCTAATACACACAACCCTGCCTCTATCATGATTTACAGAGGACACATGCTGAATCCACAAGAGACACAGACCAAGGTCAGCAAAAAGATTAGAAATATTAAAAAGTTACAAATCTAGGCACTCTTGATTGCTAGGTTTATTTATGATTGGCATCTATCTTGATATGGCTTGATTAAACCACAGAAGGTTCTCTGTTTGGTGGATATCAATGTCTGTGACTGTCTTTAATGTTGGTCGATATTAAATTCGGTAACGTCATTATCTTGCCTTCACTATATCGGTTCATTTGTTAGTGCTGAATTCTAATTATCCATCATGATCTTCTGTCTGATGAGTAGATGTCATAGTTCCCTCATAGTATCTATTGCATATTTGTATCTTGTGGGTATTAATTACACTTATTGAACTGAAACAAATCTGGCAAGCACAAAAGGCTGTTGCGGACTTCTACAGTGGCGATATTGATTGAACCACTACCGTTTCTAATTTAGATACAGTTGAACCGGCCTTTTACACAATAAAGTATATACCATCAGTCCCAACATTACTGGCAAAATTGTGCAGTCTACAGCCAGTCAAGAAAAACTTGATTTTCCATACAGCATCAGATATAAAGGTCGTCAGCATGAACAAGGCACAGATGGCACTTACAACATTGAAGACAGCAGGAGCTCCAGGGCCTGCGCAACCAAATTAAGAGTTTAAGCTTATTTCATATTGTTATGGGTAAGCTATAAAGGGAGATGGGAACAATAATTCCATACCGATCTCAAGATCATGCCATGGGTGTGCAGCTACTGATCTCCTTGACAATGAAGACAGGATCCTCTCGTTGAGCTTAGGAGCAGGGCGCTTGGGATGGTCAGCAACACTGGTCTCCTCGTCACTCATCCTCCTACTATCATATTATGAAAGAAACCACAAATCAAACATCAACAGGCTTTGTATAGCGGTTATCACTATCAGAAGGGGGGAAAAGCGCGCTCGATTCACTTCAGCAGCAGGGCTAATGAAATGCACAGCTGCAATTTGCAGGCTTTTTTTCCCTACTGAGCCTGAGCCTGAGGCATCCCTCCATGTGATTAGCAGCTAATCGTCTGAGCAACTCATATACAGTTGTTGATCCAATTAAGATTAATCGCAACTCCTATTTACACCCAGATCCAGGGGCATCCCCGCCTGAGTCTGACCGTCCCCCACCCCCCAAAAAAAATGTTTTTGGAAATAAACTGCTATTAGCACTACATCACGCAGCAAATCCGCAAGAAACTCGATGTATTAACATTGAGCACAGTCCACCGCGCATGAGAGAGAGACGGAGTAAAACTTCGAAAAAAATCGAATCACGATAGTAAAGTAGAGTCGGTGACTAACAAAAGATAACAGTAGCTCAGAGGAGGAGGATACCTTCGCTTGGATTCGAGGGGAAGAAGCGGTGCGGCGGAGAGGGATCGGAGCGGAGGCGCAGGAGAAGAACAAGTCAAGCGCCTCTGCTTGCCTGCACTCTACTCTGAATCTCTGATCTCTGATCTCGGAGGAAGTAAAAGGCCAAAGGGATGTCATTTTCTACTTAACTCCCTCATACCAACGTTTTAATACAAAATGATACAAGTAAAGTTGCAAAGTTCAGATCCAGCCAGTGAGCTAGTGCGTGTCTCGCGTGCTGCCGTGCTATGGGTTCCCAAATTTTTGGCTGCAAGTGGACAGTACTCGATGTCTCCCCTGCATTTTTATTCACTCACGGAAGATAAAGAAAAGCTTTTTTGTTCATTTCGTGTAGAAAAATCGTCCCTTTAAAGGATCCCCTTTTGGATTGATTTTAGTGCATTGTTGGAAAACAACTGCATCTGCTAGCTTGTTAGTCGGGGGATTTAATTATTTGTCACTCTTAACATGTGAGTGGCAACAAATTTGCCACTCCGAATCACTGACATGTGGGGTCATCTGAGTCACTGACATGTGGTCCATTAATTGACATATGTTAAGAGTGGCAAATAGTTAAATTATCCTGTAACATTGAGGTGATGTGCTCCCAGCCACAGCCCATCGCCTGCAATACAAGATTTGAAGTAACACAATTCAGATCCATCGAGGTCGGTTCAAACTTGCAAAAGTATAAGTGATTTTGTTCCGAACTTTTCTATCGCATCGCATGCGGCTCTGATCGAATTAAAAGAACAATCTGCATTTGGACTGAGCTCGATCAGTAGTCACACATGTTTATGAGGCTCCTGTCTGCGGTCTGCCTGCAACATTGTCCTCTTGGTGACGCTCCAGAAAGGTTAGTAGCCATGGCAGCATCCAATGCTGTCTACTCGTGTCTGGTGACGGAAACGTGAAGTGAAACAGGGCGAGTGGTACAAGAAGCGGTTCATCTTGCTGGATTATTAGCTGCCGCTGTTGGAATATCGAAAAGAGAAGCTGCTGCTGCTGCTCCGCGCAGCGCTCGCTTCACTTTGAAGAAAAATCTGAATCTGAGATGGATCCGCATCAGCACCAGCGGGTGGGGATGGGAATGCGCATGGCGGACGCGGTGGCCGTCGGCGAGGCCTACATTGGGCCCGGAGGAGAGGTGGTTGCGCGCGAGGCGGCGGCGCAGGCGCTGGGAGCGGTAGTGCAGCTCCACTTCGACAAGACGCTGGAGAAGAAGCGAGCCGCGGACGCGCAGAAGCAGGAGCTCTGGCGCCTCTTCCTCGCCTTCTTCCTCTTCCTCGCGCTCGTCCTCTCCGCCGTCGCCCAGTCGCCGCCCGCGCGCCTCCAGTGCCGCCACCTGTGGGCCCCCGCCGGCCTGCTCTCCCTCGCCCACCTCGCCTTCTACGCCGCCGTCGCCCACCACCTCCGATGCCTCAACGGATTCAGGTACCTCCTTATCACTGACTAGCTCCATCTAGGAGCTTCTTAAACTGCAATCGCGTTGCCGATGCCGATGCCGATGCCGATGCTGCAGGTACCAGCGGCGGTGCCACAAACTGACGCTGGCGCTGGCGGCGGACAGACTGCGCATGCTCAAGTCCGGCGGCGACTTGGTGGCGGCCGCCGACGTGGAGGTGCCGTACCAGGAGCCGCCCGAGAGCTACCTGGGCAAGTTCAAGCGCAGCTGGGCCATTCACTTCGCCTTCCTCATCACCACATTCGCCTTCTCCGTCTCCGCCGCCGTCGCCATCCTCTGCTTCTAGTTCTAGCCTATCCTAATTCCTAGCCTAGCTGCTACATCTTCTCCATTCCATCAGCCCACAAGCACAACCACCACTTCACCACCACTTCATCACTCCCCTCCAGCTTGTAGGCTGTAGCTCAGATCTCCTCTCAACTTCAACTCCAGGGAGATTAGTTAGTTATCTGTAATCCCTTTCTTGTCCGATTCTCATTGTGATTGAGTGGAATGTTCTATGTTAATTGATGTGCCGTATTGTCATTTGTCAGTGAGAGAGATGCTCAAATGTCAGTGTCACATCGCAGCAGCAGAGTACTCCTCTCCCGGATGTTGTTTGCAACTGTCGCTTTAATACACGATGCAGTTGTGCGTCGTCGTCGTCGAGTCTTGCTTTCTCCCGGCCTAATCGATCATAACCTCCGCCAGTACTGTCCACACAACTGTTCATGTTAATCAAATCGTCATGACAAATCCTAAGCAAGTAATTTAGGTAATTCGAGGAGTGGTTGTAATCCATGGATGGTCCTGCAGTGCGCATGTGACCCAAAGCTGCTGCTGCTTCTTCCACTGGTGCCATCCTCAGCTCGCTTTCATGGTCACTATCGCGTCGAGCTCTATATTTCTCCCGGTGATTCACCGGTCCATCTGAATCTCCCCAAGATGTTAACCAAGCAAAACCATCTGAATCTTGAAAATGTTTTGGAGATCACAACACGCACAACAGTTCGATTCGAATTGATCGATATGGACGAGCTAGCCGAGCAAGATAGATAGCGTGTTGGTAGTTCTTACTGAAACTGAAACCAACCATACTCATACAGGTGTGCTCAAGATGCCAAGTTTGGCATGCCAAATGTTTGGTTTGTACATGTATTTGTAGGGTTCGATTGAGATGGATGTTTGGTTTCAGATCGAACCCGAAAACATCATGGATCGATGCACGCAAATGCAAGTTGCAGAGAATAAGCATATATCGTCGATCCACGAGCACACTTGCAAGTACATATATCGCGAGAGAATCTGATCACTAGCTAGCCCGGCATTTCCAAAGCCTAGTCCAATTGAAGAACAGCATGGGTACGAAAGCCGACAGGTATATATACACGTTGTAATGCTCCTGCTGCGGGACTTATCCTGCGATATGATTAATTACATTACAGGGGTAGTGCATGCATGGCTCAGTGCACATGGTTGAATTGATGTTGGTGGATGATATCACTTATGCTCGATCGATCGATCGATCTATCTCATCCCAGGCCCCAACATGCATGCGTACGTAGTACTACGTACATGACATTCCGGCGCATCGAGCATCTCTATCGATCGATCTGCCATGCGCCTAACAAAATGTTGGACAGGATTCCGAAATGGGTAGCTGGGGAGTGGGGAGTTGAATGGAAAGCAAAAGGACTCACCTTTAATTTGCATTGCTTGCAATCAAATCTGCCCTTGCACTTGTTTGCATTGGCGGAGGAGATCGATCGACGGGCGTAATACGTTGGGTCTGGGTAGCGTACGTACGTGTTCGCCGGCCGCCGCCGCCGCCGTTGAAATTTGCGGGCATCTGATATTCCCAATTCTCTCCGCCGCCGCCGCCGCCGCCGCCGCCGGGAGAAGATCATATCGACGGCGTGCAGAAGCAGAACAAGCGAGGAAAGACGAAGGTGCCTGCAGCATGCAACTTATTAATAAGACAACTAAGACGTAATTACTGTCTAATTTTTTTTGATGAACTCGCTGTCCTCTTCCAAACAATTTCTAAATTCTGAGTTTACCATTTTTCTAGTGTATTAAAAATGCATGTTATATTATTACGATTTTTTAAAAAAACAATATTTTTTAAAAAAAATCAAATATGTATGTCCTGTTTCAAAAAATTGCAAAAGTAGCACGCGGTCGGCACTTGAATTGTCGATTGGAGCATGCTACTTTTGTAATTTTTCAAACGAACATACAAATTTGATTTTTTTAAAAAAATATTATTATTTAAAAAAATCATATCATTACTATATGCATGATTTGTTTTGTTTGATATATGATGTTTAATTGATAAAACATAATTTTGTTCGCGACGTTTAAAAATAGATTTTATATTTCAGCCTTTAATTCGTGAGCTACTTTAGCGAACTGTAGTGAGATCGTCGATATGATGGGCGCGTACACGTACGTACGTGTCAGTTAGCTGTGGAAGTGGGTGCAGCCTAATTTCCACCCAACCTAGCTTTCTTCTTTTTGCTAGATCTGCATCTGCATCACATTCACAATGCAACATATATATGTGCATACATATATATACACTACTTGAAAGGGAATGAAAAAGCTAGCTAGAAATCGAGAGCTTGCTGGATCATAGTCCATAGATATCGATGGAGATGAGGAGATGAGGCAATGTAGCTAGCTAGCTCATCTATCACTTGCAGCTCGTGCACGATCATGTCGAACGCACGTGACAGCCGCAACTAATTAACGCAGATATGATATTGGCTACATATGTAGCTTAGCTAGTAGCTGTACGTGCAGTGAAATGCATCCATGGCCACGACGTACGATCGATCCACCACCGCGAATGATATGATGAACTGAGTGACACCAGTACTGCATGCACGCACGCACCACGTTGTGTAGTATTGGACGACCCACCCGGCCACTACATACTGCTCCTCGATCACTAAGTGCTAGCTCAGCTCCTCATGCGTTGCAAATAAACGTGTTGAATTGCGTAACTGCACGCACGCCTGCAACCAGTTACATACACATATAGATAGATATCTGATCGACGGGATGAGATGGAATATATATATATATATATATATATTTATATGCATGTTTGCGATCGATATGTATGTATATATACTATGCACGTTTAAGTGTAAGTGTAACGACATGCGTGTGTATATATAGTGCGTGCTAGCAGGCAGCTAGCAGCTGGTCCACGTTGAGTTGCATTCAGAGCACCCGACGATGAAACGTACGTATGTAGTACGACGAACGAATATAATGCTGGCTGGACCTCATTGATCGATCATATCGATCGAGATATGTGTATATATGTATCATGGTAGTATATGCTACTCTCGTCGATCGATAAATCAAGACGCGACGACGTACGTACTCTGATCGATCGGTCATAGTATTAGTATATATGCTCGCTGTGCCATTAATCGGCAACATATATATGTACGTATGTAGCTATCTGTCTGTCGATGTCGATTGCGACGACGACGATCGATCGATCGATCGGTATTCATAAGCATGCATGCGTTAGCTAGCTAGCTGCATCTATTCTATTCTTTCACATGCATGTTTCTTTTTCTTTCTTTCTTTCAGGAAACTAAAGTTAGTGGCCGGCCGGGTCAAGTCTATATATATGTGCTAGCTGATGATGACCAAAGCTGCTGCTTTATAATACTCTTTCAATTCATTCATGTAATAATGACATATATATATATAATACTCTTTCATTGATTCATGTGATATATTAATTATATATACATACCAACTCAAGAAGATAGTAATATATTAATTGGTCTTTTGCTCATCATCTTTAATTTTTCTAACACGTGTTCATACATAAAACTTGTATTCAAAGCTAGCTCGATCGCCTTTGCTTGCATGCCTCCAAAAACTAGCGCGCCCACATTAATTATATAAGTCGATCGGGGGAGGAATATATATATATATATATATATATATATATATATATATATATATATATATATATACACATGGGAGCGCTATTCTACACCATATATATAGAATAGCTATTCTATACCGACCACTTTCAGTAATAGATTTTCTCAGTAGAATAGCAATTGAGTACTACTTTTTTCTCAGTAGTAGATTTCTCAGTAGAATAGTTATTATACACCCATAGTGTAGAATAGCATTTATATATATATATGTGTGTATGTGTGTGGATGGAATAATCCGTAATCAATCAAATTAATTTGATTTTCAGTCGATCGATCAGTATAACTAATCTGCACCTCTCAATAAGACTTGTGTGGAATAAAAGGATATTTTCCAGGATTTGATTCCATTGTCAATATATATGATGATGCATGCATGCGCCGTAGCTAGCTAGATATATATGCTGCGCTGCCTTTTATATATCAACAATTAAACAAATTTTATGTATTCTTCATTAAATTTCATCAAATTTAAATATAAGTTTATGGTAAAATAATTTATAATATACAACAGAATGAATATGTAGCTAGTCATAATCCTTTTATTTTGATATATAGCAGGCTAGCTTAGCTTACATCAGAGCTAACCTCATACATACTACTGGTGGCGTATATATAGCGTGTGTGTATATATACACGTATATATATATATATATATATGATATCCTACACCACGGGTGTAGAATAGCTATTCTACCGAGAAATCTACTACCAAGAAAACTAAAAAAAATAGTATTCAGTTGCTATTCTACTAAGAAAATATACTACTAAAAATAATTGGTATATATTTTACACATGTGGTGTAGAATAGCGCTCCCGTATATATATAATGTCAAAAATAATGTGGCAATGTGGGTGAAAGTTCCCTGAAACCAGCCGTGCCATGAAAGCTAAGCTACTAAGGTGGAGGACGAACACAAGTCCGGACAAACTTTTCATTTGAGACACGCAGACAACAAGCTGCTGCCTCCTTTTCATTCAACGATAGATGCGTCCATTGTCTACACTTCTACTCCTTTATACATATATGCTGAAATCTAATAAGTTTTAGAATTTAGAATTTGTATATATATATTACCTTTAAACTTAATACTTATTATTTTACATAATCGCTTTCAAGACTATTAGTCTTTTACTCTTTTCTGTAACACATGTATACATATAAGTCTAAACCTTGCTATATATATATATATATATATATATAATAGTAGCTAGTCGTTCGTGTAGAGAAAGATGAGAGACGGTGTGTTTGTCACCTTTTTCTGATAGATACATGCATATATAGCTAGATGAAAACATGCAGAGAGATCACTATATATATATGCATGGGAAATTAGCATGCAGAGCAGTGCAAGCGTCGTCGTGTGGAATTTGGAAGCGGCTGCAAGTTAAAAGTGCAGCTACACATGTAAACAGAGCGATTAAATTAAGCAGTGCAGTGGCACGAGCAATTGAATATTCACGTGCATTATTCATGCACGCGTGCTAGACTGGTAACTACTTTTAATGATATGGTATGTAGTCTAGTCTAGCTAATCCCTAATGTTGTTTGTTTTGGATACCTCCATTTTGATCCATACATCGATTACCTTATCAATGGATATGATCATTATCTCATATATATATATATATATATATATATATATGTAGAATAGTTGTTCTACCAAAAAATCTATTACTGAAAAAAAGTAAAAATCTACTACTGAAAAAATGTAGTACTCAATTGCTATTCTACTGAAAAAATCTCCCACTGAAAGTAATCAGTATAGAATACCTATTCTATACACGTAGTGTAGCATAACACTCCCATGTGTGTGCATATATATATATGATTACATTTTGTGAAGTGGTTTTTTGATCTAGAAGATATATTTAGATTTAAAGGGCGCAAATACGATCAATACAGGAAAAAAAGTAAACAGTGGTCGTTTGTGCATCGATAGAAAAATCAATGTCCAAAAACTAGAAAAGCTTATCAAAAACTGAAAATGTATACGTTTTTTTTTTAAAAAAAATTAGCTAAATGTTTTAAAATCTATTTGAAAATAGTCTAATTTAAAAGAGATTGAAAAGATTTTTGATGAAAAATGGATCTGTCCTTGGTGGCTATCACGCCGATCGAGTGGTACAAGCAAAGGCTTATAAGCTTATTAGTAATAATAGCATGCATATTAGGGTGATCGTCTACGAAGAATTGAGATTTTTTTAATTATAAAACTTAATAGCATAGAATTGAAAAAATAAAGTAATGTCAAAACTAGAAAAGATATCTCGCTGCTATAAAAAACTGAAAAGCATTGGTGCTCTTTGTGAATTTTTTTTGAAATAGGCCACGTGGGCCCGACCTTATTTGAAGGCGTGTGTCGGGATGTGAACAAGAACTTCCCAAGAGGTCACCCATCCTGATACTACTCCCGCCTGAGCACGCTTAACAATGGAATTTTGAGGAGATTTGGTGTCAGCTAACTCACATCTCTTTCACACTCTTTGTGAATTATACTACTCCCGCCTGAGCACGCTTAACAATGAAATTTTGAGGAGATTTGGTGTCAGCTAACTCACATCCCTTTCACACTCTTTGTGAATTTAGCTTGATAGGAATCTAGATTTGCAGCACGCTACTAGTCTCCGTGTGCGGCATGGGATGCACAGGCAAGTGTACGTGCAAGGATTTTTTTTAGCACGTGTGAGAGGGCTAGCTAGCTGTGTGAGTCTTTTTTTTACGATAACAAAAATATATATGTAAATATTCGATATAATACATAGTAAAACTAAATGAAAAAATTTACTATAGTTTTAGTTTTGCAGACTAAATGAAAAAATCAAATCTTGCATTGACAGCAACGAGAAATAATTGTTTTTGCATGTCATATAGAGCTTAATTAATTAAAATTATTGACTCCGTTGCCTATATATACAGTCCATCGCCATCCCCGTCTCTGCTGTAAACCTCCTCGCCGACCGCCGGCCACACCCAGATGAACACACTAGCCATAGGCCATAGCCTAGCTAGCTGCAAACCCAGCTCGATCGATCATATCGTCGATCGAAACTAATATATATAGCGGATCGATCGATCTGTGAGCTGAGGCGGCTGGCCGGCCGGTGGATCGGTCGATCGATTGATTGACATGGGGGCGGGCAACATAGCGGAGGGCCTGAAGCCGGTGGCCGCCATGGTGCTGGTCCAGGTCGTCTTCGCCGGCGTCAACATCTTCTACAAGCTGGCCGTCGTCTGCGACGGCATGGACATGAGGGTCCTCGTCGCCTACCGCTACCTCTTCGCCTCCGCCGTCCTCGCGCCGCTCGCCTACTTCGTCGAGAGGTCCGGCCGGCCTCCCTCAGCTCCTATCAAATTAAAGCTCGCACCTTCCTACCGTGTGTCGTTAATCACCCCGCTAATTTAATTTAGTGGTTCATTGGATGCAGGAAGAGCAGAACCAAGCTGACGTGGAGAGTGGTGATGCTGTCTTTCGTCTGCGGCCTCTCCGGGTACGAATCAATACTCTTAACTTAATTTGACCTAGCTAGCTAGCTAGCAGCTTTAAACTTTAGTAGATAACTTTAAATCGATATAATCTAATCGTAATTATCTACGCGGCCAAGTAAATGGGTATTTTTGTTGATGGATTGGCTGCCGGAATTTAGGCGCACGTAGCTATACGCGATGGGTAATTGCTGCCGGCCGCCTGGAAAAAGCTAGTGCCTTGGAAAAAGATGAGAAGCAGGCGACCACTTGGACAGATACAGAAACGGAAACTGAACTGAAGCTAGCTCAGTCTCAGTGCAATGCCTTGTGCTACCACTACACAATTATTGCTTTCTTCCTGTTGTTCTAGTGGTGGTATACTATGGTACTGGAGTTTGTGCTGCCTGCTACTCCCACCTTAGCTTTTTTTGTTCTTCTCTTGCTTTTCATTTACCAACAAGCTAAGCAAATTAAGCAACCTTGAGAAATACTCCAGGTTACGTGCATCGATTTGAGCTCAGTTGTGCACATCGATGCTGATGAATGTATTATCAGAATCGAATAATGCTGGCTGCTGCTTGTGCTTGGTCTCGGAATTCAGAATTCAGAAATCAGAAATCAGATGGATAAAATATATATCGATGCGTGTGTACTGTATGCTGACGATGCGGCTCCGCTAATGAATTTGTTGATTGGATGCTGGATGCAGTGGCTCGCTGGCGCAGAACCTCTACATCTCCGGCTTGAAGGTGACGTCGGCCACCTTCGCCACCGCCATGACAAACCTCATCCCGGCCATCACCTTCCTGCTCGCCGTCCTCTTCCGCTACGAGAGCCTCGCCGTCCGCACCGCAGCAGGACAGGCCAAGGTGGCCGGCACGCTGCTCGGTGTCGGCGGCGCGATGTTGCTCACATTCTACAAGGGTGCGGAGCTCACGCTCTGGCCCACCCACCTGGACCTCGTCGCTAGCCTGACGCGACACGCGGCCGCCGCCGGCCACCCGGGGGCAGCGGGAGGCGAGGCGGGGGACCGCGTCACGGGGTCTATGCTGGTGCTCGGCAGCTGCTTCTTCTACGCGCTGTGGCTGATCATGCAGGCCAAGCTGAGCCGCGAGTACCCGTTCCACTACACGACCACGGCGCTCATGTGCGTGATGAGCGGCGCGCAGTCGGCGGCGTTCGCGCTCTGCTTCGACAGGGACGCGGCGCAGTGGCGACTGGGGCTGGACATCAGGCTGATGTCCGCGCTCTACTCGGGCGTCCTGGCGTCCGGCGTGATGCTGGTGGTGCTGTCGTGGTGCGTCAAGCGCCGTGGCCCGCTGTTCGCGTCGGTGTTCAACCCGCTGATGCTGGTGGTGGTGGCGGTGCTGGGCTCCCTCCTGCTCGCCGAGAAGCTGCACCTCGGCAGCGTGCTGGGCGCCGTGCTAATCGTCATCGGCCTATACGCCGTGCTCTGGGGCAAGGGCCGCGAGACTGCCGCAGAGGCGGCCAAGGTCGGCGCCGACGTCGAACACATGAACGTGGTGGTAGTGGTGGAGCGCCCGACCACCAGTTCGTGCGCGCAGGAGCAACTAGCTGCCACTGCCGCCACGGCGCACTCCGACGGATCGGACCGCAGGCCGTCGACGTCGACGCAGCGATAGATCATATTCACAGCACCGCGATAGATCAAGTTTTTTTTGCTGCTAATCAACGGAGTAATAGATCGACCGGCGACTACCTGTACAATGCAAGATGAGCTAGAGATAACTAATCAAACAGACAAAGCGACCAACATACCACAGAGTTATCATATCGTTCGATAGGAGATTAACTCACGTTGCTCACTTGGAGAAAACACACATGCATCAACACGTACTCCACCTGCAGCTTTGGTCCCTTTGTTTGTTGGTGGATGAAATGAAATACTGAATATATAATTGTTTCTCGGCTTGCTTCATTTGGATCTCTGAGTGCTCTAATTGCTGGATGGGCTGCTGCTAGGATCAATCTTTCGTACAAGAGAAGGCTCCAAGTCGGGCCGATTTGAGTCGTAGTAGATGTAAGCTGGGTTGGGCTGGACATGACCAACCATTTGAAGCAGACGAGCTTCGAACTCTTCCTCTTCTTATCTGAAGCTGACGACGACCATGTCAATCCCAATCAGATCCAGCTGAGAGAGAGAGAGAGAGAGAGAGAGAGAGAGAGAGAGAGAGAGAGAGAGAGAGAGAGAGAGAGAGAGAGAGAGAGAGAGAGAGAGAGAGAGAGAGAGAGAGAGAGAGAGAGAGAGAGAGAGAGAGAGAGAGAGAGAGAGTAATTAGGCCGCCACGTACGTAGCAGAGTAGCACAGAGTCATCGATGGAAGCAACCAAGATTCATCCACGGGTTGATTGGTACCGCGGCGACGAAGCAGACAAGCTAGCGCTCGCGTGTCAGCGTCGCAGCAACGCATTCATGCATGCCGCCATTTGAATCCCAGGCCACCTCTTGGTTTCTCCGACGGTTTTGCGTTGGTCTCGACCTAGCTAACTGTCACCGCCGACGACGTTCTCTCCCAGATACGCTTCCCGTCGATCTGCTAGCTGCAGCAGCTAGCTAGGAGCATCCGATACTGGTTAGAGCGAAATAAGTAGTGACACGATCGATGCTCTTCTTTGCTTACCCGGCGGCCGTACTAATTAACAATGTTGTAAAACGTGTTGATTAGCATTAGATACGCCCCATGCATGCACCCAAGTGATGAGTAGTATTAAACAAACGAAAAGAACATGGAGAATCACGCACAGAACGTACAGCGTTAAGTTCTACTTGAATAATCAATCAATATAATACACGAACTGAAACGATTGATATGTGATAAACCGATAACATGATATACTCTTGCTGTTGCTGGTGGTAGCTAGTGGCCGGCCGGGGCACCATCGATCGATCTTTAGCTAAATGCGAGCATGCATGAATGCATGCATGACAAGGTGGTGGTTGCTGTCCCACAATCCGACTCCTCCACCTCCGTTTCTTGAGATCTTTTGGATCGATCGGAAGAGGGAAGAATCCATTAATTAAGCGCACGATCTTTCAGTGCTGGAGAGAATGACAGATCGCGACATACTTAACCTTATCCGGCGTAGGCCCATCTCTGCTCCCAATCACTCGTCCGTCCACTTACTTATTTAGCCTTGTTATTTTTCAGAGAAACTGTCCTCCTAGTTTGCTACTATATATATATATATATATTGTTTACCCTAATCTTAATTCGTTGGAGCTCATGCGTTTGATTAATCATCTGCTTGTTTGTTTCCACGAGATTTCGTCCGCAGATGTGAAAGTGGAGTGCAGTAGAGATGCTGCTAGCTTTGCTGTGTGCATGAATTTCGCTAGCATTGACTTGTGCAACAGACAGGCTGGTTTGGGCTAAAACTTAAACATAAACAACGTCGTATAAACCCTAAATCTAATTATCTATATAATTAGATAATTAGGTTTTGAATTAGATAGGGACAAATCCGTATAGGATATCACAGAATCTGTCTTTTCCAATTACAATATAAACTCTTGCTTATCTCTGCTTCTAATAGAGTTCTAATGGATTCTCCGACCTATACATACATGATCCGAATTATACACGCACTGATGACACGAACTTATCCAACGATTTGTACGTGCATCTGGTGAAATGTTTGATGTGTCCGAGCTCACATGAAACCGGGAGACGACCGAGAAAATTAAGGAAGAGACGCATGCAGCAACCGCATCACATCTGCTTGGAGTACTTGTGAGCTAGCTAGGGACCATGATCGACCATGCGTGTGTGGTTAGATGGATGTAGCTATCACTGGTTAGTTCCACGATGCTTCAGCCACTGATATTTCTCTCTTGATCTGCCTCTCGCCTGGTCGGAATCGGTGGCAATTGCAATGATACTTAGCAGCTGATCATTTAACACCGTTTTTTTTGATACAGATAGAGCATCTCGATCTCTCACTGACAAATGACTGGCTATAATATTCGATCGATTTGAACCGCCTCACATGCATGCAATGCAAAAACTGGAGATCTCTACTGTTATCTTGTAGCTCCGGACACATTGGATTCAAGATATATTATTCTGAACGAAGCAGGCCGGAAGAAGCTTGCAAGTATTTGCAGGAGGAATTGAATAAGCAGGACGCATGCATGCAATCTTAGCTTGTCTCTCCATGCATGCACAGCAACCGATCGATCGATCGATGCATGTGTTTCAGCATCCATCCATGGCATTATATTTTGTAGATTTTTATGATCTAGCTAGTGCTCTCCATGTCGGATTATATAGTGCTCTTTTTTTTTTTTGGAAAAGGCTAATGTGCAAAGTGGATCGTGTTTGCTTCTCATGGCTCCACTAACCAATGTTGACTTCCTAATTAAATTGTTTCGCTGGAACGCTAGTATAGCTGATGATTTTTTTTCCCTTTAAAATCTTTCAGTTCTAAACTTGCTAGAGTTGAAATACAGTCTCGAGTTTTTCAACTCTAGGATTTTCGGCTTAAGCTTGTTTTACATCAGGAGGAGAAAGGAAAAGAGTAATGCAGTTAGGGAGTCAAGTGTCCTTAACAAGCCAATGAGCATGAAACAAGCGGAATATATATCATTTATAACTCTAAGATTTATATATGATGAAACTACAGTAGGATTTTTTCTTTAAAGATGAACAATAATACATCATTTATAAAAATCATACATTGTTTTTAAAAGAAAAGTAGACATTTTAATTGATCGTTAGAATGAGTATAATAAACTGATATAAATGGGTTATTGCACATCAAGTAAGATTGGTATTGAGGTTGGGGATAGAGAAGGGTGGTAGACAAATATCTAATGTCAAAAAGTTAATTTTTTTTGGAAAAAATGGATCTATGCTATTATAATTTTGCGATTTTGGAGAAATGTCATTACAATTCGTGTATTTAGAAAGAACTCCGAACTATACCATTATAAATTTATAGATTTCCAAAATATGTAATTGAAATTTTAGATAAATCTGAAATATACCATTAGATTTTGTGAGAGCTACAATTCCGGAATGATATATATCAGATAAATGAATTGTAGTGGCAAAATACCAAAACACCGTAATTGTAATGACATTTATCCAAAAAACCCATTTTTTTGCATGTTCATGTTCAAAAAGGATACAAGGAAAATATTTAAAACTGGTTTGGTTAGAAATGCAGTTTTTGCAGAAGCACGAACTTTGGTTTGAAACAGTAGCAACTGGTAATATTTAAAATTACGAAAATACCCCTCCATCCTGAGTATATTTCTCTCCTCACTCCAAGACTCCAAGTCTCCATCTTTCTCTCTCTCTCTCTCTCTGCAGCGGCGTCGGAAGCACGGCCGACCGGCCTTCCGCCTCGCCTCCTCGCTGACGGCCTCCTCTCCTCCTCGACCCCGCCCTAGCCTCTTCTCTACCTGTGCGGACTCGTCGCTCTCAGGGCCGGCGACCAGGTTTGGAACGGCGGCCCGGCCGGCCGCCATCTCGGCTCGAATCTGGTTGAAGGTATTCGCCCTTCTCTCGCATCCCTCCCTCCCTCCCTCCCTCCTCCCAAGTCCCAACCACTTCCTCAGCCCGAGTTGACTGGAGATCCGTCCGGACTTGGGATTTCTTACCGTCCAGTTTCTTCCTGATTTCTCTGACGCGATGATGCTGATGCCGTACTAACAGCAGCCTGTTAAAAAAGAAATAAAGAAAAAATCTGGGTTTCAGCTGAACCCCATGCCCTACGTTAGGTCGGCCCCTGGTCCACTGGTCCTAGGCAAAGCTCTAGATTATTCAAGTGGGAATGGTATAAAAGTCCAGATTGGGATTGACTTTGATCACACGTTATGAAAGGATACGCCATGTCACTGAATCCTTATATATCATTGTATATCTCAACATGGCAGCATGTGTCCATACATACAAACAATCGCTAGAGTCTAATTAAGAGCTATAATTCTGGAAACTGGAAAGACTGTTTTTTTACCATTACAATCCTTTTGCTGTTGCAGGGTACTTCTCACTTCTGTGATGTTCTTTGGCTGTGGTAAATCAAGAAGTTTGATCACCAGATAGGAACAGAATGTAAGAGAATCTAATATATGATATATTTCCTTGTATGTTGTCCATGGGCAGTGCCTCTGAGCTTATTATATCAGATTTTGATGGCTTTGCTACTTGATAATTGCATATTTTGCAGTTGTCCTGAGTTGTGGTTGCTTACTCCAGACTTGCTTCACATTTGGAGATGTCTTTCCGCAGCATACTTCGCGATTTCAGGGAGAGCTTTGGGACCTTATCAAAGCGGAGTTTTGATGTGAGAATTTCAGGTATCCCAGGCCTTTCTGGTCATCACACAGTGAAATCTATTGGATCGTCAAGTGAGCTTCACGATAGGCCTGTGGTAATTCAGCAAAGCAAGTGGGCTAGCCTTCCTCCTGAATTACTTCGTGATGTGATGAAAAGGTTGGAGGAAGATGATACCAATTGGCCATCCCGCAAGGATGTTGTTGCTTGTGCTTCTGTTTGTACAACTTGGAGAGACATGTGCAAGGATATAGTGAGGAATCCAGAATTTTGTGGAAAGCTTACATTTCCAGTGTCTCTTAAGCAGGTAACGACTAAGTATGATAAAAAGTAGCAAAAATATCTATTGCAATCATTACTCTCTGAATGATGCTGGAGTTTCATGATATTAATTATAACAACCCGACATTTAATCTAATACCACACTGCTAGTCTACATTGGGTTACACTAGTATACAGTAATGCCATTTGGTCCAATGCATAATACTTCCGGGTTGGCTCTTCTGGAAGGAATGAGAGAAAGACAAAGAGATGATGTACACGTGTTGCCTACCCCCTTGGCAATGGGCACTGAACAAATTTTGGACCTCAGGATTTTACATTTCTTTGTGGCTGACTTGTGTTAGTGCGGATTACATCTTATGCATCACTTGTTTTCCAATTACCATATCAATTTCATTCTTAATGAAATAACTCTGCAAAGTCTGCCTCTATGGTTTCATCTGTTCATGGTCTTTTCTTGTTGCGATATGATTTATCCTGTATCGTTTAACAATTGGTTGTATCTCTCATGCACAGCCTGGACCTCGAGATGGGGTAATCCAATGTTTCATAAAAAGGGATAAATCAAAACTGACTTATCATCTCTATCTGTGCCTTAGCTCTGGTATGTATCTGTATTTTTTCACACTTCCCCATTGATGTCCAAATGAGCATTGTTTTTTTTTCAATATTAGAGATTTAGGGTAGATATGCCTGTTCAGCAGATAAATTGGACAGTACAAATATATTTCTGTTGCTACCCTTTTACTTGGTCAATCCTTATCCTCACATCAAGTGGCTGTCTTTATTTGTTGTGTAAAAACTCCTGCTTGTATAATCATTTTTCAACTTTATGCATAATGTAGTACAACTTCGATGGTCATTTTTAGTATTTTGAAAATACAGTTACGTTTCAATCTATTCAAAAGCAAAAAAATAATAATACTAGAAGCGAATAGAGTAGTATAAATCAGTGCACCTTGCTGTAAGGAAGTGAACTTGTTTGAATGCCTGAAAGGAATTTTGTTATTGTCATGCATACCATAAGTGATATGGTAATTGTTGCACTTAGATCAATCTTCCATAAAATTTATGCATGTCCATCGATTGCTACTATATTTGTAAACGACATGTATTAGCTCCATTGTCTCTTTGAAAGCAATATATACTGGTTTGTAGGTATTGCAGCTATGCAGATATATCTATTCAATGCTATCATTTAATGGATAGGGCTGTCACTACTGTTCTTTCCTACATCTAATTATACTGCTTTGAGCCTTTGATACTTCCCACACAACAAGTTTTTTGAGTTCAAATAAATGTGCGATGTGTCCTAGTTCCATGTTTTCTGTTGTATAAAGGACTTCTCCTATGATAAAATTTAGAGACCATCTACAACATTTTCAGATAACCTGGTACATTACTTTGGGCAGTGTATGAAAGAGAAAACTAGACATAGCACCAACTGTTTAAATTTCATATTGTAGCTGTGCTTGATGAGACTGGAAAGTTCCTACTAGCAGCTAAAAGAGGCCGGCGAACAACACACACTGACTACATCATTTCTGTGGATTCTAAAAATATCTCCCGATCAAGTAATGGCTACATTGGGAAGTTGAGGTAAAGTTTCTTTAAACCTTTGCCATCAATCTTCATGTACCCACCCGCATTGCCACACACACGACTTTGTCTGCAGATACATGCATAAGAATCTGACATATGCCATGGTATCATAGGTCGAACTTCCTAGGCACCAAATTCATCATCTATGACACACAGCCTCCATACAACGCTGGGACACTTTGCTCACAAGAACGGTCGAGTCGCCGGTTCTCCTCTAGGAAAGTTTCCCCGAAAGTTCCAACTGGTAGTTATCCTATCGTACAGGTGAATTATGAGCTAAATGTGCTTGGAACCCGTGGACCAAGGCGGATGCAATGTGCTATGCATTCGATCCCAGCATCAGCGGTAGAGCCCGGTGGCATTGTGCCTGGCCAACCTAAAGAGCTCCTCCCGAGGCTATTCGAGGAGTCTTTCCGCAGCACGGCAACTTCCTTCTCCAAGTACTCCACCATGGATCATTCGACAGACTTCAGTAGCTCTCGCTTCTCAGAATTTGGGGCAGGGACTTTGCAAGATGCTGACGATGTGGAGAAGGAGAGGCCTTTGATTCTCCGGAACAAAGCACCAAGGTGGCATGAGCAGCTGCAATGCTGGTGCCTCAACTTCCGTGGCCGTGTGACAGTGGCTTCAGTAAAGAACTTCCAGCTGATAGCTGCTGCGCCCCAGCCAGCTTCTGGAGCTGCTTCTGAACCTGCACAGGCAGGTCCGGCTGCACAACATCAGACTCAGTCTTCTCAGCCATCCAGTTCTTCTTCGTCGTCGTCCAACCATGACAAAGTGATATTGCAGTTTGGCAAAGTTGCAAAGGATATGTTCACCATGGATTACCAGTACCCGTTGTCGGCCTTCCAGGCTTTTGCAATCTGTCTGACCAGCTTCGACACCAAGCTGGCGTGTGAATAGTTGAGTAGAATAGCGATCAGAAAGCACTCCAGTCAGTGCACCCAGGGCCTAAGCCTGAGAGTGTATGATATTCTAGGATAGGAGAATCTGTCTTGCGTACATGTGCAGTTGTTTGGTTGAATCCCTGTTTCCTCCGGCGTGCTTGTTAGACCCCTGTAAAAAGGATTGAAAGTGCACAATGTTTGTAAGAGATAAACATGCTAAAGATCACAATGCTCCTGTTGCAGTTGGATTCCTTGCATGTTGGGCTCAGAAGACTTGAGCATAGAATGGTCTTTAGCTGTATGTGGATTTGAGACAGGTAGATGATGGAGATGTAGAGCTTTCAGCATTATTAAGCTCAGACAGCAACATGCATCTATCCTGCTAGCTACTGACTCACTGATGTGCTCAACCAACAGCTGCCCATTTGTCTCCGTGAACGACTTCGTTGTGCTATGATGATTAGCAAGATACTCAAACACGAGAGTTTTATCAATTGAAAAAAAAAACACACACACAGGGCGATGTATTGAGGAGAGGAGTTGGTACAATAATAATTAGCAGCTGTACTCTTTGGCTGTCAGTATCATTCATCCGCTTAATCTGCTGCTTCGTATCCGACTTAATGTCAAGATTACATTTTTACGAGATGAATAAGCATGCAAAAAAAATAAGATTTTTATCAGTGCGAAATTTTTGATAGAGTGTTTTGTTTGCCACTGACTAGCAAACTAAATTATCCAATCATCTCATCTCTTCATCGAGAAATACTCCGTAACATGTTTCACTCCTAAACTACACGCATGCACAATCAAATTCTTTAGTTTCAAGATGCATATTGAAATTACAATTGGGGTTGTGTATGTGTATTGCTTCACTAGCAAGACGACTATGACTACCATAATAACGCCGAAAGTTTGCACGTTACTGTGAGGTCAATATTGCTACACAAGCGTAGAAACCGTCAAAACTATTTATGCAAAAAAAAAATTGTACGTATATCGGAATAGTTATACACCTTCGAAATGTTCTTCTTGCAAGATGCCAATTGTGAGATGAGCCAAAAAACATGAGCCAGCCAATCAACCGATCCAGTGGCCTGAGACGATTGAGGTTTAGCGTGTAGCTCGTCGTATCAAATTGGTTTAATATATTCTATTTTCATTTATCATGGAAATAAATATAGAGGTTGTTTCTAAAACACAATTTCAAAACCACAACTTGTATTGTGGTAGACATTTCTAAGGGTCTAGATTTTTGAACCAGCTTCCTTTCTCGGAAGCTGGAATCTGAACCAAACAACTCTTTTGGGTCACTCAGTAGAATCCACAAATTCTAGTAGTACAAAATTAAAAGCTGGTATAATTTAGATTTCATAGATTTTTAGTTACCTATCATGCTATTAAAACATATCAGTTTATGTAAAATTTGAAAAAAATAAAATTTTAGTGTAATATATAATTTTAGTGTAATTTAAAAATATATAATTTTAATATAAATATTAAAAAAAATTCATGATTAGAATGATTTACATGTAAAATTACACATTAATAATATAACTAAACATCGCAACCTACTAAAATATAAATCAGCAATTATTCTAATCAAATAGTTTTTCAGCTTTTCTACAGCTTACAGCTCATAGCAGTTTTTTCTCAGCTCATATCAGCTTTTTCAGAATCTAAGTCTCGACCAAACGTAACTTAAGCAATATATAAGAAATTTTAGAGTTTAAAATGCGGATAGAAAAATGGTTTGAAAGATTGGAGATATTTGGAGGAGGACAGGCGGAGCCAGGGTGTCCAGAGACGGAGAGAGAGAAACCCGCAAGCCGCCGCCGCCGCCGCCGCAAAGCTCATTCCTTGCGAAATTCCCCCTATTTGGAGCAGCAGCGACGAATCGATTAATCAACCCTAGCGCCGCCGTCGCTGCAATGCCGGCCACCGATTCCTCGTCGGCGGCCGCGCCGCTCACCTCCATTGGCCGCTCCTTTCTCTCCCTCCGCCGTGACCAGATCCCTCCCGCCGACCTTGAGATCGACGCCTTCCAGCAACACGCTGCTGACCTCCTGCTCGACCTCCTCTCCGACTCCTCCTCCGACCCCTCCTCCCCGGACCTCCTCTCCCTCGCATGGACGCGCCGCCTCCTCGACTCCTTCCTCATCTCCCTCGAAGAGTTCCGCGCCATCCTCTTCGGCCTCGGAGCCACCGCCATCGCCCGCGCCCCGCTCGACCGCCTCCTCACTGACTTCCTCGACCGCGCTGTCAAGGCGCTCGACCTCTGCAACGCCCTCCGCGACGGCCTCGACCTCATCCGCCAGTGGCGAAAGCACCTCGCCATCGCCGCCGCCGCGCTCGCCTCCCCCGACCCCGCCGCGCCGCGTGGAGAGGGCCAGATCCGCCGCGCACGCAAGGCGCTCACTGATCTCACCATCCTCATGCTCGATGACAAGGACGCTGGGGGCGTCGTCGGCCAGCGCAACCGCTCCTTTGGCCGTGTCGGGTCCAAGGACTCCCATACCCACGGCCACGGCCACCACCGCCGGAGCAGTAGCGGCGGGAGCTCCGGCTCCGGTTCTGGCTCCCATCTTAGGTCACTCTCGTGGAGCGTGTCCCGTTCCTGGTCAGCCGCACGCCAGCTGCAGGCAATCGGAGGAGGCATACCGGTGCCCCGCGCGCATGACATCACCGCCACAGGAGGCCTCGCTTCCGCCGTCTACACCATGGGCGCCGTTCTGTTTGTCGTCACTTGGGCGCTTGTGGCTGCCATCCCATGCCAAGACCGCGGCCTCCAGGCGCACTTGACAGTTCCCAGGAGCTTCCCCTGGGCCGGCCCCATCATGACTCTCTACGAGCGCATCCTAGATGAGTCCAAGAAGAAGGAGCGCAAGCACTCCTGCGGCCTGCTCAAGGAGATCCACCAGATTGAACGGTGCTCACGGCAGCTCATGGAGATCACTGACTCTGCGGAATTCCCCTTGGCCGAGGAGAAGGATGTTGAGGTGCAGGAGGCCGCTCAGGAGCTCGTGCAAGTGTGTGAGTCCCTCAAAGAAGGGCTGGATCCGCTTGAACGCCAGGTGCGGGAGATGTTCCACAGGATTGTGCGTACCCGGACAGAAATGCTTGACTACCTGAGTCGACCACACAACACCGGGTGAAGACGACTCGTGCAGTTGCTTGATTGAATGTTGTGTGAAATGCAGCCGCTCCGCGATTGGAACAAGGTAGCTTTTCTCTGTAAAAGTTAGCACCTACATATACATGTGTCTGCATTAAGGCTTGGCCTTAGTTATGATAAGATTGAGTTCTTTCTTTGAATTTTTTTACTTTGTAGTTTGTGAATCCTTACTTGGGCAGTGCTTCGTACTAATGGTCTAATATCATTTGTTCCATTCTTCTCAACTGGTTTGTTTGGTAATGCTGAGCACTCTGGTTGGTTTGTTTTCATGATTAGTCAGTCTGTGGAATAGGCTTATATTGTAAAGGTGTGGGCATGACATGAGTAATTTATAAAATCCTATAATGCCAGCCCAGATATTGAGAAGTGAGGTTATGCTACTGATATGCCCTGCATTTTGTTTATTCCAACAAATGTATATAATCAGAAAACAAAGGATACACCATTTTATTGATTAGTGTACCCTGTTTTGGTTTTTGCTGCCGTCAAATGACAATCGATGCTGCTCGTTATTTCTTCTGCCCTTTGCTTCATTGCGTGTTTCGATTTGAAATGGGCATTTTTTGTGCCCTATTAGCTCGGTGTTCAATAATTCAATTTTGCAAACTAGGAAAACCCCAATGTCTAGGAGGACGTTTGAGATGAATGGGTAGAACATCCCTTGCAAACTCTGATTTTGTGACTTTGATAGTTCGATTGAGTTTAGATCAAGATGATCGCAACAAATTGTTTGGTCCAACCTTACTTTTTTCTCTATTAGTATTGTAATTATAACCTACATACATACATTCGTCTTCTAAATGCGTTATCCTTGCAAGAAGTAATGGCTATGTTGGCAATGATGTTGTTGAAGAAAATTGTTTATGGTTATTTTGTTTGAAATGTGCAGTACACCTTTATGATTTTTTTGTATGAAGGTTGTTTGAAATGTGTTATGATTAGGGATACTAGTATAGTACTAGTAATCACTGGATTTAATTGTGTTGTTATCCTCTTAATTTATATCCATATGTTCAAGTAACCTTGAAAGCCATTTAGAAAAAGGAAAATTACTCACATACCATTATATTTTTCAAGAATTGCCTACATGCCACTATTAGTAACCGTGACCGGCCCCTATTTGTCAGTGACACACCGATGGTATATTAGCAAACCGTGAAATTTGTAATGGCACAGAAAAAATTTACCCTTTTAGAAAAGGCCTCATTTCCACTGGGCACTCCATGATGTACTAAGATGCTCTAGTTAGAAACTTTGTAGCAGAAAATGTAGAAGTAAATGATTCTACACGCCTAGACCATTCTGTTTTTGTAAATTGAAAGCTAGCAAAGTAGCAATTTGATGGCACTGTGCCACTGTGTTCTTAATGCCTGTGGAGGCTGGCTGTTCAGAAACATCTGAAGCAACCCCAGAATAGTTTAGTAATTAAGAACTTGATCAGAATTCAGAAGAGCTGTTCCCAGTGTTCATTTTTAAGGTGACCCATGGTTTACTGCTACTTAGATTTTTTTTCATTACCCTTTACCAGAGTACAACGCTGTAAAACTAGTATAGTGGTAGTGTTTTAGTTATTCGAGTGATTTTTTATGTGAGTTTATGGGTAGGGTTCTAGAATGTTTGTAAGAAGTCCAGCCATGTGGAGACAATATGCAAGGCCTGTCCCTAGTACAATACTGTTGCCGTAAGCTTGCTTCAGGTTGCTTGGTCAGTAAGGCAAAATCTCACTAATATTATCTTTCCATTTTCTTTGGCCCCTTGTAGTTGCTTAGCTCCTGCAAGTTGCAATTATTTTTGCATTGCCACTGGGAAGTTGACCTCACCATTGATGAACAGTCCAGTTTACATTTCTGCCATATGCACAACAGCACTCCCGACAATTGTCTTGCGGGAGAAATTTGTAGCTTCGGTCGTAACCTGACCTTTCAAAAACATTTGCAGTTTGCCATTTTGAATT
Organism: Zizania palustris; assembly: GCA_019279435.1. NCBI lineage: Eukaryota > Viridiplantae > Streptophyta > Magnoliopsida > Poales > Poaceae > Zizania > Zizania palustris. The sequence goes on from JAAALK010000285.1 coordinate 98,531,139, forward strand.
GAACTTCCCCTGCACTATAAAGCTCTGTGAGCTAATCTACTGTGCTTCTTTTTCCTCCTTTTTCTTTCATCTGTGTTCATGCTATGCTTCGGTTTGCTGGGCATTTCTTTTAGTTCTTGGCAACTGCAGGAGATGGCATGCTCACTGCAGCTAGCTGCGACATTGCGATCTGGACCTCTTGGATTTATAGGAGATTGTGTTTTGAGTTGTAGCTACATCATCCATCACTCCATCAGGACGCAACGAAAGATGAAGGAACATAACTTATACAGAGACTTGGTGAAATATTTGAAAGGAAAGAAGTAGCAGAGCTTTTGAACACAAGTAGCGCAAGAAGATCCAATACTCCTAGCTTTCTTAATCTTCCAGTTTGCAGGATATGATGTCTGAAATCAAACAGGCCCTTCAATCCATAAAATTCTGTAGTTTTGGTTTTTAGATGGTACCTACCCTCTATCTTCCCTCTGTGTTGGAAAGGCAGAGCTCATGCCAACTTCTCAAACTATGGTTTTGTGTATGATTGATCTTTAATTAGTTTGTAAAACGTTGGTGTCACTCAATTGATAAGCTTAATTTATTTATAATTTTCATACTAAGAATCATTTTCACAAGATATGATTCCACAACTGAAAATTACGAGATCACGCCGTGTTACTATAGACTATAGTAAGCAACATGCAGATTAACAATGGTAATACCGAGCAGACTTTATTAGTATAATTCGTGATCTAGCTCGATTGATCGATGGACGAATCAAGAAGAGGCGGCGAACCCCTCCTCCTCAGCGAGGCTCTGACCATTGGTCCTGGAGCAGCTGCGGCGGATCTCGCCGACGTTCCCGTCGGTCCTCTGTACCTGGCTGAGCTTGACCATGGAAATGGCGAACTGCTTGAAGAAGGCGGCCTTGTCGTTGGCGAACTGCCTCACGATGGGCGCCGTGCTCCGGTCCCTTATGAGCGCCATGTCGGATTTGAAGACTCCCTGGCTTTTGTTGAGAGCGATGTAGTAGCCGTTGTCGAAGGCGTCGGGCGTGACGGCGTCCAGGTTCTGCAGCACTCTGGGGTTGACGCTGCAGTTGGCCGCCATCCTCCGGGAGAAGTCGTCGTCCGGCGGGCGCCTGATGAAGCTGCACTGAGACCTGCCCACGGTGTGGCCGCCCGAAAGCGCCACCAAGTCGGCGCGCTCTCCGAGGCCCCTGGTCGTGAATATGTCGAGGAGCGACTGGACGCTGGTGATGGAAGGATCCGGGAGATCACCGACGAGGTTCGCCGAGGCCGGGGAGAGGCTGTCGAGCTGGCCGACGAGTACGGCGTAGGAGGGGCCACCGGATACAACGACGGCGTCGCGGGTGGCAAGGGCGGAGATGTCGGCGCATGACACCGTGGGACCGCAGGCGGCGTGCACCTTGGCGCGGATGTCCTCAACGAGCTGCAGCGCCCGCGGCTGCAGCGACAGGTTCGGCCCCTCTTGCTGCTCCGAGCCGGCGCCGCTCAGATACACGGAGGCGTCGCACCCCTGCATGTGTATTTCGATTGCATATATTGGGTGACGGAGTTCATAATTCAATTCGAACTTACGTGCTCAAATCGTCATGCAGTTGTCATGTTACAAGGTATACTACGTGCCTGTGGGAAGCAGTCGTGGAAGAAGATGCGGAGGAGGCCGGCGGCCAGGGCGATCTCCCGCTGGAGCGCGGCCTGCACGGAGGAGAGCACGATGGACTCCAGCTGCGGGCACGTCGCCGCGTGGAAGTCCACCGACAGCGGCGCGGCCGCCACCGCTGTTGGCGCCGACAGGAGGACGGCGAGCTGCAGGAGGACGCCCACGCCCACGGCAACTGCACGCGCGCTCCACCTCGTAGCCATTTCCAACTTGCACCGCGTACGTGTACGTCTGCGTACGTGCAGCGCGCGTCCTACGTAGTACTTACGTGCGGGTTCGATCGTGTGGCTTCCTCACGTCAACAAGTGTCCGCTCTTTATAAGCAGCACGTTAAGCTGCTAGCTCCATGCAATGTCCATGCATGTTAAGCTACCATACCCATAGTCCCATACTATACGGAAAACAATATTATCTTGTAGATATGATCGAGACACGTGTGGTCTCTCTTTTTTACGCTTGCTTAGTTGATGCATGGATGCCTTTCGTTTTCTTCTCCCAGCTAGTAGGCCAAGTTGGGGTGTAGTGAGTGGTACGTACATGATGCATGCATGGTGGCCACTGGTCAATTCAAGCTCAGCTCGCCTAGCTTCGTTCTTCCTCCACACTAGCTATTATATATGTAGTAACGAACAGTGTGATGATATATACTAGTCGAGTCATAGTGCAGTAACTTAACAGTGCCCGCACACTTGTGAAATTGAAGTCACTAACAGATAGAGATCGATCGATAGTGTAGGCCAGCCACTGCACGTATCGATCATCTGAGCTGGCCCAATTATTAATATCTATCCACTCCCAAAAAATCCCAGCACGCTCCGGAAAAGCTAGCATATTCTCGCAGCTCGGCAGTTTAATTTCCATATTAAAAAGTATAGTAGTATATGTTCTCATCTTGGTAGGTGCCTGCATGGTGGGTCGTTTAACACCACGTGGTGAATGCAGAATTTTTTTAAAATAATATTTTTTAAAAAAAATTCAAATCTGTATGGCCGTTTGAAAATTTTACAAAACTAACATGCGGTAGTGCCGACTGGATACCACGTCAGAAGTGCCGACTGGTGCCGACCGCGCCACGTCAGCTCCCGTCGGTATTTCAAGTGCCGACTAGAGTTGGCGTGGCAGAATCTAATAGGAGGTCAGCATCGAGTCAACACTTCAAGTGCCGATCGCATGTTATTTCTGCAATTTTTTGAAACGGTCAAGCTTATTTGAAAAAAACATTATTTGAAAAAATTGTGAACGCATGCATCGATCAAGCTTAGCTTCTTCTAGGCAGCTTCGTCCGCGACTCGACCATGCTAGCTCCATTATTAATAATTATGTATGTATCGTTCGTTGAACCTGAACCTGCACGTACAGCACGCTCGTCTATTATTCATCTCTTCTAGGACTTGCTCAGCTCCCTTCAATTCCATTATATATGTTATATTCATGCAAGTTGACACCGGCGTATGTAGCAACAGGACCAGAATGCAGCACGTACGTGCGTACGTCCAAGTTCCAACTACCACTAAATAAATTAATAACCAGATTAATGGGACCTGCCGGATAATGTCGATCGATACGACGGGAGTTGGATTTTTAACTTAAGCAAATAACACGACGTATAGTAACAGCAGCGAGATCGATCGAGGCGGGAAAAAACAGTCGTACGTACGTGTTATCGTGGCGAGACCGTAACACGAAACTTACATTGCATGCATGCAACAAGCCAGCAAGCTACGCAAAACTCAAAAGAGACTAGCTAGTACGTAGTAGTACAAGCACGGGGTTGATACGGCGTGCCTTATTAGCAGAGTCGTCTAGCTAGCTACGCACCAACGGAAGTAACAACGATGTGGATATGATGCTCCATTGATCGATCCATCCATCCATGGTAATGGTGTGATGCATCTATCAGGCAGAAGCGGCCAACCCCTCGTCGCTGCTGTCGACGGCGAGGAGCGGTGATGCGTTGGTCCTGAAGCAGCTGATGCGGCGGATCTCGCCGACGTTCCCGCTGGGTCTCGGCACCTTGCTGAGCTTGACCATCGACTTGGCGAACTGCGCGAAGAAGGCGGCCTTGTCGTTGGCGAACTGCTTCACGATGGGCGCCGTGGTCCGGTCCCTTATGAGCGCCATGTCGGAGGTGAAGACGCCCTGGTTGAAGGTGAGCGCGATGTAGTAGCCGTTGTCGAAGGCGTCGGGCGTGATGGCGTCCAGGTTCTCCAGCCGCTTGGGGTTCTTGGTGCAGTTCGCCGCCATCTTCCTGGAGTAGGTGTCTTCCGCGGGCCTGATGAAGTCGCACTGCGACCTCCCGATGGTGTGGCCACCGGAAAGAGCCACCAGGTCGCCGGCCTCTCCCAGGCCTCTGGTTTTGAACGAGGCCAGTAGCGTCTGGACGCTGGCGGTGAACGGCGACGGGAGTTGACCGACGAGGGCCGCCGAGGCCGGGGTGAGGCTGTCTAGCTGGCCGAGGGACACGGCGAAGGAGGGGCCCCCGGAGACGACGACGACGTCGCGGGTGGCGAGCGCAGAGATGTCGGCGCATGAGACGATGGGGCCGCAGGCGGCGTGCACCTTGGCGCGGATGTCATCGACGAGCTTCAACGCCCGCGGCTGCAGCGACAGGTTGGGCCCCTGCTGCAGCTCCGAGTTGGTGCCATTGAGATACACCGACGCGTCGCACCCCTGCGGGAAGCAGTCGTGGAAGAAGATGCGGAGGAGGCCCGCGGCGAGGGCGATCTCCCGCTGAAGCGCGGCCTGGACGGAGGAGCGCACGATGGACTCCAGCTGCGGGCACGACACCGCGTGGAAGTCCACCGACAGCGGCGCCGCTCCTGCTGCCACCGCTGGTGCGCAGAGGAGGACGGCGAGGGTGGACACGACCAGAGGAAGGACGGCGACGACTGCAGCCATCTTCATTTGCCGGGCACGCACTCGTCTAGAAATTCAGTAAAGGCTCGTGGCTTCCTCACGTCCACTAATGCCCGTTATTTATAGGCTGCTCGCCCACTCTGTACGTTGAGCTGCGGCGAGTCGAGTACTCCACTTACCCGTACTTAATCTTTAAGCTAAATGTATTTTAAATATGTATTATATTTAACAAATTAATATAATATGATAGTTGTTGTTATGATATTCCATAAAATCGATAAAAATCAAGCAAGTTTAACATATAATAAAACAAAAAACATTGATAATATATAAACAAGGAGTAGGAAATATGACAATCTAATATTCATAAAAGGTATTTTTTATTAGTGAAATACTACAAAATAATAGCACAATACTCTCTTGAAATCATGACGATGTGATTAAAGTAAGAGCCTCTTTAGTAGAGTTCCGGATCTTTAAATCTATACTAAACCTAAAGCTAAGGTGAAGTATTTGAAACTAGCTAGTTCATTTATTTTAGATTATTCTCAGCGGAATCCACTCCACTGAAAAAGTATTTGGCTTTAACTCTATCTCTATAGGTAAAAAAAAGTTTGAGCTGAAACCTACACACCACACTCTGAGTATACCGCATGCCAGCCGGCTCCAACGGATCAGAAACAAGAAACACACTCTGGAAGGGAAAGTAGCTAGTCCTAGTGTACAACATCATCTCAGTAAAGTAATAAAAGATACGGCGTCGAGAGAACGAAATGAGATCCTCTGCAGTTGGCCTCGCTGATTGTAGAGGGCAGTCAATCCCTCAGCACCGTCCGATCTCAATCGGACGGGCGTGCAAGGGGGCTTCGGAGAGAGGGAAATGGGCTTCGCACCGTCCGATCTTGATCGAACGGCTGCGAAGCCCGACTGCTCTATGGAGTCACCGCCGACTGCGGAGAAACGGCTTCCCGAGAGGACAACTTGCAGCCAAGCTTATCACGTGGAGTAAAAAGAAAAAGTAGATGCATCAGTAAAGTAATGGGCCTATCGTTTCGATAGTCGTGTGACTTTTTTATGGTTAATAGACTAGTCAGATGCCCTCAACACGTACACGTACACGCCTTTTTCCGTGAAAAAAAGTGTTTTTTTATGCATCGTCGTCGACGTCGCCGTGTCGCCGTCGTTTGCAAAATTCTCACCTAATCCGGCCCCACTATTACACTATGCATATGGTTGGCAGGCGCTAATTAATGCTCTGATTAGGACCCCCTCCTCGAACAACGCCTGCTATCCGGCATCGACTCTGTTGAAATACTCGAGGTCGATGCAAAACGAAGGCGACGACGTGACAAGTTATTTAACGAGGAAACATAATAGAATATATAGAAAGCATATGTTAAGGAGGTGTTTGGTTCCACCCTACTAAACTTTAGTTAGTCTCTAAATTGCCAAATATTCTGACTAAAAGAGAGTAAACTTTGTTCCTAAAATTTAGTCATTTAGTCCTCATGAGATTGCTAAAAAGGACTAAAAGAGACTATTGACATGGTTCGCCCCTTATTAATGCTCCTCGGGATGGGAAAAAGACTATTCGTGGGTATTTGTTAAGGGTATTTTAGTCATTTTTTACCCGCTTTAATAATCTTTAGTCCCTATAACCAAACATATTGGGACTAAAATTTAGTCAAGTGAATAAGGAGAGACTAAAGTTTAGTTTAGTTCCTAAAGGAACTAAATAGGGCCTAAGTAATACACTATATGCAAAGACATAGATGAAAGTGATTGGATGAGAGGAGGATAGAGAGAAAAACTGTCGTATAAAAAATTTATTATAGATTTATATCAAAAAAAACTAAGGTTAGAAACATAGTTTATTGATATAGTGTCTTGTTGGGATTGCCTAACGATAGATAATCTGAACTTCATGCTCTACGACAAGTCCACGACTCTCAATTAGCACCAAAAAAAATAAAAAAATAGACATGCCATCCAATAGTAATAATATAAGTTACTCAGCAGCAAAAAAAGGAAGGTTCCTACTACGATACATCCTTCTAAATTAGACATAATTAAGCTCACTGTCAGCATGTCCATCAAGTCAGAAGCCCTTATCCGGCCGTGCATACATACATACATACATACATACGTACATACATACGTACATACATACATACATACATCTCAATGTAACTAATTCAAACTTGAAGATTACTAGTCGCTAATAATGAAGTCACGAGTGATAGAGATGTGGATTCTTCTTTTAAATGGCAATCATGCATATGGCCACCGAGTCAAAATCCTCTATCAATATATCTCAATGCAACCAATGCAATTCAAACTTCAAAATTACTAATTGGTAAGCTAGCTGCAAGTGATGTGGACATACTCTTCTTTTAGATGGCAGTGTAGTTAATTCCAAAAAATCAAAGCTAACACTTCAATTAGTGAAAGTTGCAATTGATGTTGATTCTTTATTTGTATATCAAGCCCTTACTTATAATTCAATTATAGTTTTGTTACGCATGTTAGATTTTTGTTCAATCTGCACGATTAAAATCCGATATATAGTCATATATGCATTGAGGTTATATACACGGGTCTTGGCATCCCGCTACAACAAAACGATAAAATTACGTAGGCTATTTTAACTTTCATTAGCATTTTAGAAAGCCGACGAAAGTTATTTAACTTTCGTCAGATTGAAGTAGACGACGGAAGTTAATTTAACTTCCGTCGGCTTTTGATCGTGATCGACGAAAATTAAAAGTTTTTTTCGTCTGGGTCAGAAGCCTTAATTTCCGTCGACCAACGTTAAAGCTGACGAAAATTAAAGGAGATATTTTGTTCAATCTACACAATTAAAATCCGATATATATTCATATATGCACTGATTTTATATACACAGGGTCTTGGCATGCATCTGGCATTTTTGTTAAAAAAGTTTTGTATTTATATTTATAATGTCGTGTAATAAACAAACTGATAAAAAATAATTTCAACAATATTCAAATCTTTAGATAGCTTTTAATATTAGGAGAAATTAAGGAGCCGTAGCAACTTGCCCTTAGCTTTTGTGACGATCCACGTGGTGTGCCCCCCTTCGCTGGTAGATCGAGAGCATATACCCATCTGACACATCACATTACATTAATTCTGACCTGGCCTAGCTTTATATCATTAATATAATCATGTAGCGTTACATTGTTGTTTAGAGATGTAATAATGCTGCAATCAATAACATTGATACATTACTTTTTCGATCGTATTGTATTATGGAATAATTTTTGATATGTTTTTAAGCTACTAAATATGGTACAAAATTTCCAAAAGTACGGGCATGTTTCGTGGTTAGCCACTATTTGCCAATAAAAATTGCCACACTTAGCTAAGGTGAGATTTATCAAGGGCATGTTTGGTTGCTAGTCACCATTTGTCAATAAAAATTATCACGCTTGTTTAAGGTGAGGTTCTCAAATTCTTCGTCACACTTTAGTAAGTTTAAGGATTGTTGTTACATTTTTTAAAGTCATTAATATGCGGGACCAAAGAGAACCTTGTCACAGTATGTGGCAGCAACCAAACAGATACCAATTTAGTCAAACTTGCCTCAAATTCTTTGCCACACTTTGACAAGCCTAAGAGAATCTTACAACACTTTTTAAATCATTAACATGTGGAACCAAATAAAATCATGCCACAGTTTATAACAGCAATCAAACAACTATCAATTTAGTCAAACTTGTCTAACCTTAAGTGTGGCTAAGTGCGCTGAGAACCGAACAACCCCTATATATAGAAATTAATTAAAAAAACCTTTGTTGTATATCGTACCAACAAGTTTGAAAAGGCCAGTTAGTAATATTACCTCGTGGGCGGCTAGCTGCTTTACAGCAACGTGAATTAATTGGAAAAGAAATAAAGAAGAAAAGGGAGAGGTGAGTCATCGTGGATAGATCGATCGGTCAGTCAACGCGCGTATGGTCCTTCAGCATCACGTGCTCCTACTGTTTTTTTAATGTTTTTACGTACATTAATTGACGATGGAAAGGTGAGATTAAACGAGAAATTCTGTGTTTCATTGAGTTTATTGCAAATTAGGCGAAGAAATTAAACGAAACGAGGGATCATATCGTTACGTTTAGCTTAATTGCGGCCTGCCACCACACGTATATATGTACGTCTCGATTGAGTGTATATATATATATACAGTAGAGTAGCTCAATAAATACATTTTTTAAGTAGTATATATGTACTACTACTACATACATATATGTTTGTATCAAACAAGCGTATTTTAAGAATTTTAGCAATTTTAAGTTTGTGGCAAAGATTAATTATTACCATATATATATATATACTACATAAAATAAACAAGCTACTCTAAAACCGTATTATATTGTTCTAATAACAATGGTTTGATATCGAAACGAACTTTATATATATTTACATCCACTTGCATATCATCCTCGGTGTTTGAACGTTCAAAGTTCCATCACGATATGACAGATCTGCGCTGCGCTAGCCCGTCGCATTCATCGATAGCCGTAATTATTGACGCACACTTGCAGTAGGTGTTGACTTACGTACATTAATTACACCGTACCTGACCAGTATATACGTACAGTACGTGTACGTGTACGAGTACATACAAAGAAGACATGCGCGGCCGTATCGATCTCTTGCCTTCATCATATCGCAGCCGCCGCCGTTGAACGACTACCAGCAGTAATCATCATCTTAGGACGACGAGAGCGCGGGTGGTGCTGCTGCCGCTGGCGAAGGCGAAGGCGGTGGCGGTAGCTTCGGGGAAGCTGATGGCGACGGTGACGGAGAAGGCGACGGCGATAGCATGGCGCAGCTCCCGAATGCTGAGCCAGCCTACGTACGGGTAATAACATATATGCATGCATGCGCGCGTCCACGGGTTCAGAGAATATATATGGTGATTATATTGAGAGAAGTAACTGTCGTGAGCGTACCTTGCAGTGTGCTATGTTGTCGCAGCCGCATTGGAGATGACCGTTCGCCACGTCGGTCGCCAACGGAGCTCCACCGCCCTTGCTCCTCTGCACGCACGAACGCGTGTCAGAAACAGGAGGCGAGAGGCATGCAGAGAGAAGCAGGAGATGCATGCGTAGGGTACCGTACCGTGTAGAAATCGACGGCGATGAAGTTGGGCCAGCGGCTGGCGGAAGCGTGGAAGCAGGCCTTGAGCTTGGCGACGAGCGGCGCGGAGTTGTTTCCGCAGGCCCAGATCTGGCTGGGGTTGGTGCTGAAGAAGTTCATGAGGAGGAGGGACTGCTTGGGCGAGTCCATCGGCCTCGACTCCGCGCGCTTCGGACACCACCCGCCCACAAGCCCGTCGTTCCCGTCTGCACCCACAACATCATATCTCCCTGCCTCAGTCTCACTACCACTACTGTTGCTGCTTCATTCGTCAGATCGACGAGGGCATAGCTGTGTGTACACTGGGTTTCCAGGACGTAGTCCCACTGGTACGCCATCCCGTCGCTGGCCTCCTTCCCCTTGTTGGACGTGAACACGAGCAGCCGATGGTTCTGGGCGATCATGTCCTTGAGCAGAGGCCAGTCGCCGCCTTCCTTGGGCATCTTGGCCACCGGGAACAGGTACTTGCTCAGCCCTGACCGGCCCAGCACTCTGCCCACGGCTCCCGGAGAAGCGTAGTCCTCCACGAAGATGGTTATCACCTCTGACGGGTTCGCCTCCAGGAATGCCCTCGTCTCCTTCAACACATCCACTGCAGGTTGCTGATCCAATCCACAACGACAGGCAGCCGCCTACATATCAATCCAAGATGCACATCCATGCTTTACTACCTAAGATACACTCTATGTATAGCTTAATTGCTTACATAGGCAGCGAAGTTGTAGCACTTCCCGCTGAAGGAGTGGCACAGCCACACGTCGTTCTGGAAGTCGTATGCGTCCAGCATCAGACCCCTCACGCCATTCTGCACACATCATGTCGATAGATAACTCACAACTCTTGAAACATTTAGATGATTATGGACTTTATAGATCTTTTGTGGAACTGGTCCTAAGGTAGGTGAGGGAACAGGCAGGAAGATGGTGGCTTTACTTTTGGCTTTTGAGCAGACTGCAGATCGAGAGACGTTAAGAGCTTAGCGATGGGGCACGAGCTGAGTGCGACGAGCAGAAAAGACAACAATCCAACCGGCATTCCGCCGGCCGCGGGACCCAAACTCATATGGGATTGGGCAGTCCAGTAGTACGTATGTATACTAGTAGACACGATGATATGATGAAGGCGAGGTGGAGTGGAGTACGTACCTTGAGCTGCGCGGTGACGGTGTCCTCCTGGTTGGGCGGCGCGATGATGGGCGTGCCGGTGCGCGTCGCGGTGCCGACCACGGCGAACGAGTTGTGCGTCGTCAGCCATGTGTACCGGTTGAACGGCAGGCCCGTCCCCAGCTGCATGCCCCGCGCGCCCAGACGCATGCACCGATCGATACATGTATCCCATCGTTAAGTTATTCGTTAATAAGTTGGTCACACATGGATGGATCATGCATGGATGCAGAGATGTATATGCGGTGATGCGTAGTATGTACGTACGTGCGCCTTGGGGTCTACGGGCGTCGTCCTCGAGCAGACGGTCGGCCCCGTCCCCGGCAGCGGCGAGCAGCTGGCGCAGCGAAGCCCCGCGCCGCAGCCCGACGACGGCGACGGCGCGCACGCGTCGCCCACGAGCGCGGCGCCCTGGGCCGACGCGAGGCAGCTGGCGGCAACGGCCGCGCCGAGCAGCGCGAGCGTCGCGGCGGCCATCACCTTGACGGACGGATGGGAGAAGGCATGCATGCGCGCGCGGTGGAGATGGTTGATAAGGACGTACGTCGCGGTGGCGCGCGCGCGAAAGCCGGGACGACTCACCTCAAAATAGAAAGTCAACGCGGATAGGATCAGATTGGATCGGATCCATTTGTGCGTGCGTTTGCGCGCCTTCAACGAACGACGACGAGCTACTGTAATAATATTGGACCTCCTCGCCGGCCTAGCTAGCTTGTTCATGATTCGAGAATCGAGAGAGATCGACGGAGAACGCATGCAACGTACAGCGCGCAGTAGCAAATTAGTGGGTGCCATTGCCATGCATGCAGCAGGCTCGCTGGACTTGGTGGTGGCGTGCAGACTGGCAACTCAGGCCTCGTCATGCTTGCTGACCGGAATCTGCATTGCACCGGTCAGCATCCATACCCATACCCATACTGTACCGGTGGCCGCCGGAGTTGTTTGCCCTGTCCTGTGCATTGTGATCGACCGCATCTCCTCCACATCATATATATATACCATGCTGGTCGCGTTGCATCTTTTTACCGTGTTACTTTCGTAAGAGATCTCGAGCAAAAGGGAGCTCCATCAGAGGCAGATTTCCGTCCAAGTTTGCCTGCAATTTGTTTGGACCAGCTGGTAGCAACAAATGAGGGTTTGAAATTAGGGGAAGTATCCCGTGCACATTGAGTGTCCGTGCACGGTGCACATGATGTACATGTGAGATCTTCACCTTTAATCTGTAATCCAACGGATAGCAGCTCCACCAGATCATTTAGCAGAAAACATCTCCTACCTCCCCCATTCCGTTCCTTGCTACATTTGCGATAACCTCCAGCGGAACTACTGTCCGTTAGATTACAAATTAAAGGTAGAGATCTCATATGTGCATCATGTGCACGGACAACCGATGTGCAGTGAATACTTCCCCTTGGGACTATTTAGTAAGCCTTCGGCTGATAGAACCTAAACCAAATGCATGCTGTTTAATCTTTATATTTTAAGAGTAAAGTAAGATTCTTTTCCACATAACTTATGTCTTCAAAAATACATAAGCTATATAGAAAAACAAAACTTATGGTCATAAGCTATCTACAACACAAAGTTATTTGCTAGCTCAAATAAGTTATACATCATATTAAGTTTTTTTAACTAAATACTATGCACTGCATTTTACATATATATAGATTGTGGATGCTTTTACCGTCGTTTGTTTCCTTTAGTCCAAAAAACTTAGTTCCATCGCATCGAGTGCTTAGATGCTATTTTAGAGTATTAAACGTATACTATTTATAAAACCCATTCATAATCGATGGATTATTTGTGAGACAAATCTAATGAGTCTAATTATGTCATGATTTGATAATGCGGTGCTACAGTAAATATTTGATAATCATGGATTAACCAGGTTTAATAAATTTGTCTCACGAATAATCCTCCGATTCTGCATTTATTTTTATAACCAATTCAAATTTAGTCTTTCAAATTGATATCTAAACGTATCGATGTGACACGAATTAAACTTTAGTCCATAAAACCAAACACCAATTAGCTCGACCTAAAAATCAAAATTTTACTTTGCAACGTCACAGGGGGAAGAGGAAATCCTTGTCACCCCAACCCCCACCGCGGCCAACCCAAACCCACAACAAACCCTCTTCCTCTTTCCCGTCTCTCTCCTTGCTTGCACACTAGTACCACCACACTCGCGCTCCCCTTCCGCGCCGCCAGCCAAATGCCGGCGCTGCCCCTCCTCCGCCGCCGCCTCTCTCTCGTTCTCCTGCTTCTCTCCTTCGCCACCCCCTCCCTCTTCTCCCACGGCCCCGCAGCGACCGCCGTCGGAGGTCAGTTCCTCTCCACTTCTTCTTCCATTGCTCGCTGTATGTGCTTAATCACTCGTATGTGTGTCCGTGGATCCAAACGCGCTGCCTGCTGTACTTAATCAGCACCTGCTTTGCTGGTTTCGTTAGCGCTTATGCCCGATTTGATGATCTCCCAAACCCTCACTAACGATTCCTTCTCTCCTCGGTCTCCTGTACGACCAGTGTCGCAGCTTTGTACCATGAACTGCACATTCTACCTTCTACCTGGGCTCCTACTGTCTTTATTCAGTGCAGATAATCAGCCGCTTACTAAATTTTGTACCTTTTTCTGTTTCATGCTTCCCAATAGTCACCACTTCTTTTACTAAATTATAGCACGCTTCTCTGCAGATTGCCCTTTGGATTTTAGTTGGGCAAACTTCACATTAGCTTCTGCCGCATGCTCCGATCCGACCCAGCGGGCGACGTGCTGCCGATACATCAATGCGTTCGTCGCCATCTCTATGGCTCGCTACTCCAATGCCACCGGCAGGCTGGGCGTCCCACCGGCGTTCTCGGAGATCTGTCTTAGCTCTGTCTCGGAGACATTCAAGTTACGCGGAATCCCCACTGATGCCGATGTTTTCTGCGGGCTGGGTCCCAAAATAAGGGTCTCATATGAGTGTGCCGGACGCGACACTGTGCTGGAAATGATGCAGTCCCCAAATTTCAATGATGTTGTTGGAAGCTGCAGGGGTCCTCTATCCTTGGATATCACCTGCAAGACATGCTTGAATTATGGCATTGTTTACCTCCATCGTCTCATTGGTTCGGATGATAATGTTGCCCTCAGCGTCTGTCGCAATGCAGTTTTTGTCACGCTTGCAACTCAACAGGGTATTCTTTCTTATGATGACATTGTCAAATGCTTCTTTGGTGTTCAAGGAATCTCAATTTTTCCAGGTATGGCTAATATTGTATTATGACTGCGCTTAAAAGATAACTGGTCTGTAACTTGGGGAGTGCATCAGGGCCATCATCTGTCACATCGACTCCAGCTTCTTCTCCAAATGTAACTGTTGATGCTCCAGCTCCAAAGATCAAAAGTGTTCCGCAGAAACATCACCAGCCTTACCGGATTACAGTGATTCCGGGGATAGGGATAGCTGTTATACTGCTTGCCGTTTTGCTCCAACTTGTCTTAGTGGTTCTAATTCGAAGAAAAAACAGGGAATTGAAGAATGCTGACCTTCCTACCCATAATCCAGAAAATGTATTTCATCAGAGTCAATCCTGGAGATGCCCAGAGGGTTTGTGCACATGATCCTAGTCAACATATTATGTACTTTACTTTATTAAATATGCTTCAAACTGAAAGGGAGGGATTTGGTTTTATCTGGCTTGTGACTTTGTGGTCAGGCCAATCATGGTAACATCTGCCAAAAACCTGCTTATGTCCTTATTTTATGCTGTTATGAATAGTGTGTTATTTTACATTGTTGTATATTGACAAGGGTGGTTTTGCTTGGGCTTTAATATGTCAGTAATATAAATTGAACATACCAGCCCACTGTTCTTTTGTCTATGGTCCAAACCACACTGTTACCTTCTTTTCAGGTCAATCACCAATGTTCCAAAGGTACAATTACAAAGAAACAATGAAAGCAACAAACAATTTCAGCACAGTTATTGGAAAGGGAGGTTTTGGAACAGTCTACAAAGCTCAATTTAGTGATGGATCTATAGCTGCAGTAAAAAGGATGGACAAGGTTTCAAGACAAGCGGAAGAAGAATTCTGCCGGGAAATGGAGCTCTTAGCTAGGCTGCACCATCGTCATCTTGTAAACCTCAAGGGCTTCTGTATTGAAAGGAAAGAAAGGTATGTTGTTTTCTTTTTGAGTTTTTTTATCTGATTGTACTTCAATTCTTACATCATCATCATAATATATCTGTACTTGTCAGGTTTCTTGTCTATGAGTACATGGCAAATGGAAGCCTAAAGGATCACCTGCACTGTATGATTGATTTGTATATATTGAATCTTCTGTACATATAAATTATATCTTGAGTTGCTATTAAACTGTCCAGTTTGAATTGCTACAGCATCTGGGAGAAAGGCATTAAGCTGGCAGTCTAGACTACAGATTGCAATGGATGTGGCCAATGCTCTGGTATGCTTGCTCCAGTAACTGCTTCCTTGACCTTATGGATGCCCTTTCATGTAGTTTAGTCAAAGCATGGGGAATGCATCATTCAGTAAGAGGAACCTGGGTAGATTAACGCTGAGGAGGAAGATGAGAGCCAGTACCCAAAATGTTCTTGGATCCCCTCTATTACTTTTTTTTTACTCATGTATTATGTATACACCTCTTTGTTACCAATGCCATGTTCTTGCCACACACCAGAAACACATCCCTCCCACCTCTTTTCTGGCCTCTAGAAGATAGAAGTCATGACAAGTGACCACCCTCACACCCAGGCAATCACCTTTTAATTTCTCAGATACCCCTGGTAAAATTTGTGAAGGCAGAAGATCAAATTTTTTTAGAGATTGCTCCTCTCTGAAAATCATATTTTAAAAATCTGTATACTATTTTGTATTTTTTGTGCTGAACATGATAGTCACCATAGCATTTATAACTAGTAGCATGCAGGAATGAGGACCGACCATTCTTGTTTGCATGGGGATTATTGTTGTTGTTTATTGACAAGGACATGCTCCTCTAACCAGTATAAGATTGTGGCCGATAAATATTTCCCTGGCTTATGTATGTGGTCCAGCTATATATAACTTGTCATTTGGCACTGTTGACCTGTTTTTTTGGACCATCTGGTACTACATAAATCTTTAGCTGGCTGGAATTATGGTGCTCTTTTTGCATTCCTCAAATTAGCTTTTGTGCTTCTGCCCTAAGGTTCTGAATAGGTCCATGGTTTTGAGAGAGGACATCATTGCCTAGTGATACATAGTCAACTCTATTTACTTAAGCTGAATCATTTGAAGTTGTTTTGGACTATAGAACTTTGCTTGGGAGTGGTAACTCCCAGCATGTTACCATGTTTTCTGAATATGTAGATTTCTGGCATGAGTTGGCATTGTTGATTTGCCAGCTATAATGTAATTCACTTTAAGAAGAACCAGGGTGGAAATTCCTGGATTTTTTGTCTGGAACTATACTTGAGCAGTTGAGCTACATTCAATAAGTTCCATCGATATTTCAACTATTTATGCATGACTTCCTTTTCTATACATCTTACCTGCATTATGGTGGATGATCACGTCTTCTTGCTCATGCAGGAGTATCTCCATTTCTTCTGTAACCCTCCACTCTGCCATAGAGACATTAAGTCAAGCAACATTCTTTTAGATGAGAATTTTGTTGCCAAGGTTTGGCCTTGTGATATGCTGAAACTTCTAGCTGTAATGATTTGCAGTTGCTGAAAAAACTCTGCTGAATCTTGAATTTAGGTTGCTGATTTTGGGCTTGCACATGCATCAAGAACTGGGGCCATCAGCTTTGAAGCTGTCAACACTGATATAAGAGGGACCCCAGGTAAATTTTACAATATAAATCAATTATAATAACTACTCAGCAGAATATATTCATATTTAGTGAGTTAATGATGGCTCTGCATTAAGTAATGGGAACACAATCGGCAAATGTTGCTAGATTATTGCATGTTTGTAAAACAAATTAAATAAACGGAACTTTCCACTGCTATATGGCTTATATTGTGGATTATTACCAGTAGGTTTGCTCATATCTCTTAATGACTCAACCACAGGGTACATGGATCCTGAATATGTGACAACTCAGGGGTTGACAGAGAAGAGTGATATATACAGCTATGGTGTGCTCCTACTGGAGCTGGTTACTGGGCGGAGAGCAATCCAAGATAGCAGGAATTTGGTTGAGTGGGCACAGGGACAATTATCGTCTGGAAAGATCACTCCTGAATTCGTGGACCCAACAATCAGGGGCTTGGTTGACATGGATCAGCTGCATTTGGTGGTTAGCATTGTTCAGTGGTGCACCCAGAGGGAAGGGCGTGAGAGACCCTCCATTAGACAGGTGCTCAGGATGCTCTCGGAAATGTTGGATCCAGGAAATGGCAGCTTTGGTGAAGGCATGGAAGACGCTGAAGGGGGATTTTATCCTCGGAATAGCAAATGTGGCATCCACCGGAACGAGCTGATTCCCCACAGCGGCGACATGAGGTCTCTCCATTCCTCCTCGAGCACAACCAGATCCTATTGCAGCCGCAGCATGTTACTTGAAGGTGGCCAGGCTCACTCTCCACCGGAAACCCTGTGACCCCGCCACCTCGTAGTGCACTTGTAGCCATGAAATTTTGTTCTCTCCGGCTTACACCAAGAAGCACTTGTGATCAAAACTAAGTTTTGGGAGCCAGCTATTTTTGTAAGAGTGAATTGGCAGATGGCGTTATATGCAGTGTGCTGTGCAGTGTGATCTGGTCGTTGGTGTGCCAAAGCCAGAAGCCAGAAGCCAGAAGCCAGAAGCAAAGGCTAGCGGTTGATCCTGGAGACACGCCTGGTGTTGCAGATTATTTTACCAGATTTTCTGTAGAGTTTCTCAAGTCTGTACTTTGCATTCTTTATAGAACTGTTCCAGTTATTGCCATGGTTTGCTCACTCACTCCCTCTAGACATGTCCACTGTGAGTCTGTGAGTGCGTCGTTGGCAAATGGTTGCAAGCGGCACGAGGTTTTCTTGGGCCAGTGGACAGAAAAACAACCTTGAGATCCCATCCTTGCTTGATTCGTGCTCCTCCTTTCTTTTCTCGCAGTTGGTGTTGAGGACTTGAGGATGAGATGAGACGAACAGTTCATACTTTTTTATGGTCAGCCGTCGGTGCCTTTCCAGTTATCATCTTTCTAGTGATATACTGGTATAGGGTGGTTGCAACACTGTAAACATTTCTAGGCTTGTTTTAAAAGACTAAATTTAATACTGAGTAGCTAGAAAACGATTTGAAAACGTTTTTTTTTTGATAAATTTTACATTCTTTTAAAAGTTAAAAGCCATAGTAGGAGTAAGCAGGAGAGAGCAGAAGGCAGAGCATGGGAAAGCGAGACGGAAGAGGACAGCTGGTGTGCTGGCGCCTGCTTGGCATGAACTGTCCTCTGATGCCTGATGCCAATGCCACAACCGACGAATCGCCGCACATGATGGTCACATGGCCATTCGAGTGACCAGTGCTACTCAGCTAAGCCAGAGTTTGTACATTTAACCACACGTAGAAAAAGAATCATGTGCTGATGCGTTACACATGTGTTTTGAGTCTAAGCTAAAGGCATTAGCCCAGTACTGTATGCTATTAAGTTGAGTATTAATGTAGAGGTCGACTCCACCGACGCTCGGATCCAACTCCAACGAACGCGTCACGCTGCTTCCTCTGCTTTCCATTCTTTAATTAGCCGCTGCATTGTCTTGTCAAGCACCACTAGGACGAGGAGTAGCAGTTAGCTCGCGAGTTTTTAGCCGGGAGAGAGAGAGAGAGAGATCTGCAGGAGTGCAGGTGGCCGGATCAAGAGAAGATGCATGCCAAGACGGACTCCGAGGTGACGAGCCTGGCGCCGTCGTCGCCGCCGCGCTCCCCGACCTCGCGCGGCGGGCGCCCGGTGTACTACGTGCAGAGCCCGTCCCGGGACTCGCACGATGGAGAGAAGACGGCCACGTCCGTGCACTCCACGCCGGCGCTCAGCCCCATGGGGTCGCCGCGCCACTCCGTCGGCAGGGACTCCTCCTCCAGCCGCTTCTCCGGCCACTCCAAGCGCAAGGCCGACAAGTCCGCCGGCCGCAAGGGCGCCCCGCCCGGCAAGGGGTGGCAGGAGATCGGCGTCATCGAGGAGGAGGGGCTCCTCGACGACGACGACCAGCCCAGGGGCATCCCCAAGCGCTGCTACTACTTCCTCATCTTCGTGCTCGGCTTCGTCGTGCTCTTCTCCTTCTTCGCGCTCGTGCTCTGGGGGGCCAGCCGCTCGCAGAAGCCGCAGATCGTCATGAAGGTCTGTCTGCCTGCCAGTCTCAAAGATTGCAACTTTGAGGTCGCAAAAAGAGATATATGACAAGAAAGCGATTTTAATTATTGCGAATTGCTGGACTTTGCAGAGCATCACGTTCGAGAACTTCATCATCCAGGCGGGCACCGACGCGTCCCTGGTGCCGACGGACATGGCGACCACCAACTCGACGGTGAAGTTCACCTACCGCAACACCGGCACCTTCTTCGGCATCCACGTGGCGGCCGACCCCTTCCAGCTCTCCTACAGCCAGCTGACCCTGGCGTCCGGAGACCTCAACAAGTTCTACCAGGCGAGGAGCAGCCGGCGGACGGTGAGCGTAGGCGTGGTTGGCAACAAGGTGCCTCTGTACGGCGGGGGCCCGACGCTGACGGCGAGCGGGAAGGGGAGCAGCAGCGTGGCGCCGGTGCCCCTGATCCTGCGGACGACGGTGCGCTCCCGGGCGTACGTCCTGGGGGCGCTGGTGAAGCCGCGCTTCACCCGATCCATCGAGTGCAAGGTGCTCATGAACCCCGCCAAGCTCAACAAGCCCGTCTCCCTCGACAAGGCCTGCCAATACCTCTAAAAATTCACATCGTTAATTCATCAGACCTCTTCTCTCCTTTCCTTTCCGCATTTCTCGATCTGTGCATTCTTTCTTTGTTTCTTTCTTTTTGCGGATCCAAAACATATAGTCCAAATGTATCATGTATGTACTGTAATTTTTCCCAGCCAGATTCGTCATACCAACGATCAAATTCTGTGCAGATCAGCTGATCAGGTGGCATTAATTAATAAAATGAAAATGGAATACACAGAGCTAAGCATGCAAGCCTCGTTCTTTTCGATCAATCACGGTGTCCCGTATGGTTGTTGCTCCGACGACCGTCGGCAGATCGATCGATCTGCGTCTTCAATTCTCCGTTGAGTTGTGCTGTAAAAAGCCAGTGATTTGAAGCGCACATCATGAAGGAAACCAAGTATAAATGTATTTTTTTCCACATGATGATTTCTTGTATACCCCATTTCTTTTCTCTTTTTTTTTGTCCGGAAGAGGAAAAATCTTGTGTGTTTTCTGCCGGAGAGGAGGAACTGAAAAATCATGTGACGCATTTTGGTGGGCCGGGTCTTAATGGGCTGCACTTACGGTCCATGTTGTCTCACGCGGAGCTTTTTAAGGTGAAGTTTGGTTCAGAGATAACATGGGATGAGACAGTTCTATTTTAATTTTTTTGGATGGAATTGTATTATCTCATGTTTGGATGCAAGGGATGAGGATGTCCTAATTATGAGGATGTCTTAGTTTTGTGTTTGGTTGGTGGATTAAAAGAAATGAGACTCCGCTCTGAAACCTCTGTCCCACACCGAAACACCTTCGGTCTATTTCGAAATCTCCGGCTCATCCCTAAAACCTTCGTCTTGGAACCTTTGGCTCGTCACAGAACCTCTAGCCCCGTCCTGAACCCTCCGCGCACGAGGTGAGACGAGCTCATCCCTCCTTTTTTGGGACAAGTTTATCATATTGGAGAAATATTCCTTGGTGGGATGACTTTATCTCACATTACTCCGAACAAAACACAATAAAAAACGGGACCGTTCTGTCCCATCCCACCTTGTCTCTCGAACCAAACGTCACCTAAGATAGAGGTGAATCTCACCGCATATGGAGACCATGTGCAAAAACCTCTCTAATATCCATCGGATCGAAATGTAACGATTCAAAGAGGCTGACTATCCCTATGTAGTGGGCAAAAACCTTGCCGACTACATGGATCTCGATTCAAAGAATACCAGTAGTACAAAGAAAGTATACCACTACCTCCGTTGCGAGTTGTTTTAAGCCTCTTAATTTTGAGTGATAATAATTTCTATACAGCTAAATTATGCCCATAAAAGTTATATATATAATTAAATTCGCAATAAAAAGTGTTCTAAGCTGTAATGTAGTTAGATTTATTTATATTAATCCTGTTTTATAACTAATATCGAAAAATCACTATTTTTGTGAAAGGAATGTGGGTTAGTTGGTAAATATCGTCAAAACTCCAGTGTTAAGCGTGCTCAAGCAAAACAGTACCAGTATGGGTGACCTGAAGTTCTCGTTTACCTCCAACACATTCATGACTTTCAAATAAGATGAGGTTTTTGGTCCATGTCAAAAAAAATCAACATTTTCCCACTTTCCTCGCCGGTAGCAGAAGAAAACTTGCGGCAGAAGGCGAACGAGAACGAGAGATAGGGTGGGAGAAGAAGAGGCGCCTCCGCCTCCGCCTCCGTCTCCGCCGCCGCCGCCGCCGCCGTTTGGCCTCGCCTGTACAACCCAACCACCTTGTACGTACCGTACTGTACTGGCTGTATCCCCTCGCCCCCATCAATCCTCCGCATCCCCAATCGAGCGAACCCTCTCTCTTCTCTCCTTCCACGCCAAGGCTTGGTGCTTGGGGCCTGGGCGCCTCGCCTCCTTGCCCGCACCGACTCCAAGTTTCTCTGAGTTCTCTCCTCCCCTCTTATACGCCGCCTCCTAGTCGACGGGAGATCCATCCACGCTGCTCGATCTATCATCTTGGTACGGAATCCCTAATCTTATCTTTTCTGTCCGGCCGTATCCAAATCCAAATCTCTATCTTCTTCTTTATCAATTCCCCGTGCACTCTAATCTCAATCCATTCACCTAGTTCGGATTTGATTTCGTTTGATTCTTCTGTCAACATAGCAGTTCATATATTTTTTTCAATCTTCCTTGTGTCAATAGCCTTGTAGGCGCCAGGAATATGGGGACGATGCATGCTTCATATACTGCTTAAGCACACCATTCTTGAAAGTCACAGTAAGGCCATTATGATTCATACACTGTTTGGAACGCACAGATTTCTGAAGGAGGAAGCTGTTCAGCCCCTGCATAAATCAACAAGGGAAAAATAATATATCTTGTCTTCCAAATTGAGCCTCAGTCCATGATTTTTTTTGTATTTTCTTGTGATGCTTTTTCTACCTGGTAGTCAGGACTAAAAGTAGATCACTACATCAAATTGATTAGTGATGGTCGATGAAGAAAATGCTCTAGTTTACTTTAGTGCTTGTTGCTTGATGCTTGCGCATAAACCTTAGCATTTTCAGTCACTGCTGCTACTTACTCTTATTCCCACAGAATTCACATTCCCATGGCGACATCCAAGGAAGATGCTAAGAAGACGTATGCTGATTTTGAGAATAAGGTCAAGAGGACTATATATATCGATCACCTTTCGCCTCAAGTCACAAGCTCAGTAATTAAAGCAGCTCTTTCCCAATGTGCAAATGTTGTCAACGTGGAGTTCATTGTTAATTACACAATTCCGTATGATATTCCTTCTGCTGCGTTGGTAGAATTGGATGGTGAAATACAAGCTAAGGCTGCACTAGACTTGATGAATGATTTCCCTTTCATAATTGGTGGAATGCCAAGGCCTGTAAGAGCTACCCGTGCAAAGCCTGAGATGTTTCGGGATCGCCCTCCTCGCCCTGGCATAAAGAAAGAATTCCGATGGGTAAAACAAGAAGATGCAACAGAGTATGAAGGAATAAAGAAACTAAGGAACCTTGCAAGGAGGCAAGAAGCAGAAAACATGGCCCTCATAAAGGTAATGTAGTTGACTTGTGAGTTTTTTTGGACGATTTTTTGTGAGTTGTGGCACTTCTTACACAAGATATGTATATGATTGCTGTCTAACCATGTTCATCTTATGCCTGTTTTATGCCCACTACTTCTGAAACAGTGAAATCCCCTATGAAACAGTTGCTGATCAATTGCTCAGGAGAATAGATGGGATGGATACATAATAGGGCATAAACAAGTGGAACCTGGAGATGTCAACCTGAATATATTTTTTTTTTCAAAAATGAATGTATTTATTCTGAACAATGAACAATTTTATTAATTTGGAGATAATATGATGTGCTTAAACTGTTGACTCTTCACGTTCCCTATTTCTGTAATGGATAATTGACTGCATTTTCAGAAGCATTTGTCGTCACTAACTATAACCATAAATATGTTGATGTTGCTTTCATCTTCAGATGCATATGAACCATGACAGTATTCTGATTGGTATGCTATGTTCTTTTCAGAATCAATTGGAAGAAGAGAGCGAACTGGCAAAGCAGCAGCAGGAATTACTTGATGGAAATTACAAGAAGTTGGACATGATTGAGAAAATCCAAACAAAGGGAAGTATCAGAAACCTGGCTCACCATTATGGGATCAGCCTGGCTGAGGATCGGAGTGATCAGTGTTGAGTTGACAATGCAAGGAGAGGCTCTAATGAGTCCGGTCTAGTACCCCGTGCAAAGCAACCTGACGTAATAACCATTTTTCTCTGGGGCATTGATAAACCGTGTGAATGTGCGTGATAACATAATCATCCAATTTCTAATTTTTCACAGCACACATTAGTCGTAACCAAGTATCTGCATGCCCTCTATGTAAAAATAGTTGCTATGTTCTGAGGGGCTAACAGCATTCCTACTTCCTAGTGTAACAGTTGATCATGCAATGTGAATTGTGAACATGTGACTCGTCAACGGTTTGCTCAGTTTGCGTGTGGGTGTGATGCGTGTTCCAGATGTTGTGCAGAAGATGTTGCAATCAACCCTCCAGATTTGTCAGCCTTATATTTTGTGTGTTTTAAGTACATCGGTCTATCTGTATAAGCCTTATATGACGCTGCTTGAAGAAACAGTGGAGGCCACTATCTGCATTGTCAAAACTGTTAGAGGATTATCAAGGACAAATTGTTTGATATACTTGTAGTATCGGCCATTAGGATTTCTGCTTGTTGCTTGGTTCCAGGGACGTAGAAACAATGCCTATTCGTTCAGAAGGTACACGAATTTTTAGCGTTAATTTTGATTGAAAATCTGTGTCTTTTGTACCTTCTCAGGTAGATCAAGGTGATTTGTAATTTCAGATGTGCGGGCGTGCATGATCATGCACGGTTGACAACAGATTCTTTTGGTTATAATGACTTTTCCTGTCCTAATAATGTGCTATGCTATGACATTTTATGCCAGCAAATTGAGGCTAAGAAAAAGGTTGCCAGATGATTGAACAGGTTGATTTGTTGATGCCAAGATGTGAATGTGATACGATATATATATGAGGGAGCGAGGAAACCATGCATTGACGTCCCCTGCACTGCAAGCAAGGTTTAGCTTGCTGCAATGGCCCTGCCTACCTCTCATCTCACGTATTCCTTGTTCCTCTTGCTCTGCCTCCTCCACTTCCTTCAATTCCTTCCGCTTATATACATATACACCCAGACATGTGCGTGTGTGTGTTGGATCGGCTGAATCCCTTGCATGCATGCACGTTGCAGATAGCTAGCTTCGATCGATCGATCGATCGAATTGGTTGGGAATAATGGCAAGAGCTGCTCTGCTCTTGCATTTGGCCCTCGTTTGCTTCTTGGCAGGTATTGAAGTTGTACAGGTCGATCGCATCATGTGTGTGCGGATCGAGTATTGAAATTGAAATGCTTCTAGCTAGCGAGTATAGTCGTCGTGATAATTCACGTAGTCAACTTGTCATTTTGCAAGTATTTGAGCTCGTATATTTATGCATGTTAAGCTTTCATCTGATTCATGCAATGTGCGCTGTACGTGGCATGTAATTCATGCATATCATATAGGTAGTGATATTGAGGTGCATGTCCATGCAGGTGGCGGCGGCGTGGAGTCGGCCCGCGTGTTCACCATCATCAACCAGTGCAAGACGACCATCTGGCCGGCGGTGACGCCAGGCCAGAGCTTCGGAGGCGGAGGGTTCACGCTCCGGGCGGGGCAGTCGATGGTGTTCACGGCGCCGGTGGGGTGGTCGGGGCGCATCTGGGGGAGGACGGAGTGCAGCTTCGACCAGGGCGGGAACGGGTCGTGCGCGACGGGGTCGTGCGGGTCGGCGCTCAAGTGCGGGGGGTCGGGCGCGACGCCGGCGAGCCTGGCGGAGTTCACTCTGGCGTCGCCCGACTTCTACGACGTGAGCCTGGTGGACGGCTTCAACCTGCCGATGGTGGTGCGGCCGCTCAACGGGCAGGGCAACTGCTCGGCGGCTGGTTGCGACGGCGACCTGCGCCAGGACTGCCCGTCGGAGCTGGCGGTGAAGGTGAACGGGAGGACGGTGGCGTGCCGGAGCGCGTGCGACGTGTTCGACACCGACCAGTACTGCTGCCGCGGTCTGTACGGCAACCCGTCGACGTGCCAGCCCACCTTCTACTCCAAGAAGTTCAAGGCCGCCTGCCCCACCGCCTACAGCTACGCCTACGACGATCCCACCAGCATCTTCACCTGCTCCAACGCCGACTACACCATCACCTTCTGCTCCAACAGGTAACCATCACCATGCTTCTACCTATCAACCAACAAACAACCATCGATCTGCACGTACGCATTCGATCTACATATCGATCATTTTCCAGGAAGCAGTCGGTGTGCTCGTACCACAACAACCGCCTTGTTTGCAGCGGCTCCACCTCATCCACATCCCCATCTTGGACCATCATGTCTGTGCTGCTCCTGCTCTCCACCTTTGTGGCTCTGCAGTTTTCAGGGAAGTAAAGGATCAAGGAGCAGCCGACCTGATCGATGATATACCTAGTTTTCCCTTAATTTCTTGGTTAATTCTTCCTCTCAGAAACAAAAGTACAGTGCAGGATCGAGGTTAATTAACAATGTTTCATCAGATCTCTGCACCTCACTCACGTAGGAGTACATGTGAATACTGCAACTATACATTCAGTAGACTAGAGAGACGGACAGCATAAGTGCTCTCTGCATTCGATCTTAATCATACTCATGTACGTCCCTGCAGTGTAAATGCAATGTAAGACATGATTAATTCCTCAGGTCCTGGATCTTTCACTGCACCTTTCAGTGCAAATATGCTTAGAGATAAAAAGTAATATATACTGTATATCGTGAGCTCAGTGGGAGATCATCTATCCGATCGATGAGGACAAGAGACAGGACTGAGTTGACCAGAAGCACGGAAAGAAAGAGAGAAGCTTTAAAGCTCTAAGGCCAAGGAGAAGCATCATGGCTTATAGTTGAGTGCACTGCATGCATCTTCCTGATGCCATGTATCGTCCTATCGATCATCCATACATAGCTAAGCCACGAAGCCCCTGATCGATCGTATCGATGAGCAGCCAGCCCCACACGACTCGTGGACTGAATTGCTTCTCCAGCATATATCTCCACGTGTCAGTGTAGCAACCTTGCATTGCTCGTCCTGGAGTTATACATATACTGCCTGCATGCATGTTGAGCTAGCTAGCTGTTCTGTTCTGTTCATCGATCAGTTCTTGAAATAGCTACAGCTCGATCGATGCCATGACCACAACGATCAACGATTTGAACAGTTAAGCTAGAGAGCTTAATCGAGTTGTATATGATTTGTTTCTTTTAAGAGCATCCCTCGTACATGGTTCCAGCTCCAATAATTATATGCTCGATGCCAACACGGAAATGTACAGCGGATTAAATTAAGGTGGCATTGTGATTGCGCCGTCTGTTTGTTTACTCCCTTTACTTCAAAGTTGATGAAGAGCTCGACGGACAAGACAAAAGGAAGGAAGGCAGCTGCTGGAGGCCGGAGTTTAGGAGCAGAAGGGGAACTTCCCCAGGGAGAATAAAGAAAAAGATGCATGATATATAAAGCAAGCACACCAAGCGAGCGAGTGAGGATAGAATACAGATAGTTCAATTCTACTGCTACTGATGGAGAAAGAAAGCATCTTTGTCTCAAATGATCGATCGATGCAGGCAGCTACTCCGTCGCCGTCGCTCTCTTCTTCGTAGTTCCTACGTGTAGCCTCTTTATTCTTTATTCCCGACCTGCCAGATTCATGGCTGATAGTAATGGCTCCTCTGCGTGCAGCAGTGCCCATGGCTGCCAAAAAAGTCACAGCCTCACTGGTAGAGACTAGAGAGAGAGTGTGAATTGGAGGTGAGGAAGGAGGGGTGAGCTTGACTGCTTGAGGGCCATGCACGGGCATCTTCCTTCCAGCCTTTGTACGGACCCCAATGCAAAAGCAAAAATGCTCCCGGCCCCTATCCTTCTCAGTCCAAATCACCAACACAAGAGCAGCCAGCAGCTAGACGAGACGAGCAGAGCAGAGCAGAGCATGCTCCCTTTTCTCTTTTCTTTGCTGCAAGCATCATTTCCCCTCTAGTCTCACCTCCTTCCCTCCATTCCATCTCCAAAGCAAGCGACAGAGCTGTCCTCACCTCGCCTCGCCTCGCCTCCTCTTTTACGTACACAACAGCAAGAAGAAGAAGAAGAAGAAGAAGAGATACCACTATACCAGCAATGGTGGAACCCGGGAGGGCAGCAACTGCGCGGGAGGCCAAGAAGGGCACCGCCGCCTCAGCTTCAGGCTCCGTCGCGGCCATGAAGAAGAAGCTTCTAGGGGCCAGGAAGCCGGAGAGAGCAGCTGGCAGGGACAACGAGACGGCGAGGGATAACGAGACCAAGGCGGAGATGAGGCAGAGCAGCGCAGAGCCGGAGAGCCCTTCCTACAGGTTAGCTCTCAGGAGCCTCTTCTCGTGCAGAAACAGCGGCAGCGGCCACGCCCACGCGCATCCCCACCGCTCCTCCGACGGCAAGAGCAACCCTTCCCGCCCGCGGGTGATGCACAGGAGGCCAGACCAGCTGGCCGCCGCCGTCCCGCCGCCCGAGCCGTACTGCAAGCGGCGTGCCTCGGTGAGCACGTGCAACAGCAGCAGCGACCGGTCCGTGAAGAAGCCCCTGAAGCAGGAGGCGTCGGGCTCTCTGTCGTCTGCATCGTCCTCGTCGTCGACGGCGGGCGGGTCGTTCCGGCTGCGGCGGCTGTCGGGGTGCTACGAGTGCCACATGGTGGTGGACCCCATCAGCGGCGTGTTGAGGGAGAGGGACAGCTCCTCCATGAGGGCGACCACCATCTGCTCCTGCCCCGACTGCGGCGAGATCTTCGTCAGGGCCGAGACCCTCCAGCTCCACCAGTCCGTCCGCCATGCAGGTACGTACACTTCCTTTCTTTAATTAACTCAACCTTCCATCCATTTTTACCTACATTAATAATTTCCATATATATACTCGTCTTCTCGGTCACATCATCAGATTGATGGATTAATTGAACAAAAAACTGTAACAGTGTCGGAGTTGGGGCCGGAGGACACGAGCAGGAACATAATCGAGATAATATTCCAGTCGAGCTGGCTCAAGAAGCAGAGCCCGGTGTGCGCCGTCGACCGCATCCTCAAGGTGCACAACGCGACGCGCACCCTGGCACGCTTCGAGGACTACCGCCAATCGGTCAAGGCCAAGGCCGCCACCGTCCTGTCCCGCCGCCACCCGCGCTGCACCGCCGACGGCAACGAGCTCCTCCGCTTCCACTGCGCCACACTCTCCTGCGCGCTCGGCCTCCACGGCGCCACGCACCTCTGCGACGACGACGCCTGTGGCGCCTGCGCCGTCATCCGCGACGGCTTCAGGCCTCCTCCGCCGCCTGCTGTTGCGTCCGCGGGCGGCGGCATCCGGACGATGGCCACGAGCGGCCGCGCGCACGACGCGGTGGCAGATGACGGCGAGCGGCCCCGTGCGATGCTGGTGTGCAGGGTGATCGCTGGGCGGGTGAGGCGGGAGCAGCAGCAGCAGGAAGAGGATTCGACGGAGGAGGAGTACGACTCGGTGGCCGGGGGGACGGTGGGGGTGTACTCCAACCTGGACGAGCTGGAGGTGTTCAACCCCATGGCCATCCTGCCCTGCTTCGTCGTCGTCTACACGGCGGCCGGCCTAGCCTAGCCTAGCCTAGTAGCTATCCACTACCTTAATAATTATTACTGTGTATTTAATTATTAGGTTGCTGCATGTTTACTCAGCTCGCTTCGTTCCGTTCCTCCTAATTGACTTCATTATATTATTCGATTACACGTACGCATGCATGGTTAATTCGTCGTTAGTTAATGCGTACGTGTATACGTGCGTAGTGATCGATCGATATTACATACTACGAGGTAGCAACAGAGCAGTCACCGTACCTTGTTGTCGATCGTTGGCCTCGGCCTAATTAACCATCTATATATGAATATGCATGCTATTGTTTGGCAGTTTGGGAGATCGAGGCTATATATATATATATATATATATATATATATATATGACAACAATTAGTGCAAGTAACAGAAGACTGACAGTGCTTGAATTGGTCAGCTATGCATCTGTGTTGTTGTTGTTGTTGAATGTTAGAGCAGAGGTCAGGTGCATGAGGAAGCAACAGATAGAGAGAGAGAGAGAGAGATAGGGTCGATCTAGCTAGTGCAAAAATGGCAGCACCATGTACTTGTGCTTCGCGCCTCGCTTTGAGTTTGAGAGCCCCAACACACGTACGGCCGCCCGTGCGTGCCCTGCACTGCACTGCCACTGCCACTGCCACTGGCCACTAAGGTCTAAGGCACTACGCACTAGCAGCAGGCAGCTTGGCAGCGCGGGTGAGAGCGAGCTGAGCTGAGACGAAAGAAAGAAAGAACGAACTCCATTATCATATAATATACATGCAGGTGCAGCTAGCCATCAGCTCGATCGATGCTCGATCTAACTTGTTTTTGTGTGGCTTTCAGCTGTTCATCTTCCATCAAATCCATTGGGCCGGGGCTAGCCTCTCCACTTCATGCGTACTAGAGTCTAGACACTTATTAACTACAAACGCCCACTATATAGCGACGGGCAAAAACATACAATATTTAATACCCTATTTTTTTCAGTTTGAATTATAACAATTCAGTTTTTTTATAAGTTGAAACAAATAAGTAAACTTGCTTTGCCGACTTATTATAATCTAGAGTACAAATTATAACAATCCACAGTTACATAAAACCTAACTTTTTTATAAACTAAATTATTATAATTAAAAGCTGCAACAAATCGTGGCTAAGCTGTCTTGTAAATAACAAGATAGTATTGTATGGGGGCATTTTGAGTTTTTTTATAAAATATATATATTTTTAAAAAAATTCAAATATGTATACCAAGTTCAAAAAATTGTAAAATTAACAGGCGGTCGGCATTTGAAGGCGGTCGGCATTTGAAGTGCTGACTGAAATTTCAAAAGATTATTACTTTTACAATTTTTTTGAAATCGGCAGATTTGAATTTTTTTAAAAAATATTATTTTAAAAAAATATTCGCATTTTGAAAAGTCCAACTAATAATTTGGGCCCAAGAAGAGGAGACAAAAGTAGTCTGGCCGTCGACTTGTCAACAACCTCCCGATCTCGTCGAGTCTCGTCTCGTCTTCTCTCTCCCTGCCGCCCTGCACCGCGCGTCGCCGTCCTCATCCCGTCCCTTCCCGCCTCCGCCTCCGCCTCCGGCTCCGGCTCCCGCTCCCCGGCCGATCGGGAGCATGACCCGCTCGGACTCCCCCACCTCCCGCCGCATCGTCGTCTCCTTCCTAGATTTCCTCAACTCCGGTCAGTACTCAGTACCCCAGCCCCACTCCTCTTCCTTCCCTGGATCGATTGCTGATCGACTCGACCTGCCTATGGTTGCTTGCTTCACGAACGAGTGCAGCGAAAATCGCCACTTGCGCCTGCTTCTACGGATCGAACGAATCTTATCCCTACCTCTACCTGGAGATAGGCGCCGTCCGTCACTTGGGACCGCCGACTGGCCTGTTTCGCATTTGGATTCTTTACTTGCGTGTTAACTCAATCTTCCGGTCATAGGGGGCAGCTCGCCTTGCAGATTTTTGATTCATAGCCTACCTCCGGCCAAATCCCATTGCATAACACACTCTTTTCTAGGGTTTACCGGTTTAGGGCATCCAAGTTACATGGAATTTAGTAATAGTTACTCGCTAGACACTGTAGCAGCAGCATATATTTGTGGCAATCATCATCCAAAGAGCCTAATGCATAAAAAAACAGTGAGAGGCAAAATGATCAGCTTAGCCCTTTCTAGCATAACTAGCGAGTGTCCGTGCGTTGCAACTGAAAAAAATTACAACATTAAAAAACATCATGCAAATAGAGATGAACTAAACTCAAATTACAAAGTTTTGGTTTGCTGTGAGGAATGGTGGTGGTGGTGGCAGATTCACCAATACAAGCTTCTTTTAAAGTAGTATAGCTATAGATAGATGCACAGTGATGCTCTGGGCTTCCGTAAGCCAGTGGTCTTTCTGACATTGGAATTGTGTTTGCAATGCAGTTGACTTAGCCCCTGGGGCTGATCCTGAAGCTCTTGAGGTTGCTAGGGAATGTCTGGAATCAATTTTCAGTATCAACTCTTCATCTGTTGGAGAGAGGGTACAACCAGGACTTCTACTTGAACTATTTAGTGCTCTGGAAGCTAATGACCGTGATAAGTCAGTACCAGACCTGGTGTCACAGTTGGTATCCAACAAACCCTCTTGCAGCGTGGGTACTTCCAATATCCAAGATGACTTGAATAAATGTACAACATCAAATGTATGGTCTCCCCTCTCTCTGTTTGTCACACACAGTCACCACTGACATCCATCTTTTTGATGATGGTGTATAAAAAGTAGCATATTGACATACCGTCAGGGCCGTCGATTAGGCGGTGCGATCGGTGCAGTTGTTCAGGGCCCCCAAATTACAAAAAAGCTACAAAACTGCTAGCAGCGTAATGGGTGATGTGCTCTGAATTGAAGCAAAGGTGCTGGGTTCGAGCGCCACAAGCCACATTTTTGTGTTCTTTTTCTTTTTATTTTTCTGAAAAGCATAGAAAATTTGAAATTCAACCTTTATAGCTTAGATTTTGAGGTCCTGTACAATATTTTGTTCTAGGGCCTCCATCACACATTCATTTGGAAATACATTGTCGTTAGAAGTTAGAACACTTACAGATTTAGTCACTTACACATCATATCCTTTATTATTTCTGGTTTGTTATTTCCAGTATCAACTTTGATAAGAAATATTAGTTTCGGATAACATCTTTCTGCCTCTTCTGACCAGAGTAAAGGCCACAACGAGGATACCTTCGACTTAGGTATGACTGGCATAAACTGTATGCTTTATCTATGATAGATTTCCAGATAATGTTGGAAATATCAAGCTTATTTTGTAAATGGTGTTATTGCCTAATGAGTATAATATGGAACATGTGAGTAATCACATTGAAATCACTGTTTTCTCATGGAACTCGATTGCTATTTGATCAGATCATTCAGGGGATGAACTGTTCGCAAAATTCTATACAGCACTTGATGAAATCAATTTCTTTAAAACATCACCTGATGGAGCTGAAGACCCTGGTCAACTGTCAAAAGCAACACACTTCTTTGATGACGCATTGCTGGTACGACATGCAATATTTGCGTATGTACCTTTTGTTCTTCTTTAAATAACCACATAACAGATCATGATTGTATTGTCCCTACACCCTGTTACCAAGGAAAGCCAGCCCAGATTCTCCCTTGTTTTCTAAGACATATTGTGTGATGGAGATAAGGAGATTACCTTAAATGACTAGGGCAGCTTGTATAATGCTGTAATGGTATTTCTTAAATCAACACATTTGTGAACTGTTGAGGCATTAGGTAATCATGGAACTAGTAGTTGGAATGCATACTAGCTTTATTTTGTTCCACTTAAATACTTAATTAGTCTACTCTTTTTAAATTATGAACTACAATTCACCTCTGTTTAGGGGATGCGTAAATCAGGAAGGAAAAGGGCAAGCTTAGGAGACCTTGCAGAGTTCTTCAAGTCAAAAGGTAATTTATTTTAGCCACAACCCTTGGTTTCATTTGACATGTCCAAAATTTTTAGCATAGTATGATGATTTTTTTTGTTGATTAGGTAGTGCAGCCGATTTACAACTTACTTGGGAATTCTTCATTTTTATTTATCAATGTAAAAAGAGACAATTGGTTTGCAGTTCAATCCTTATATATGCATTATGATATGTGTCATACGGGGCTAGCACTACCAGCGCCGGACTCGGGCCAGGGACGTAGCCAGGTCTGACGCGGCAGGCCAGCCCGCCCCCTAAGTTAGGGGGATTTGCTTCCTAAATCAGTTAGCTAAATTAGTTAATATATATTCAGGATATCTCCCTTTAGTATTTCCTTCTATATGTCCTTAGGCTCTATATATTAAGATGTAAGCCCCTTGGGCAGATTGAAGCAATGAAAGATCAATCTCAAATCTCTACCTCAATTCTCTAAATATCCCCCATTCTCCAACATAGCTCGGCAAGGGGATCCTGCGCTGCACGCCCACGGTTCCGCACAACGCGCCCACAGTTTGCGCCGCTCGTTGCGCTCTGGCGTTGTGCTCCCGTGCTCCCTCGCCATGTTGTGCTCAGTGCTCACTTGGGAGGAGTAGAAAATGAAGTGTGCTAGGGGCTGGATGCCTAGGACTCCGTGAGGGCGCATGAATGCATGTGATGCTAGGACTCTGTGAAGGCTCTTGGGACTCCGCATGTGAACTGCTTGGGACTCCGCGAGGGATGCCTGGACTCTACATGTGAACTCTGGATGCCTGGGAACCATGGAAAAGAGGCAGACCTAGGCACCATCTAATGCTAGGCACCACGTCATCGTCTGACTAGCGCCAGGTCATCGTTTGACTAGTGCCTAGCACCAGGTTGTTGTCCGACTAGCGCTTGGTGCCTACGTGAACACTGTCACTGTGATTGTTCGAATCCATGGGATACCTGAGTCAATTGTCTCAAATAAGGACTTGGTGTTCACTTCAATATTTTGGCAGAAACTTATGAAGCTCACGGGCGCAAAACTTCACATGATCTCAGCCTTTCACCCCTAGTCCGATGGTCAAACCGAGGCTGCCAATAAGGTCATCGTGATGTATCTTCAGTTCTTCACTATTTCACTGGTGACTGTCCTCGCTAGTGGTTACGTTGGTTGTCATGGGCCCAATGCATCTACAACACAACTTACTAGTCGGCTCTCAAGGATACTCCTTTTTGGGTGGTCTACGGCCGCCACCCCCCTCCATCCGCTCCTACGAGCGCGGGGAAACACGAGTGGAAGCAGTGGCAAAGGGCATGGCTGATAGAGACGAGTTCCTTGCCAACGTCCGCTATCGGCT
Source organism: Zizania palustris (assembly GCA_019279435.1). Lineage (NCBI taxonomy): Eukaryota > Viridiplantae > Streptophyta > Magnoliopsida > Poales > Poaceae > Zizania > Zizania palustris. The sequence goes on from JAAALK010000285.1 coordinate 98,565,382, forward strand.
CGAGCAGGCCCAAGCGATCTACAAGTTCCACTATGACATGGCTCATTGAGACGCTAGTTACTCCGTCGGCGATTGGGTTTGGCTGTCTCTGATTGCGCACACCAGCATCTCAATGTGCCAACCAAATGGAAGCTCTCCCCTCGTTTCTATGGGCCATACTGTATTGGTGAGATCATCAACAATGTCGCCTATTGCCTTGAGCTTCCTCCACGTGCCCGCCTATATATTCAGGATATTCAGGATATATTCAGGATATCTCCCTTTAGTATTTCCTTCTATATGTCCTTAGGCTCTATATATTAAGATGAAAGCCCCTTGGGCAGATTGAAGCAATAAAAGATCAATCTCCAATATCTACCTCAATTCTCTAAATCTCCCCCGTTCTCCAACATAGCTCGGCAAGGGGATCAACCCCGCGCCGGCCTACCCCATAACTACGATCTACGCAGTCGAGGGCCCCCAACCGCTTGATGCCCTTGACTAGGGATGAAAACGGAGCGGAAAGTTTCCGTCCGTTCCGGGAAAAAACGGAAACGGAGAGGGTTATGCGGAAACGGATACGGAAAATTGCGGAGCGGAAACGAAAACGGAATTTTTTAAGCGGAAACGGAAACGGAACAGCGGTTTCCGACAGAAACGGATACGGAAACGGAATATTCCGCATAACAAAAACGGAAAGTTTCCGTTTCACAGTTTTTTACTGCATTATATAGAATATTAGCTTTTACTTTTTTACATTATATAAAATTTAAACTATATTCTATTCATAAAATATTAAACAATTTAATTTAAATTAATATATAATTATTTTCTAAAAATAAAATATATATATTCATTACAAATAAAATAAAACTTGTTTTTTACTTTATTATATGTATTTATCATTTATTAATGTGTGTAAATTGAACCTATTTATTTGTTTATCGTACTTTTTTCATATATTAAGGGTTTTTTTTATAATTCCGATAGATATTCCGTTCCGTATTCGTATCCGCTCCTTATTCGGTCCGTATTCGTTTCCGATGATATCCGTTTTCGTATCCGTTTCCGGTATATCCGTATTCGTTTTCGTTTCCGTAAAAAAATACGGAAACGGATATGATAGCACTCATTTCCGTCCGTTTCCGCTCCGTTTTCATCCCTACCCTTGACAATATGGATGAGGGTGTGCAGAATTTTAGTAGCTAACTGCATATTTGTTTATCAGGTAATGAATTCATGAGGTCAAAGCAACATCTTAAAGCTGTAGAACTGTACACCAGTGCTATTGCATTGAGCCAAAAAAATGCCATTTACTATTGTAACAGGTATGAACACATTATTGAAATTTCTGATAGTTTTTTGGTGAACATGTAGGACACATTTTACCATTGTTGTTTTGTTGGTGTAACTGACTAAACTGAGTAACTTTTAGAGACAAGTGTCAGAATGGATGGAACTAAAAAAAACTTGGGTTATTGCCACCATTTAAGTAGTCTTACGGAACATGGGATCTTGAGATGGCTTCAGTGGCTAATAGAGAATCCACTTTACATATCTGCCAGAACTAATACCAATGTTTATTACTCTGTTGCTGCCAAAATGTTCAGTCCTATTCATAGTGCTGCTATAAGCTGTCATGTGGTGAGTTATCTGAGGATCTGCTATTCTTCTTCTTCCTACGGGTACTGACATCTTAAAACAGTGGAAGCCAGCTGCAGCTGGTTACATAACATACATGCCTACTTTCATTTTCCTTCTGTAACAGTGATATTAGAATCGTCAAATTCTTACAAAGAAAATATATGAGAAACAGAGTAACCGGGAATAACATCTGGTTTAATGTAGTGCCTTTACTTTGTTATGGCGGTAGTGTTGTTAAGGGTTAACCCATACAACTATGTTATTGTTTCTCACAAGAGTATATATCTGCTTTCTACTCTGATCTAATATAACATGAAAAACACATGTTACTTCCAGGGCTGCTGCATATACTATTCTTAATATGTGCAATGAAGCTGTTGAGGATTGCCTGAAGTCAATTGAAATTGACCCTAACTACAGTAAAGCATATAGCCGACTTGGATCTGCTTATTTTGCTTTGGGAAACTATCACGATGCTTTGTATAAGGGATACTTGAAAGGTAGGCAATCTAAAAGTTTCAGTTAGTTCTGTTGAACTGTGATCCATTAAGCTATACTCTACATCTGTTACATTTTTTTCAGGTAAAAGCTGTTTCTTATTTGAATTGTGGTGTGAAAAGTTAACTTTTTTACTTACAGACTTACAGTTCCCCCCCTTTTCAGTTTAATGTGGAATATCCTTTTATGATTCTTATTACTGCAAAGTACTACAATGATGTGTTTATTGTCTTCCAAATTTAGACATCTATACTGCTACTAGGCATCAATTCCAGATTTCCAGTTAAGAAAACATTTACTTAATTGCTTGTGGTCAAGTTTTGTTTCCAAACCCATGTCACTTCCTTTCACTCTTTCAGCACGGTGTAGACTCTGATTCACATCAAACACGTATTTTCAACCTCCAGTGCCTGTATTGTGCCATGAGCCCGTGATAATTATTTTTGCCTTCTTCTCGATCAGATTAACTGTTTTGGTTGCAGTTACTGCATGAATCTATATTACATATATTACTATATCCAGTAACGAGTGGAGTGCATAATGAAATATGCTTCCTCTTTCTGCAGCCTGTGAGCTTGATCCTAGCAATGAAAATGTACGACAGAATATTGAGGTATAGTTTTTCTGCTTGTATTTTCTTGACTGGATATAGTTTGTTTCCTGGCACTACAACTAATCACTGATGGATTTATATCCTTGCTCTATGCCAAACCTTTAGGTTACTAAAAAGAAGCTAGCTGACCAACGAGGTCCACCAGAAGAACAGGTAGTGCAACTAGGAAACTGCATGCCCATTTTAGTGGATTTTGAGATGTGTCCTTCTGGCTTAACACATAGACCATTGTTTTCATTTAAGAAACTATTTTGCGCATTCAAAGCTACTGCTTGGAACTTCTGTTATAGGCATAGAATGTTTATATTGTTTGGTCCCATTTAATTCATTCCCCAATTGATCAATTTTGTTGTTTATAGAATATGCATGCACGACAAGATCAAGCATCACATCCACAGTTTCCTGGTCAGTCAAGCAGTGGTGTTTCATTCACGTTATTTCCTCCTGGAAATTCTCCAACTCCTGAGTTCTTCACCAATATCATCAACCGCGTGTCTGATATTAGTCAACAATCATTTGAGCATTCCATAAATATAAATTTGAATGACATTTTTAACCATGCAAACACCAATGGGATTGGTCAAGGAACTGCCCAGACAGAGAATTCAAGTAACCATACCCCACCTGCGTCTTTTCCAACCAATGCTGCAGTTCCTCCTCCTTTTGCCTTCTCATGCTCTGGTACTGAAGGAAATCGTGCACAGCAAACCTCAAGTGGACATGGAGAGCATGGTGAACCAGCTGTGCACAGGGATGCTGGCATTCAAATAAACTTGGCAAGACCAGAGCAGGCTGCAGATGCTCTGAGGGATGTGGATGCAGATGTTTGCACCACAAATGAGCCTGCATGATGGTGCACCTGCAGCACCTAGAGGTTTGTTAAGAATTCATTTTACTTATTAGGCTTTTTTGTAGGATAACATAACATAGGATCATCTCTTCAATCTTAAATCCTTTTTATTATAATAAAAGAAATGAAGCATTATTATGACGTGTCTGTCTCTTCTGTTAAGTCATCTCAGTGTATCAAAAACAGAGGTATCATTTTCTGGTGCATTGATAATTAAAGGAAATGAAATGGTGGTCTTTAGAACGTTCAAAATTGGTTTGAAAAATGGTAGCAAAAATTTCTAGTACATGTTATTTGTATTTTCCATGATGTCTTTGATAGAAAGTATGCTACCCTCTTCTAGTTCCAATGATAAGTCTTTGAGAAAAAATAGCTGTGATTCCAGTATAATAAATTATTACCCGTGTCACAATCTGGAAAGTATAAGTCATGTCTAACATGCCCCTTATTTTTCATCTGTTTTATCGGGAAGAACTGATAAAACTGGATTATTTCGTCAACGGCAGCATTTTCTGAATTTCTTTAACCCAAGCATTTTGATTGGAGGAGCATTTTCTGGATCAATTGAATGACTTAAATATCCATCATTGTACGCTATATGTATTTTGTGCAGGACCAGGTTAAACTTGAGGAGCAAGATGAGTAACAGTTCAATTGTTGCCTCCGGTAACAATTCAATATGAGCGCGGGTACATTACTTTTTGGTGATTTTCTTTGCTAATCAAACATGGAATTTCAATGTGCTGAAAGCTCATATGGGGATTGGGCCCCTTGTCTCTGTTTAATGGTACCTTAATTTCTTGCGGTATTTAAGGTTTGCTATGCTGGCTTTCTCTCTGAATATAAGCATCAATGTATCATCGTAAGTCTATGTTGGGTCGTGTTTGATGAAATATATGATGTTGAATTTTTTTTGGGGGAAATGAATATTGTAAATCTTTTGATGATTTTTGCTTGCTTTGCTCTTTGGTCGACATCTTTACTTACACAAGTATTAACCATTGAAGCAATTGCATTGGGCATTTGAACTCCAGACAGCCATCCTACAAATGTTGCTACAGGCAGTTAGCATATCAAATTTCTGGAGCGAGATAATGTCCATATCAACTTTGAGACGGTTAGATAACTTGAGGTACGAAGGCTGGCAAGCAGAAGAAAAGGATGTACCATGTGTTTCTTCCATTGAAGGTGCTACATAGTTTCTAAACCAGGGATGCCATCCAAAGTTTACCTTTTGCTGCACATCCCTATTGATTTCTCTTTTGCATTTGAGGAGGAATCTGGTAAGTCTCAGTTCCATCTTGGAGTGCCTATTCAGATTCGAACGCCTCTACTGATATGCTATCCATCTTTTTTTTCCCTTCTGGAGTTAGAGTTTGAGAGGTTAAACGCCTATTCAAGATTGCATTTTTACGAGTTTGGGACCCTGTAAAGATTGCAGTGACATGATTTTGTCCGGTCACACGATGGCACAAGTCGTGCTTTCGCCGATTGCCATGCCCATCTCGTGAGTTGTTGAGTCACGTACATACAGATACAGGTGAGACTGGGAGGCATCCTCTGATGCTAGAAGCCCCCCAAAAAAAACTAGAATAAAAGATGACAAGAATTATAACAAAACTGTACAGAAAAATCACCAGCAAGCATGCAGCATTTGAAGTGTGTCGAACTATGAAACATTCCGCTCACCATCGGTCACAAACAACTTAAGTCAACATCACCATTGTTAGACGGCATGTATTACGATAGTTATATCGACTAGTAGAATGATACTGCTCAGGAGCTTGGAGCTGGTACCTGGAGTGGTCAAAACGTAAAAATTAGGGGTAATAAACAGTCAGAACAGCCGTAGCTGCTGAATTATCAGTAATTCAGAAGATTATGTAAGAGCATTAGTCATTAGTCTCTTTGACACAACTTATTGGTAGTAGAATTAAACTATACGCTAAATATAAAATTATAACCAGAAGGCGTTATTTTATATGTTATTCGTTTATGGTGTAAACTAATATTACGTTATATTTTGTTTGGTTTGAATGTGTTGGTATTAGATACTACGTAATCAGATTATAACCTATTAATCATTCTATTACGTTTTAACCAGATCGGTATTAGATTATGTTACCAGTATACATTATATTAGTCAATCAAACATTGTAACGTAAACATAATACATTACTCTTGTTAACCAAACAAATCTAGTAATTTGATACATTGTTATTACTTGACACTGTAATTTATCACCTAAATAGTAATTATAACAAACTATATAATTAATAATCATAATCGGTTTTCTCTTGTTATCTAATCTAATGATTAGAATTATATTACCGGAGAGCTGCGGCTGCTCAATGAGTCCTCACTGACCCTCGCATAGCAAACCAAACCCTCGCCCCGCAAATCCATTTCGCCGCCGCCGCCGACGACGACGAACGAACGCGCCGACCAATCGCAGATCTCGCCGGCCTCTACGAACTGTGCCAAACGGTTACGGATCGCACCCTCTGCCACGGAAGAGAATGGGTCGCCGGATTTAACACTGACACACGCGTGGACACATTACTACGATTCACCGGCGCCCCCGAGCTTCTCCTCCTTAGGGTTCATGCAGCCGAGGTGTCGCATTCGCGGCCGCGAGCCCCCGCCGCCGCCGTCTTCCGGTGGACGATACCGCCGACGATCGCCCTCTCCGCGTCACCACCGTCGCGGCCGCGACCCCCCTCCCCCGTCCCAGCAGCAGAGACGCAGCCCCGACCGGCAGCGCCGCCATGAGGACAGGCCCCCACCCGACGTCCTCGGAGCCGGCAACCGGCGTTCACGCAGCGACATCCTTCTCGAGGCCGGCCGCCTCGCCGCCCACTACCTGGTTGCTCAGGGTGTCCTTCCCGAGCACCTTCTCCAGGCCAGGGAGGACCCAAAGCACAACCCCGGCTCCCGCCCCGAGCCCCCCGCTGCCTGCGGCTACGCCAGGAAGCGGGACGACACGGACAATGACGACGACCCGAAGTGGCGGCGGAATGGAGGTGCTGGAGACTGTGACCGCCACAAAAGGAACGATGACAGGCTATCCCGTAGATCGGGGTGGGACAGGAGGAGCCACAGCTTTGACGAGAGGCGTAAGTATAACGATGGAGGTGGCGGCGTTGATCGGGGTGGCCGCCGGAGCCATGAGTACGACGAGCAAAGGAGGCCAACCATGTCACGGTCCTATTCACAAAACGACCGCTGGTCCTCCAGTGATGGTGGAGTTGATCGAAGACGGAGAAGCAGGAGCAGGAGCAGAAGCAGAACGAGGACAAGGAGCTCTAACTATGGCAGCCGGAGGGATTCAGATTGGCGAGCAGGCAGCAGCGATTTGGATCACACCAAGGTGCCAGAGACTGGCATTGTGCGTGATGGTGATCTGGACCGCGATGATGCTGATGATGTGCCAAGGGATCTGAAGGCATCTCCTCGTTCAGTGGTGGTTGTGGAGACGAACGAGGATGCCAGCCAAGCTGCAGCCACTGAAGACACAGAGGTAAAGTCAGAGGCAGAGATCATAGGGATCGATCGTGGTCAAGATAACAGTGGGGATGACGATGGTGAAAACACAGTTTCTGGCTCGAATGATGCAGATGTTGGTGAAATAAATGTCACCCAGCACCAACTGTCCAATTCCAATATGAATGTTGTTCATGTGTCAGATGAGGAACCGGTGAGTAGGCAGTCGCAGTTCAGTGATGCTGAAGGGGGCATGAAGGCTCCTTACTCACCCAGGGATACATGTTTGATAGAACCAGTGGCTGAGGAAATTAGGGATGAAATGGAGGCTCTGCAAAGTGAAGTTAAAACTGATGTTGGTGACCTTAGCAAAGATGAACAAGAGTTGCCAGCTTGGTATGGGATTTTTGACCTCAATGTTGTTGAATCCCAAGAAAACTCTGAAGTGGCTGAAATTGCCAGTGATCCACCTCTAGATGATGGTTGTGATTTTGCACCTGATTTAGTTGGTCAGATGAGCCAAAGAGCCAACTGTGGGGCTTCAGAAACTCAAGGTCAAGGTGAACATGCAGTAGATAACCACCAGGGGGAGGATGCACAAGTACTTATAAATCAGAGTATTGGCACACATGATTTCAATAAGTACAATTTGGACAATGAACAAAGGATTGGGAATCAAACAGATGATGAACATGGACATGATAATCACCAATTGAAGGATGGTGAGATGCATATAAAGCATGCCATGGATGTGCATGGTTTCAATAATTGTGTTCTGAACAATGAAGAAATGCTTCTAAAGCGGTGTGCAGATGAACACAAGGATGACAAGCATCAGATGGAAATGCTTCTGAATCAGGGGCATGGAACCTCTGTAGAAGTTTTGGACAATTACCATATGAATGGAGAACAGTTGCTGCTCGATCATGGTGATGGTGAACATTTAGGCGATGATCACCCAATTAAGAATGAGCAACTTCTTCTAAGTCCTGTTTTGGGTGTGCATGATTTGAATAATTATGATCTGAACAGTGAACAAATGCTTCTACATAATGGTACAGATAAACAGGCCACAGAAAGTGCTTGGTTCCAGGAAGGTCAGATGCTTATAGACCAGGATGCAGATGGACAAGGTGCACTTCACAATCAGGGCATTGGGCGAATGATTAATGTCATCAATCTGGAAGATGATTATGAAGGGCAGTCTGATACCATACAATTTTTAGAATCCAAGTAAGCCCTTTTTAGATTCTTTTTGTTATAGTCTCAAAGGGGAGAGGAAAATCCTTTGCACTGTTATCCTTCCCTGCTGAGCTCCTACATTTTGCTTCAGCTTACTGTTTATCCTAGACAATGGGAAGCTGGCATGCTGAAGTTGGTTGATCTCTCATTGTTTTGTATGTCGTGCTGTATTAACAGTTTTTGATCCCCGGTAGTCACAATTCCATGCTGGTCTAGGGATGTGTCTTACCAAGGAATCAGCTGATATCAACATAGACGGGTGTTTCTATTAGCTGAATAGCTATTACTTCTTTTACTGCAAAGTGCCGACGATATGAATCTTATTCGTCGAGCCATTCTCTGCTGCCTGCTCCTGCTTTACTTTGTAAGCTGCTTTGTTACCATGCAGTTCATCAAGCAGAGATGGCTGTCTGCACGGAGCCTAACAATAACTACTTGATTCCACTATGCCAACCTAAGAAGAGAGATGGAGCTGTAGATTGCAACAGTGTCTAAATTCACACTGCAGTATCAGCGCGCCTGGAACAGCGCAGTTGGATGTTTGGATGTTTGCTATTCGGATGGGAATGACTAATCCACATCAACAGCTTATCCTGCAAGATTCATGCATACAACTTTGACGAATCATATGAAGATGAACAGGTACAGCATATATATACTGTCTCAAGTCAGTGTTGTGTGATATTGCTGGTGCACCGACTGACTGACAGCCTTATGGGGTTTGGTACAGGGATTCACAAGGAAGCTGCTGTACGAGTGAGCGCCAGTATCTTTGACCTGATCATTGTGCGTGTACTGGGCAGTATATTTGTCGGTCCATTGTCGAGATAGGGTTTGTTTGACCCTGCTCATGTCCAATGAGAAGATCCATCCGCTGCCTTAACAACTCCAAGACAAGCATTTGTGATGGCCCCCAGCTTGGTTTGGTGATATGCTGTTGGTGTTTGCCATTGCCATTGCGGTGCGTGCGTGCGTGCGTGCATTCATGCACTGTCCTGTTGGTCGAGGTGATGGCTACACTCCATGTCCACTTGTACAGTCCAACCCAGTAAGGAAGAAGAAGATATCTCCTTATAATCGCCTCTAGCCATGCATATTTTTTTTAATTTACAAGGGGAAAAAACTAAAAAAGGCCTTGGAAGGTAGTCATTGTTTGATGTTTGACCTTGTATGTAGCTGGGGCTGTGAAGAGCGCAGCTAGCTAGGTCCCAGCTGCTGTGGGCTGTGGCTGTGAAGTCACAGCGTGCAAGCTCTTCCATCCATTTTTTTAGAGGAAGAGGGGCCATGCATCTTAGGGAGGAAACTATAACATAATCATAACATGCATCTAGATGCAGGTACAACTTACAAGAAGAAGAGAAAAGAAGAGAAAGCAGCTAAGCGGAGGCCGTCGACTTTCTGATCCGATCTGCTCCATCCCACGCGCGGCAGCAGGTAAGTCCAAAAGCAATCTACGACTAGGTTTGTGCATCAAGGGCCTGTTTGCCAACAATTCGCCACGCCATAAGTGTGGCATTTGTGGCGCGGCAAATTGTGACTGCCAACCAAATATGCCCTAATTTTTTTTTATGGATGTAGTACATCTTACGTTTTACTTGTGCTGTGCTGGAGCTGGAGTGAGAGGGGAGGAGGAAATGAGGAATGGATCCAGATTAATATGTCGCTGTATAGCTACAAGAAGGTAGCTTAGGCCAATGCACGGAATGGCGCCCACAGCCCATGTGCATGTGCATGTTTAGAGTCATCCTCTCTCTCTCTCTTTCCTTTCATCTTCTCTCCAATAAACGCACACCTCCCCCCATTCATGTTCATGCACCAACATCCATTCGCCTTTTGCCTTTTGCCGATCGACCATCCTAACTCTGCCTAACTTATTTACCTTCTTCTCTCCACTAATTCCACTTTACAAACACCCACTCTACGTCGACGTCTGCGACGTACATGGGTAAATATACAGTTCACTATCCAATTATTATTGAAACAATTGACCAACCAGCTGGAAATCAAACAGGAGCAAGGCAGGGACGTAGATGGATGGTACGGATGGACGTGCAGCGGGACATTCCTACTTACTTAGCTGAAGTGGATCTCGCACTAGTCGCATGCAAATCCTACTTTTACTGAACGGGTTAGCAAACTGGGGATCCAGCAGTTAACTAATCGATGTGATGTGGTCCTTCTCTACTCCATCGAAATTGGACCACGTCGAATCCCCAAACCAATGTGACTCGATCGATCGATCGACCAGCTCCATCACCTATTGTTCAATCAATCATTCGTCCATTCTTTCACTCCTAAATTCTCAACAATAACAAAATGCAATTGCCCATCCTGTATGGTACGGTGATATATATATATATATAAATATATATATATATATATACAAATGCTATTCTACACTATAAGTGTAGAATGCTATTCTACACCGACGTGGAATGGAGGGCTGGGATTGGGTGGGGGTGGGCACGATTGGGATGATCGGTGTAGAATAGCATTCTACACCCATAGTGTAGAATAGCGTTCCCGTATATACAAATGCTATTCTACACTATAAGTGTAGAATGCTATTCTACACCGACGTGGAATGGAGGGTTGGGATTGGGTGGGGGTGGGCACGATTGGGATGATCGGTGTAGAATAGCATTCTACACCCATAGTGTAGAATAGCGTTCCCGTATATATATAAATATATATATATAATCAGCGTAATAGGTAGGGCTGGTACTGATATTTTTATGGCCTGGTGCGGAACAAAAAATGGAGGCCCCCATTACAAAATAATATTGAAAAATTTAGTGTCATTAACAAATCTTACACTAATAAGTTTCAATAAAAAGGAGAAATATCTCTAGATTATTTAAATCAATTTTTTCTAACAGACCTGTTGTTCGTGACTTATAACTAATTTGCAACTGGGTTTTATTAATACTTGTAAGATTTATTAGCATACTAAATTTTGGAGGTCCTCTACTTTTGGAGGCTCGGTGCGGTCGCACCGCCCGCCCTGGTAATAGGACCTTCTTTTTTATATTAAAGCTGAAGCGTGTGCGTACGTGCAGTTGTTTGTGATCCGTCGACAGGCCGGCAAGCATGCATGCAGTTCCAAACAACTAAAAGAGTATACAGTAGTATCAATTTATATATATATATATATATATATAAATGTAGATTTAAATTCCATTCCAGCAGGGCTGGCTGCATATCAGTCATAAAGGCTTCAACCAGAAGCTAAGGCAGGCCATGTCCTTCATTTCCTCCAAACCAATAATTAATCTGCCTCCAAACAGTAGCAATCCATCCATACTGTTTTTAATTTCCTCTACCCATCAATATATCTTGGATCGGAATCGGAATTAGCACGGAGTAATAAGGCAGCCATTATATATTAGAGAGGTCTGAATAATCTGAAGCCGAATGCATGCGTGCATGCATGCATGCACGCACGGTTGATCCTCTTGTGTCGGAGTGTGGAAAAGCTTAAAGCAATCTTTATCCAAATTAAAGTAAGCCTCTCTTGCCTTTCTTCCATCTCATGCATGCGTGCGAGCATTGCATACTGCATAGCAGCAGCAGCAGCAGCAGCATATCATATCGCTAATCTGCTTGCTGCCGATCAGCTCTAGTGAGGTAGCTAGCTAGTAAGCTTCTAGCTAGCTAGCAGAGAGGAATTGAAGAAGAAACTAAGCTGCCTAAGCAGATCGATCAAGCCATGAACAACGTCGCCCATGGATGCGGAGGAGGCGACAGCCCCTTCTGCCACTTCCACCCTCGGGAGCTCGTCGTCGGCGTCTGCGCCCATTGCCTCCGGGAGCGCCTCCTCATCCTCCTCGCCTCCAAGCAGACGACCTCGCCCGCCGACGGCCCGGCCTACAGACCGCTCCGCCGCAAGACCGGCAGCATCTCCCTCCCCAAGGTCTTTGCGCTCGGCTCCAGCTTCCTCCAGCGCCTCGACTCCTCCCGCCACCACCGCCCCGACGTCGATGCCAACTCCGACGCCGACGACACCACCTCCGTTGCTAGCCTCGATGGTACACCGTACACCCCTCCCATTAATTTCCATGCTTGCTTGCTTTTGAATCGATCGCTAAATCTCTAATTGTACATGTCGCAAAAAAAATCAAGATTCCTTCATATCCATCAAGTTCGAGGACAACGGCAAGGCCACATGGGACAGCCACCAGCTGAAGGCCGCCGCCGCCGCCGCCGCCGCCCCTCCGGTGGCCACAAAGGTAGATATAGATAAGGCGGCCACGGTGACGGCGGTGGTGGAGCACGTGAAGCGGGGCGGGGTGACCCGGTGGCGGAAGCTGGTGGTGGGGCGGCTGCTGCAGCTGGCGCGGTGGAAGAGGTCCGGCAAGGCGGGCAGCGCGGCGGCGTGCCAGCTGGGGCTCGACGGCAAGAAGGCGGCGGAGCGGTCCAAGGGTAGGGGCAGGGGCAGGAGCTGGATCCGGAGCCTCACCCGGCGGCGAGCCAGTTAATCGTCGATCTCGCCGGGCGGATTGCTCAACCTGCAGCCTACACATTTTAATTATTTCAAGTACGTGATGATATCCAATCCACGAGGTAAATACCGTAGGAATCACAGAATTTTATTATAAATCTGCAAATATAGAAAAGAAAAAAAGAAGTCAGCCAGCTGCAGCATTATTGTATATTGTGTAATGTAATGCAGATCCATATATTGATTGCTTCTTGTTCATGCGCCTTATTGAGTTTTGACAAAAAAACATATATTTCTTGTGTGTATTTATCTGTTTCATCACTCATGTATGGCTACTAGTGCTAGTTTTTCCTGGCCTTCAATTCCCCTCCTCCTTTTTGGGGAGAAAATATCTGCTCATCCATGGACTGTTAACTCACTCTGAATTGAATTGAATTGTCTGCCTGTGCTTGTAAACCAAGAGAACATTACATTGCAAGCTCGAGGGAAGTGGAAATTCTGCAGTGTGAAGATAGTTGAGTCATGCATGCCTGCAGGACAGAGTGGCAGCTAACGATTTGTGTGTTAGCTGTGGTTGAAGTAATCGGCCGAGATGGTCATTAGAGCAGAGACGTGCACTCTCGATAGAGACAGGACATGAATTTGCATGCTCCACTTTTCCCTTCTTCCGATCCTTTGCTGGATGGAATTGGAAAGAGAAGATGCTTGGAGCCCTAGCTTCAGCTTGGATAAAAAGCAGGGCAGATTTGATCAAGAGGATGAGGAGCTCTTTCAACACAGTAATACAGTGTTGGTGAGGCAGGCAGTAGATACTTATCTGAAAAATCAATTGTGCCATCTCTTTCAGCTTTGGTGCTGAGCTGAGCTGGGTGGTGTGTTGCATATCAACCTGCTTTCCAAGTCCTTCGTTTGGACCCTTCTCCTGCACCTATAATCATATCATATCATATATAATGATCGATCCATCAGATTGCAATATGGCATCACCACATCATATCACTCCTTATGCCACACCAATTACAAACGCCAGCTAGCTGGAACAGCAGGGTGGACATCACAGACAACGTCGCAAAAATTATGGCAAGATTTTTAGATCAAAAGAAAGGATCTGTGAGAAAAATCAAATCAATAGTTCCCCAGCGGAGATGTTTACAAGACCAATAAAGGTGACATCAAACAAAGTGCAAATGCAAATGTAATTTGGTTTCCAATAATAAAGTGCGGATGTAAGAACTAGAGGGAATCGACGGAGCAGTGCTCCTCTAAACAAATTCAAAGGAAGAACTAATCAACTTCATAAGTCCGGACAGACTTGTCGCATAAGAACGCCACAATAATCCCATCAAACCGCAGCCTGCAGGCAAAACAAAACAAACCACATCAAAATGGTGAGACGGATCTCATCCAACCATCTGTAAAAGACGGAATGCAAATAACCACTAAAAAGTTGGTGGCGATTAACGCATTGATATAGATTAGAAGTAGGTCGTATATATCATTTGGAGTTAGGTAGAATCACTGAAAACCCAGGTACAAGAATCATGAGCGGTATGAACTATGAAAGAGGAATTGCAGCCTCTGTTACTGTATCAGTTGCAGCCTCCGCGTTGGAACGTGAGTTTTGGCCAATAATACGACAGAATTATCACGCGTCATGTTTTTCAAATCCCTAAGCACTAAACTTGCTCAAAAACTTTAGATATGAAAAATGTTGACAAATATAAAAAGATCAATGGAATGTATATACCTTCAAAGTGTAGCTGACAGGACAGGATTATGCGCATGTGTGTGACTTCGGGCTCCTTCACTAGCACCATTTAGGTTGTCGCCAATGCCAAGCAAGTCAAGCGTGTTTGTGGCACAAGTATCATCTTGTTTATCAGCTTCATCATCTATACCTTGAGTAACTTGTTCAGAAGCACTACTGGTGGCACTTTGCACATATGGTGTAATTATGGTGCCAAACAGCTGTATGCTCCCGGTTTTGTTTGGAAGGTCAGAGGGAGGTATGTTCACGGAGTCGTTGGGCGATGATCCATCCACAGTGTCAGAAGAGCTGGCTGGAACTGAAACCTCAAGATTCAAGGTCAACGACGCCTGACTAGTCGACAGTGCCGTGGATGAAGAGCATGCAACATTATGCCTGGCTCCCTGCATGGCAGGGGGAAGTTGCCAGGCCAGTAGCGGCGTCATTGCTGGAACATGCTGCACCGGCAGTGGAGCAGCTGGGACGGTGTCAGCGGCGCCCTCAGCTGAACTAGTGTCCTCGGAGTTCTCGAGCTCGTTGAGAGAACGAGGGATCCGAGCACGTTTGACTTGCCAACAATTAACATGTTTGTTTAGTGTGGAAGACGACGCCGGGGAGACATCCCATTCGACCTGCAGATGCACCGAGCAGGACACTGTCAGGTAATCAGCTCAGCCTCACAAAAGCCAATAATGCAACCATCTATGAGGTTAGTCAGGCTCCGTAGCATGCGGAGCCCTGTTCACTCTCTCTGAAAATGGAATCTACCGTTGCGAAGCCTCCCTCACGCGTCCCGACTGCAGAGAATCTCGTTTGTGTAATGGTCTCCATTATAAAAAAACGAATTCATTCACTAGACTTCCTCCGTGTGACAAAGATTTATTTTTTAAGTAGTTTCTAGATAAATTACTAGTTTAGATGTTTGATGGTTTTTGCAAAGTAAATTAATTATGTAGATGCTAATTAAAAAAACTAAAAATCGAGTCTGTATAAAATAAACTGTAAATGTTAGAAATAATTTTTGTAATAACCAATCAATCTTGAATTCTTGATAGTTAAGGAATCGTAAAACGAGGAACAGACGTGCAATGCAAATTGAATTCATGAACAAATTGAAAAAGAAAATGGAATTAGGGATGGGATTATTGAGGAAGGAAACCTCGAGCATGCGCCAGATGTTTTGATCGACGTCGTTGATGATGCCGGTGGCCCATGCGGCGGTGCTGTGCCGGTTGGTGTCGTCGGCCTCCATCACCTGCATCTTCACGTGCATCCCCGGCTTGAAGTCGCAGCTCAACCCGTCCTCCACCACCTTGCGCGGCACCACGAACTCCCCCGCGCCGTGCCGCGGGTAGTATGTCACCGTGAACTCTGCGCCCGAGGCCGCCAGCCGCACAGCCTCCACCACCTCATCGACGGGGACCCTCGCCCGCACGTTGCGGAGCGGATAGGCGCCGTACCTGGCCGCGCGCCGCACCCCCACCAGCAGCTCCTTCTCGTTTTCGTTGTCGGCGTCGGGCCGGCGCATGAACACCACCGTGTCCCCGGCCACCAGCATCTTGGCGTTGACGAACTTGCTCCAGCCGGTGGTGAGAAGGTGACGACGCGGCGTGCCGCGGTAGATGTGGCGGAACTCCCAGTCGTCGCCTTGCAGGTCCTTCATGCGGAGGTTCTGGAGGGGCGGATCGTCGGAGAAGTTCAGCCCCGGGAGGATGTTGTCGGCGCAGTACCTGGGGACGGAGAAGCCGCCGCCGTTGTTGGAGTCGCTCTGCGTCAGCTGCTTGGCGTAGTAGGAGAAGTCCGGGGCGGGGGCGGGGGCGGGGGCGGGGGCGGGAGGGTGGGGCTGGTCGTCGTAGTGGGTACCTGGGACGAGGGAGATGGTGGCGTAGGGCTCGTCGGTGACGGCGTCGACGGCGAGGTGGACAGCGGTGACGGCGCAGGGGAAGACATGGCGATCCGGGAGCGGGTCCGGAAGAGGGTCGCGACACTGCTCAGCGTGGCCGTACGGGAAGTAGAACACCTGGTCGCCAACGGCGGGGATGCGGGACAGCGGCACGGCGCACGCCATCCAGACGCGGCGGTCGATCGGCAGGGCGGCGGCGGCGGCGGCCATTATGACCAAATGAATAAGCTTGAGGTGAATGGAGGGAGGATTTGATCGACGTTGTTGATTATGTAAGGCATGTTAGTTAGTCAGGTTGGTTATGATTTAAATTTGAACACAGTTCTGTTATTTAATTGTTTATTATGGTTACATTTAAAGCAAAAATATATAAAGACATGTAATATCAAATAAATAAATTATTAAAATATATTTATAGTAAATTTAATAAACTAATTAGATATTGTTGTTGTTAGTATATTTTATGTACTTCGTAGGATGCACAATAATTTTAGTGTAAACTATAAATTTTGCTACTGTTGGGGGAATATATTTCCCTCACACAGGGGCCAAATGACGTCAGCCTCCGACAGCCTTCGGCCCAGAGCCAGGTTCTGTCGGAGCCTGTTTTCTTTGAATATTATTTCCAGGTCCCAAGATGCTTCCCGAGGCCTGTAGCTTCGAAGCCCCTCAAACCAGGAGGTCCGGCTCGAAGCCCTTAGCCAAGCCCGGAGGCCGCCCTCCGGAGTCCAGTTCGGAGGCCACCCTCCGGAAGCCGAGCCCGGAGGCCGCCCTCCGGAGTCCAATTCGGAGGCCACCCTCCGGAGGCCAAGCCCGGAGGCCGCCCTCCGAAGCCCAGTCCGGAGGCCACCCTCCGGAGGCCACCCTCCGGAGCCAAGACCGGAGGCCACTCGCCGGAGCAGCCAAGCCCGGAGGCCGCCCTCTGGAGTCCAATCCGGAGGCCACCCTCCGGAAGCTAAGCCCGGGGGCCGCCCTCCGGAGTCCAGTTCGGAGGCCACCCTCCGGAAGCCGAGCCCGGAGGCCGCCCTCCGGAGTCCAATCCGGAGGCCACCCTCCGGAAGCTAAGCCCGGAGGCCGCCCTCCGGAGTCCAGTTCGGAGGCCACCCTCCGGAGGCCACCCTCCGGAGCCAAGACCGGAGGCCACTCGCCGGAGCAGCGCTTCGGAGCCCCCCCCTCGGGTGCACTCCGAAGCCCCCTCCGCTCCTAGCTTGTCGTTTAGTTGGTCAAAGGCTGGCGCAGCCTGACACGTCTGTAAAGCTGTAAAGCTGTCTGGTACCCGTGTACAGTAGCCAGCCCCCTTTCCCTGTTTACCCCTATGAGCCTAAGGGCCCATGGAGGGTATCTTGGTCTTTTCCTTAAGGCCTGCGTGCCTATAAAAGCAGGGCCAGGCCCTTGTAAGGGGGACAGGCTCCAGGAGGCCATGAGACCCCGGGGGTTATCCTCTCCACCTCAAGGCACACCATGCCAAATCTACCACGAACTGGACGTAGGGTTATTATCCCCTAGGGGAGGCCCGAACCAGTATAAACCCTATCTCTCCCTGTGAGAACCCATCGAGGTTCATTCTCCATATCATACTCCACCATAGAAAAACCTGCTGGAACTAACGCAATTGTTCCAACAGTTGGCGCCGTCCGTGGGGACCTTAGTCCTAGAAGCTAAGTTCTCTACCACTGCCTGCAACCCGAAGTGCGCCCGAGGGGGGAGCATCGAGGCTTTCTCGCTTCGCGCACCCTCCGGCAAGGGGCTTCGAGGGCAGATCGAAGGCCACCTTCGCCTTCCTCCATCCTCCGCAGACCGGAGCCCACTCTCCGGCAAGGGGCTCCGCTCCACGTTTCAAAGGTCATCGGAGCCCGAGGGCTACAAGGTAAGTACCGCCCGAAGCCTTACTTCGATGCACCAACCTGCAGTTACATTAACATAAGCTCGAAGCCATGCTTCGCTTTATTCAAAAACCGAAGCCATGCTTCGCCGTGTTCAAAAACCGAAGCCACGCTTCGTCTTATTTAAACCCGAAGCCACGCTTCGCCTTATTTAAAACCGAAGCCACGCTTCGCCCTGTTCAAAAACCGAAGCCATGCTTCGTCTTATTTAAACCCGAAGCCACGCTTCGCCTTATTTAAAACCGAAGCCTTGCTTCGCTTTATAAAACCCGGAGTACCCCTCCGAAGGCTACACAGTGCCCCCGGGCCCGTAGCAGTGGGCTAAAAGGACTCCGGGCCACTGGCCCGACGCGTCCAGGGATTCCGGGCTCCGCGCCCGAAGCATCCCAGGGATTCCGGGCTCCGCACCCGAAGCATCCCAGGGTCGAAGGTGACCCAGAGTCGAAGGTGGCTCAGAGTCGAAGGTGGCTCACATTATCACAGGTTCGGTGAATCCACACCAATTATCCTTCTCATTACAGGACCAAGCTCCGAAGCCCAGCTTCGTTACCCAAGCACGCTCCGAAGCCCTGCTTCGCGTGTTAATATAATATACGCCCGAGCGTCTCGAAGTCTTATTTCGCTAAAATCTAAGTGCGTTCCAGAGCCTCGCTCATGCACAACATCCAAATCCTAGCGTGCCGAAGCATGCCTCGCTAAACTTGGTTATGCCAGAGCCCTGCTCCGCACCAAGTTAGCGCGTACGGAGCCCAAAAGAGGGCTCCGCTCAGTGAATTTCAGCAGCCGAAGCATTGCTTCGCACCCAATTAAGGCATTCGAAGCCCAAAGGGGTCTTCGCTTGAATAAAACTTCATGCATCAAGCCGCCAAAAGGCGCACCCTTCGCATCTTTTATTTTTTGCCCGTACCAGCAACAGCTAAGTCCCTAACTGCCACGTGCAAAGGGGGGAAGCATATATGCGAGGTGTGCGAATGTAAGGTACAGTACGAGCGTGACAAGCTAAGCGTTCAAAGCCAAACAATGCGAAGCATACAAACGAAGTATGCAAGTATAATAAACTCCGTTCATTAAGAGAGTTGAGAAGTATGTTACAATATACTTCGAAGACAAAACTACGAGTAATCTGTATCTAAGCCTAAGAAGAACCGAGTGCGAGGCCCCAACCCTCGCTTGCCTCTCCTTCGGCGAGGGCCCCCTCGGCTGGATGTTGCCTCGTCGGAGCCCGCTCTCCCTCGACCGGCTCGTCCAGGCTCCGAAGCCTGCAGGTTTCGGCTTCCGCTTTGCAGGTCGCTCCAAGTTCGCGAAGCAGGCGGTGCCGTGTCGAAGGCAGAAAAATCTAGGGCTTCGTCGCTCGCTAAGGCCGCTCGCGGAGGCAAGGGTAAAGAACCTTGAAGGGGCTCCGTCTTCACAGCGGCTAGCAAATCCTGAGCTATTTCGGAGATGGCTTCGCCCCGAGGCCCCCTCGGCAGCTTAAACCGAGGGGGGCCTTCGGACCTAGCTACTTCGAGGATCGCCCACAGCTGTTGGAGTTCTTCAGAGTCCTCGAGGACTTCGAGGTCTACGCTCGAAGGCTGAGCCTGGGCAGGTATAAAAACCCCCGCATTCGTATTAATAAACTGATAAGTCTTTACAAGCCTACAGCTAGGTATTACAAGGAGGCCTAAGGAGATCTACACCTTCGGAGGCGGAGGCGTCGAGGTCGAAGGCTTGTCCGGGTCAGTGGGCCCCTTGAACCGGCGTTGTCGGAGGGCCTTCATAAGGTCAAGGACTGCCTCGCAGCCTTGCTCCTTCCAGGAATCCTGCAGCCGCCGCCAGGCCCCACGGACTTCGCCCGGAGGCGTCACCAAGTGCGGACCCCCGAAGGCCACGGGGGCCACGGAGGTTGCCGCCCGAAGGTGGTCACACCCCGCGGCATGGAGCATGTGCAACACTCCTTGACCGGCGACGCGACCGGCCATGAGAGCGAAGCCTGTCAGCGCTTCGTCCGCAATCGAAGCCGCTGTCTTCAAATAATCGGCGCGGTCCCCAATCGGGTCTTGGTCGCCAAACTCCGGAGCCCGGCACTCGGTCCCTATTTTCTCAAGGACCTCGGTCAGGCTCTGGGTGGCCTCGCCAAGGTTGGCCACAACGAAGCTCTCGAGGTCCTGGGCCCGTTGATGGAGCTCTTCGATCTCCTTCGCCTGTCGGGCCTCGGCATCCTTCGAAGCCTGGAGTTCCGCGCGAAGCCGAGCCGTCTCCGAGGCCAAGGCCTCCCTCGCCTCCTTCGCCTCCGCAGCCGAAGCTTCGGCCCGTTTCCGCCCCTCGGCTTCCTCTGAAACCTCGCGGCGAAGGGCCTCCTTCTCCGCTGCAAGGCGCTCCAACCGCCTGTCGGCAGCAGTCGAAGCGGCTGCGTTCAGTGCGAAGGCCTGCAGAAGTTGAAGAAGTCATAAGTACCAAGGAAAAACTAACATATAGCTCGAAGTTGCAAGGGGCTTCGCTCACCCGCAGGAGGACTTCGTTCGAGCTGACAAAGAGATCCGCGGGGTCCTGGTGGCTAAGCTGGGCCACCAAGTCCCCGTCCTCCGCAGAAGCACAAGCCTCGCGGAAGCCGCGGATCGCCGCCACCGTCACACCTCCCCTCGGCTTGAAAGGGTGAATCACGGCCACGGTCCCCTCCGCGGGCTTCGGCGAAGCGGGGCTCAAGCCCACCACGTCGACATCTTCTTCGCCTCGAGGGTCCACGCGGCCCCCGCCGCCTTCGCCGTCAGACGAAGTGCTCCCGGACTCCGACTCGCTGCTGCTGCTGCTACTGCTGCTGCTGCTCGAAGCCTCCGCGGGCTCCGCCTCGGCGGACTTCGACCCGCCTTCGCCGGCCGGCTTCGCCGCAGCGGGCCTCGCATCATCTTCGTCCTCTGCGAAAAGCCAAGTCAAAACCTGCATATTGAAGAGAGGCTTGCAAAGAGAAAAAAAGGGTTCACCATCATCAGAGATCTCCTGGAAGGAACCAGGGGCTAAGTGTGTCCTCCAGCTCCCTCGCTGCGAAGCTGGCGCATCCACCTTCGCGCCCGAAGTTGGTTCCGCCGGAGCATCAGTGGCCTCCCTGGCAGCCGGAGTGCGCGCATCGGCCTCCTCTTCCGAAGCCCTCGCCGCCAGGGGCTTCGCGGCCTTCTTGGGGGTCGGAGTAGCTGCGGGCTTCGCCGCAACCTCCCCCGAGGCGTCCGCTTCGTCCTCGTCCCCCCTCTTCCTCTTGGCTCCGGCCGACGAGGCAGCCAGGTGGGCGAAGTCCGGCAGAGCAGGGAGCCCTCCGAGGCCAAGCGCGGTCCACACTCTGTTCCAGCGCTCCCAGGACCCCACCAGGGCGAGGCGCTGGTTCTGCTCCTCGGGAGTCGGAGTCCCGACGACTCGGTCCGCCGCCGCGATGGCCTCCTCCGGGGTCCTCATGTCGAGGTCGGCTACGCGAAAAGGTTGAAGTTAGGAGCAAAGTATTCTAAGTATTAAAAGCAAGAAGAGCGCGAAGACTTACAAAAGCGGTCGAAGGCCAGCTCGCTGAGTTCACCTCGATCCGAAGCCTGGAAGAGACCCTCCGGCCAAGAGCGCGCGAGGGGACTTAGCCGAAGGGTGAGGAACTCCTCTGCGAGGTCCCTCATGCTCATCTTCGCTGCCACCCTTCGGAGCAGCGAGATCCTCGATTGAAGGAGGCCTTCGCTGGTCTTCACCACCCCTTCGCGCCGATACAAAATATGGGCGTTGGTGCTCCGAAGGGGGGAGTTGGCTCCGACGGAGGCATAGAACCACTCTTGGTCCCACCTCGAGTGCCACTTGTTGTTGACGGCCCTCGCCGGGAAGGCGTCTTGGTACTCCTTCCGAAGCTGAAAATTGGCGCTGCCGAAGGCAAGCGCCCTCTTGACGCGGTCCGGCCCCTCCCGGGGCTTCGGTTGGCAGTTGGCATCATGGAGGGCAACGAAGACGTCCGCGCGGCCCTCGCAGCCCTCGGCCCTCATGGCCCACTCAAAAACGGCTAACCTCGCCACGGCGTTGGGCGAAAGCTGTGGAAGCTCAAGGTTGTAAGCCTTGAGGACTTCGCTCAGCATCCCCACCGCTGGCAGACCGAGGCCGGCCTCGAAGAAGGCCTCGAACACCACCACCTCGTCAGCGCGAGGCCTCGGCTCAGCCTCCGACTTCTCCGGGACCCGAAGCTGGATCTTCGCCGCAATTTTCCCTTCGCAGGCCTTCCGGACCGACTCCTCCGTGGAGATCGAGGCCCTCATCTCCAGGGTCTGCTCGAACTTGTCGGAGGGGGTCCGAAGGTCCCTCGGCCCCATCCGCCTGGGCGCAGTCTTCGCCGCCGCAGCCGCCGCCGCCTGCACCTGGGCGGAGCCCGAGCTCGAGCCCAAAGCAAGAGGCTTCGCCACCGCCTTCTTCGGCATGTCGCTGGGACTTCGGCGCGAAGAGCTAAAGCTAAGCGAAGGGGGGGGGCTCGGAGCGAAGCTAGAAGAGGAGCAGAGCGAGGTTTGCAAGGCAACAAGAAGAGAGCAAATGAAGGTGTGCCGAAGCCGCACGCGGTAAGTCTCTATTTATAGGCGCGGTAAGAATTCCAACCGTCGTGGGCCGAACCCACCGCCAGATGGGCCCTCAGCAAAGGCGAACCGGCCCAGAGCAAGGTAACGGTAACATTTTCGACCGTTGCGGAGCCGTGCGGGCTCCCCGAGCCCCGAGGCCGTTCTGACGGTAAGCGCGGGCATTTATTGCTCCCGGATGTCGAGGCCGCCCTCGGTCCAGGCGCCGAAGGTATGTTTTCTCTGTAGTTATGTTTCCAGGTCATTTGTCCTAAGGACGCGTGCACCCCTTCGTTCCGAAGGCCTACACGCGAGGGGCTACTGTTGGGGGAATATATTTCCCTCACACAGGGGCCAAATGACGTCAGCCTCCGACAGCCTTCGGCCCAGAGCCAGGTTCTGTCGGAGCCTGTTTTCTTTGAATATTATTTCCAGGTCCCAAGATGCTTCCCGAGGCCTGTAGCTTCGAAGCCCCTCAAACCAGGAGGTCCGGCTCGAAGCCCTTAGCCAAGCCCGGAGGCCGCCCTCCGGAGTCCAGTTCGGAGGCCACCCTCCGGAAGCCGAGCCCGGAGGCCGCCCTCCGGAGTCCAATTCGGAGGCCACCCTCCGGAGGCCAAGCCCGGAGGCCGCCCTCCGAAGCCCAGTCCGGAGGCCACCCTCCGGAGGCCACCCTCCGGAGCCAAGACCGGAGGCCACTCGCCGGAGCAGCCAAGCCCGGAGGCCGCCCTCTGGAGTCCAATCCGGAGGCCACCCTCCGGAAGCTAAGCCCGGGGGCCGCCCTCCGGAGTCCAGTTCGGAGGCCACCCTCCGGAAGCCGAGCCCGGAGGCCGCCCTCCGGAGTCCAATCCGGAGGCCACCCTCCGGAAGCTAAGCCCGGAGGCCGCCCTCCGGAGTCCAGTTCGGAGGCCACCCTCCGGAGGCCACCCTCCGGAGCCAAGACCGGAGGCCACTCGCCGGAGCAGCGCTTCGGAGCCCCCCCCCTCGGGTGCACTCCGAAGCCCCCTCCGCTCCTAGCTTGTCGTTTAGTTGGTCAAAGGCTGGCGCAGCCTGACACGTCTGTAAAGCTGTAAAGCTGTCTGGTACCCGTGTACAGTAGCCAGCCCCCTTTCCCTGTTTACCCCTATGAGCCTAAGGGCCCATGGAGGGTATCTTGGTCTTTTCCTTAAGGCCTGCGTGCCTATAAAAGCAGGGCCAGGCCCTTGTAAGGGGGACAGGCTCCAGGAGGCCATGAGACCCCGGGGGTTATCCTCTCCACCTCAAGGCACACCATGCCAAATCTACCACGAACTGGACGTAGGGTTATTATCCCCTAGGGGAGGCCCGAACCAGTATAAACCCTATCTCTCCCTGTGAGAACCCATCGAGGTTCATTCTCCATATCATACTCCACCATAGAAAAACCTGCTGGAACTAACGCAATTGTTCCAACAGCTACGTCAAAATCAAGATTTACGTAAATAATATTACACTCCACGAGAAATAAGAAAGGAGTAATATTGGACGTAGCCGAAGAATTTGGACCCTTGTCGACTCGAGTACCCGTTTACCCTGAGTAGCGCATCACATGCGTGAGGTTTATGGCGGTGGAGTTCTGCATGGCACGCACACGATGAGACGTGGGCACGGTGAGCAGGCATGGAGATGGCGGCAAGGATGCTAGGCTCTTGTCCTATATCCAGTGCAGGAACTGAATGTTAATTCAGATATTTATTTATTCTTGGATTTTTTATGTTGCATATGAACTCGAATTAAATCTGTTGAGAAGAGCAAGATTTATAGAAGTTTCTCATATATTAATGACTAAAAATATTTAGGTAAAAATATGTAGAATTTTGAGTGTTATAGCAACTTGAGAAGAATCTAAAGATGAGATATTTTTTTTAAATGAATAGCACATATGTTGTCACATGTCAATCATCCAACGGTCTTGTAAATCTATAATTGTAATCGATCTTCAAGCCAGGCGAGCAAATTCAGAATTTTTTTAGAAAAATATTTTTTTAAAAAAAAATTAATATATGTATGCCAATTTCAAAATTTTGCAAAACTAACATGCAGTCGGCACTTGACGTGGCGCTCCAGTTGGCACTTCAAATGCCGACTGCCTATTAGTTTTGCAATTTTTTGAACATGACGTACAGATTTGAATTTTTTTAAAAAATATTATTTCAAAAAAAATCAGCAAATTCGATCCTGAATTGTCCAAATCTTACGTAAATTTTATGTAAAATTTAAAAAGAAGGTCCCACCGGGATTCGAACCCAGGTCGCCAGATTCAAAGTCTGGAGTGCTAACCACTACACCATGGAACCCAAGTTGGTTTTTGAGACGGCATATGGAGAGGTGAGCTTGGTTGTGGATGTGTATGATTGGAATTTGGAAGTGAGGTGAGGAAGCATGCATGTAGGTAGCTAGATGCCAATACATGGATGGATGGATCCGAGTGAGCGACGTGTCGTGCTTCCTAGCCCTTGCTGCTCGCTGCCTCATCGTATCCTTGCAGCTACCAGCTCGCTCTCACTCCACCACTCCATTCCTATATAAAATCACTCGAGACTCGAGAGCAACACCAGCATACTGCAATCGCCAACACGTTAACTTGTACTGATCGAATTGCCTTGCCTTCCATTGTGGAATCATGATGGCTCTGCAGCAGACCATGGTGGTGTCAGGCCTTGGCGCCGCCCCTCGCCTGAGCCATCGTCTCCTTGGCCAGGCGGCGGCGGCGCCGGCGTCCAAGCCGATTACGTCGTTGAAGCAGAGGCGGCTGGTGGTTGTGGCCTTGTTCAAGAGCAAGACCAAGGCGCCGGCGAAGCAGACGGTGGTGGAGAAGCCGCGCGTGGAGGACGGCATCTTCGGCACGTCGGGCGGCATCGGCTTCACCAAGGAGAACGAGCTGTTCGTCGGCAGGGTCGCCATGCTCGGATTCGCGGTAATCGATTGCTTTCTTCCGAGCGCTGGTCAATGGTGATTAGTCCATGCGTTGCGATAGCATTGCACTGAAGGAAAAAAAGCGCCGAAATTTTTGCAGGCTTCTCTCCTGGGCGAGGCGGTGACCGGCAAGGGCATCCTGGCGCAGCTGAACCTGGAGACCGGCATCCCCATCTACGAGGCGGAGCCACTGCTTCTGTTCTTCATCCTGTTCACGCTGCTCGGCGCCATCGGAGCGCTCGGCGACCGCGGCCGCTTCGTCGACGACGCCACCGGCATCGACCGCGCCGTCATCCCACCCGGCAAGGGCTTCCGCGCCGCTCTGGGACTCAGCGAGGGCGGCCCGCTCTTCGGATTCACGAAATCCAACGAGCTGTTCGTCGGGCGCCTCGCCCAGTTGGGCATCGCCTTCTCCCTCATCGGCGAGATCATCACCAGCAAGGGCGCCCTCGCGCAGCTCAACATCGAGACCGGCGTCCCCATCAACGAGATCGAGCCGCTCCTCCTCTTTAACATCATCTTCTTCTTCTTCGCCGCCATCAACCCGGGAACCGGCAAGTTCGTCACCGACGACGACGACGACCAATGATTTGAACGCCGCGCGCGCCATTGATTTATTAATTAAATTCCTCAAGAATTGAACCCTCCTCATTTTTAGTTAGCTAAGCTAAGTGTGCGTGTTACCCAATCCTTGCGTGCATGTGTATGTAAGTGTAACGAACGTAATAGTAATTAATAACATAGCACACGTTCTTGTTCAAATGGATACTGCTCCCTAATTCTTGCGTCCAATAATATTATAACATAGCTCTAATAATACTCTAATAATACAATATAATGAATCTAGATAGTGATATTTGTGATTAATCGTAATATATATAGAGTGTTGCTCCTACTATATCAACTAAGTTTACATGGTTTTTTTCTAAACTACACTACATCCCTAATTCCATATGAACACCAACCAAAAAAAATACTAGCTGATCTATTTTTACCTAACTAACAATTACATCTAAACTACACAATATCTACAAGATATTATATATCAAAAACCGTACTATGAATCTCCCTCCTCTTTCCTTCTCTTTTTTCTTGTGACGAAGTGAGAAAAAGAGAATGACAACAAAAAGGACAAAATTCATCTATAGAGCCTTTTGTCACCGTTGACAGAAGCTATCATTTTTGTCGTGTTTGGTTGGTTGATAATTCAAAAGGTTATTCGGTCCTCTCCTGCTATTTGAAGTGAAAATATTTCGAAATCAAAATTTAAAATGAAAATGAATTGAAATCAAAATTTGAAACAACGAGACAGATACTTTTTTATAAATTTATGAAAAGGAACAAGAGACAGATGAAGGCCTTATCACGACACGTCGGTTGAAATCAACATTTCAGGGTTTTGGGGTAAAATCTACCACCAGTTTCATGCTGTGAGTAGACTACTTGCCATGCAACCAACAGAGTGTGTGCACATAATCTTGATACATAGGCGATACATAACCTTTCATCTGAATCTGAGCCCCCAATTCTCATCCGTAAATGTAATATTACATGACATCGAAGTGCTCCTCGATTGTATGTCCAAGTATCACACGTTCAACTTGGCAACTTCATCTCCTGACACTGACAGCACAGGACCATGAGAGCAAATTTTCTTAGACGAAACACAAAAATCTCCGGTTTTACTTACACCGCCTAACGCCTCGCTTATGCTTGACCCTAACAACTGCCCCATCTATCCCAATAATGCATTACTTACAATCATAATTTGATGATAAAAATTCAAGCTGTGCCCTGCCTCTGCCAACCCAGAATATCCTGACGGTTCCAGATGCTCTTGCATTCAGGATGTTTCCTCACCACGTCTGCATGAGCCCTTTTTCATGAAATTGATGCCATCTGCCCTTACATGATCCATCCTGCCTCATCACCGCTGCTAAAGGAGCCCGTAACATCACTACCATCATCATCCCCTTCACCCATAATCTCCAGTAATCCTCCCCCTTCAAAATCACCTTCGTCAATGAACTCAGCATCATCATCATTTTCATCCCCACTGTCAATATCCTCGTCGTCATCACCACCATCATCGCTGCTGTTACTTATATCATCAGAATCTGAGTCACCTGTTATATCAGTCGAGGGAATAATACCATCTTCTGAGTCATCATTGTCATCGTCATCTTCATCGTCTGAGTCACCCGCATCCTCCGGATCTGAATCATCATCAGTTGGTCGCTTCCTGCCAACATCAAATAAGCGAGCAGAAGAAAACATCTCATCAGGATCATCCATAGCAACGATCCCAACAAGAGAATCATTGGGTTCAGTCGCAACATCAAGGACACCACGGTCAATTTGGACAGTTGCAATATCTGAGTAAGTCACAGCATCAATCGTGCGGAATGCAGGGAACAGAGGATGTTTGACCCTACGAGTATGAATGGATGATGTTACATCGTCAAGATTACGCCTGAGAATGGCGTATATAACATCCCCTCTGCCATTAAACTTTATTACTGTCTGGTCCAGGGAAGGGACACTCCGCAGAAGCTTAAATTTCCTTAGATCCCACACTTCTGAATTTAGTATTACCTGCAAAGTAAGGATAATGGAGATGAGAAGACAAGAACGCTACAAACAAACTCCTCTCAAAACAATGGCAGGTATAATGGACAGTTCACACCAAATTAGTCTGGCAGAGTCATCTATGGCATGCACCTTAAAATTGCAAACAGTTTAGACAATTACACAACCAAAGTAATTGTGATATTGTTCATGTGATATTGTTCACAGCAGCACAATCACTTTGTTAGTTACTTAGTTCAATTATTTGATACTTCCATGCATTCCGATTCTACTCGGACATTCTTGCAGACTAATTATGGAGGTCATTTATGTGTCCAAAATGGTAAGACAACATCCAAAAGATCAAGCTGCTGAAGAAAAATAGGACCATCTGGGTTGCAAAACCCCTCATCTGTGTAAGCTATTGAAATTTGGAAATTGCCATCAGGGCAAAAATGTTTAAAAGAAATTGAACAAGAGCATGCCAGTCCAAGTCCAACAAGCTAACCGGTTAGCCAAGGATTTCACAACTCTAGCTTGGCTCTGAGCCACCTGTGCAAAGTAAAGAATCTCAGAGCACAAGCAGTGCATGCGCAATGGCACAGGACAAAGATAGGTTATTCTGTACAAACTGACCTACAATTTCCATTGTGAATTACAACGGTTTCACATCACATGATTTAAGTTCGAAATTAGACAGGACCGCTTAGGACAAGTTGAGAAAATTATGACTTTTCACAGATGGAATAAGTCTCTTCATGCCCGGCACACTGAAATGAACAAAACTATATACTGAAACAACATAACAAAAAGGTTCAGGAAAAGCACCTCATTTCCAGCTGGATGGAAGCCACCACCACCATAGTCAGTGAACTGGTCAAACTGATAGACAGGATTTGGACTTCGTCTATCCCATAGGACCCCATTCAACAGCAACATCGTGTCCGATGGATTGAAATGTATAATGGGTTGTATATAACCCCGGCCACCTGAATAGCTAGAGTTAACAGGAAGCTGCAGATCAAGATTATATGTCTGGACATCATACAATAGAACCTGACGGCGAGTTGTATCAGTAGAAAGAGCAGCAAATGTATTTCCAGAATGGCTAAACCGAGCAGCTTTGCAACCCTCAAATGTGTGCAAAGGCCCTCCAGATACTGACAAGGCATCCCAGATCTTAACCTCGTTTAGACTGGACGAGAGAATCAGCTCATTTCCACCAGAAGATGTTGTCTCTACTATTGTAACAAGCTGTTGGTGGCATGTCTGGGTCTCTAGGATATTTGCAGTCTTGCAGTCAAATATCCTTAATTCACCAGCGTAGTTCCCAGTTGCAACTCGTGATGCATCACCAAGAAATGCCATGCATGTCAAAAGAGAGGACTCATCACGGCAAACACGGCATAGCTTGAACCTGCTGTATATAAATTGGCGATCCCTACGAGGTATTTGGATCCCACTAAATTGCATCCTTATCTCACGGCTTCCCATGCGAGCAGCTATGTTTGTTGGTGCACTAAGGCTGCGACTAGGCTCAGGGCAAACATGAGGGTGTAACAGAGAAAGTGGTGGCAAAGTTGTTGTTGGAGCAGGACATTGGCGGTGTTGATGTTTCAAGTATTGTACAACCAATGAATCAAGCGTTGTACGCTCCAAATTTACTGACTGTTGATCATTTGCACCAAGATGTGGTGTGGTCATTATTGCTCCAGGTGTACCTTGAGCATCATCCAAGTTCTCCATATAAATGTTGAAGTTTGGTCGTCCAGAATGAAATGTAGCAGTAGGAGAATCTACTGCCACTGACAGGCCTCGGCGCGTAGGAGCAGGAGTTTGGAATGAAGGAAACTGGCATGCTTGATCAACTATTGCAGGCTGCTTTGCTGCTGAAGTAGAACTAAGATCTTTCATATCGACTAGCTTCCTCTTTTGTGGCAACGACAATGGTGTTTTATGAGATGCCTCCGCATCTCCAGTATTGACCGTAGAAGCAGAGCAAGTCATATTTTCAACATTCCCAGTAGGTGCAGGACTTTTCAGGTCATTGCTTGCTTTATTACCAGAAAATAGATGTGAAGGTTGAGTCCTCTTTAACAAACTGGATGAGAAGGCTAGTGACTTCTTCTTTGACGAAGGCAAGGGAGAATCACATCTCTGGCCACCTTCATCTATAGCCATCTTTGCTGAATCTGGCACAAATCCCTGAACACGACCAGAAGGCCACTGTTGCTGAGCAGATGATGCCTCCAGGGCAGCAACCTGGTGGACAGGAAGCACTGCAGCTGTTGATGGCAAAGGTGCAAGGTCAGCCTCCTTTTGCAGCATGGCAGCGGTAGCAGTCAAACCAGATCCAATTAGATGCTCATGGATCAATTGCATCAGTTCCCTACACACCACAAAAAACATAAACATAAACAAAGGTAAATGCCCAAACACAGAGCTAGCAAAGTAATGCAGTAGAGAAACCATATGTCAGGTGCAAGCGGGCTGGGCCTGGGCTGCCGGGCCCAATCATGTGAACAGTACCACGCATATACTGTTCACCAGGCAGCCCATAATTAGTTAGGATTCCAATCGTATTAGTCTAAGTTAGCTGGAGTTAGGTTAGTTACTTAGTTTACTTTTCTAATTGTAGTTAGAATCGGTTTATCCTTGTCCTAGAAATAAGGGGATCTCTACCCTATATAAAAAGGTCCATAGCTTGTATTTAGGCAGTCAAGAAATAAATCAGTTTAGTCTTTACCCTAGTCTTTGCCGCACAGCACCTAGCGCTGGCCCCCTGGCCTGCGCCATCTACTGCTACCGGTTTACCATTTATCTACTGCGTAATCCGTACGGCGCCAGGGAGACAAGGGACAGCGCACCCTCGTCCTACTGTCAGCCACGGTTACGCCTTCCACTCTCTTTTGCGCGTTCAACTACACAGCACCCGTGACACCATACAGCAGTCAAACCTTGAGTGGTATGAGATAGGAGTGGCAGCAGCTATTCCAGCTCGCTCAATGCGCCTCAATGCTGGAGCAGCAGCATCAGTCGCTGCTAAGGTTGTTTCTTTTCCAGAATTTGTCAGAACCTGCCAAAATAAAAGAGCAATCATAATTTGCGCAGAGCACAGGGTATTAGGCACATATTACAAACTAAATTACATAAAAAGGGTAACAAAATACATATAATGTCCATGTTACAAGCGAGAATATTAAAGGAAACACAAGTTGTTGTCATGCAGAAACTACTAGTTTAAGTTTTATGCTCTGTTTATTATACACTATGCATTCACAATAATTGAGGTAGTAAGACCAAATAGCTACATAGTGCATCCTACTTACATGTGATGAGCAGCCAAATCAGGAAAAGGAACTCTATGAATGTAAGCTCTTGAGCAATTTATATTTGCATTTTGATAAATAATTCAAGTCCCTTACCGCAATTAGTTCAATTGCCACTTGGATCAGCTCATTTTGCCATCTACCATTATCACCTCCAGTTGACTGACCACTGGTATCACGGATCAGTTCTGATAATTTCTTCCCTACCTGAAACAATAAGTAGATAGTTATCTGAGGTATATAATATTATAATCTTCAATTATGTTAATCGAGATTTAACTAATTTGTTTTGAACTGTATGTAAAGAAAGAATCCAAGAAGAATATAAGAGTGAGGGAGTATGTCCTCAGTATTAATGCAACAAAGAATAAGTGTGCTTACTACTTTACTAGTGATTATGCAGTGAAAGTGTAGTCAAGCAATCACTAAACAAATGCTTTGCAGTACAGGTCACAGGTTTAGAAAAAAAATAGGAAGATGGACAAGTAATTATTTATTGCTTTGCAGCCACAGTACCTGGAGCTTAGTGAGTATATGGGCAATCGCATCATCCCTAGCCAAGCCAAGCAGGACACGACAAGCTAGTGCTCGAATAGGATCAATAGCGACCGGAGGTGTAACCATTCGAGAATTGAGAAGCTGTAGAAGAATCTTTATACCATTATTAGCTCTGACTACTTCTCGAGCTTGGCGATACCCCAGTTCCAATTGAGCAGCAAGACCAGGACCACCAGCTCCTACTCCTAAAGATATTCTCCGATCACCAACCACCCCAGATGGCACAACAGGTGTGCTAATCTGCACAGTGTTTCCCTGTTGTGATGTGTTACCATCAGCACAGCGTTCCCGAGATTCACCCTGATTTGCAATTATATTTTTATCTGAAGTACATTTGTCAGCATTCCTGTCTCTGTTTTCTGAAAATGTCCCACCAAGTGCTTGGGCAGCTCCAGGTTGCTGAATACCAGCTGAGGATGACTTATTACTAATAGAAGGAGGGGGACACACAAGATTGACAAGAACATGCAGTGCTGGACAAATCACCTGATCCACAAATGATAATTAGAGATGACATCAGCAACCACCTTTTGGATTTGTAATTTGGTAAGCTTATTAAAAAATTAACTTGGCAATGAAAATTGCACCTCAGGATCGACATAGCCAAAACTGTTTGATGCATCTAATAGGACTGCCATACCAACACGGTTGTTACTCAATGTAGCATGCACTATCAGTTTGCGGCAGTACGGAACAAGCGTTGTAATGTGAAGAACTCCAAATGCATATTGGGCCAAGTCATGCAGATAGCGATCAGTAGGTGGAGCCTGAAACATATCATTATGGGTCAAATTAGGTAAACAACAGCCTTTGTTTACAAAAAGAAAAAATGTACAAGCTTTACCTGGCACAGCTCTAGCATAGTTATATGGCCACTAGATGCCAAAAATTTATCCAGCACAGGCCAACGAGCTCTCACAAGAGCAGGACCTAACTTTCTGTCCCGCTGGATCTGACGAAAAACAGCATCCATAGCCTCATTGCCAATGTCAAAAGGTTTGTAACCAGCTCTTGCACTGGAAGTGTTTCGAGCGATACTACGGATACTTTTGCTTGGTCGAAGGGAATCAACAAGCTGAAGAAGATGAGCCCTAAAATACTGCCTTAGTGCAACACATGAATGGTATGCAACCTGCTTTTCAGACGCAGTCAGAACTTCAGCAGGCGACCGATCATTCCCTTGATTGGCATTAGAGGATCCTAATGCTCCAGAGTTACCACCAGACCTTACAGAAGCAGCACCATGTAAAATACCCAGAACATTTTGCATCCCATCCCGTGCATCGAATGAATCCAGAACAGCTTTGAACACAAAGGCGGCAGCAAAAAATATGGCTGCATTTTTCCTTGCTGAATCTTGCGGACATTCAAGAAGTTGAAGCGCCAGTTCAACCACATTGTTGAGTGTGTCAGATGAGAGTGCACAAATACGTTCCATGGTTGACTGCAAGCATGAATCATATTTCAGCAATTCAAGGGGGAAATAACAACATATCAGCTGTAGTACTGAATAGATAGGCAGTTTAGGTTTTTCGTGCTTACCTGCAGGGAACCAAAAGTAAATAAGCAGGTAGAAAGAGCAGTATATGTCTGAGCAATCCTAGGGACAGAAAGAATCTTCTGGATACCACCACGGTCTACAAAGAGCGCAGCAAATTTCCGGTGCGCAGCCAACGCACAGATTAATCTAAGAACATCAGGAATAAGTGTAAAGTGACAATGTCCCCCCGGGTACTTAATGCTCCGTTGCAGTAATGTGAGGCAAACATCAACACCCTTTTCATGGAGAACAGGACCCAAAGATTCAACATACTCTCCCAAAATCTGTAGGCACTGAATGCTATATTTTTCTCTAAGTTGTAGAAGCTGCCCATGGTCAGTGATAACAAAATCCTCCAACTCATGGTCCTCACTGATTTGCACAGGTTTTTCCACCATATACTCTTCACTAACTTGGTTAGAACTTCTGTAACACTAAAACAAGCTCAGAAAACGAGAAGAGAATAATAGAGAGTGTGGGTGTATAATCCATTACCGTGATACACTAGTTGACATAGCAGCCTCCACTACAGTAGCTGCAGCTTTCTCAGCAGCTAATAAAACCTCATCGCCATTATTTCCACTTTTCCAAACCTTCAGAAACGTAGAAAACAAGACACTATCACGGTATGATACATTGATACAAAAAAAAACAAAAAATGCCAGTGTAAGAATCCAAAGATAGTCTTTTTCCATACCTCCAATGCAGCAGATTTCACAAGCTCCGCAGCAGCATCACCTGCTGCTTTTACAGCTTCATCAGGTGCATTTGCAGATCTGGCTTCAGCCTCAGCAGCTCTCACAGCCTTCAAAACAATGTCAGATATATCCTTTAAGCCAATAATACAATCCTTGAACCGATCCTCATACTCTTCTTTGGAAATTACACTGAACTCAGGGCCTGGAGAGCTGTTGTTCACATCAATGGCCTTCTTTGGTTCCTCGATCTTTGCTGTGTTGTTGTCTCGGCTAGTTCGAGCTCCTGTTCTCAATCCTGAGGTTGGTGATAAGGGTGTTTTTTCACTTTCAGGCAAGCTTTCGCCTGCATTGCCCTTCCCTCTAAGTCGCGATCCTGTTCGACTCAACTTTCTCTTAAGCATATCTTCTCTCATGTTTTCGTTCACTTCTTCATCTCTACTAGGCCTCAATGCAGAATGCCTTTCTCCAGCTCTATACTTTTTGTCGTAAATGCTTGCACTATAAGATCTCTCATTTGTTGCACCAGCCTCAGTTACATCAAAAAGATTCGATGATGAATCAGCATACTCAGGTAGCAGAGAGGCAGCTTCATCTATCCACTGTTCTCCATGCGCATGTGGCACTCCCATAATACGGTCATAATCCTTTTCCAAAGTTGGGTCAGTTGAAACTCCCTCTCCAGACTTCAATCCATCCCATCGAGAACTGTCTTGAACCAAACGTGATTTGATCCTGTTCTCATCTCTGCCCCGAGGATGCTTGGTATCTACAGAAAGATTATGATCTTTCTGGGCAGAAGTGACATCCCCATGCACTCGTATACGCAAAAAGTGCATGAACTTAGCTGATACCCCCAATGCCAAGACATCTTCCA
Source organism: Zizania palustris (assembly GCA_019279435.1). NCBI lineage: Eukaryota > Viridiplantae > Streptophyta > Magnoliopsida > Poales > Poaceae > Zizania > Zizania palustris. The sequence continues at coordinate 98,600,698 of JAAALK010000285.1, forward strand.
CCAACTGACCACCACTGGGAATGATAAAAAACGCAACAGTTAGGTTTTTGGGGAACATGGGATATTATTAAACACTACAGAGGCACATAACAGTTAGGTGAATCCCACAAAGATAGTTGAAGCAAAAAAGATGGTGTGCAATATCATGTGAAAAAAAAACGTGGCATTACCTGCCCAATGCCATAGCAAGCAACCCAATGGCATATGTCCGCAGCATGTCAGCATCTGTGGGTTTGTCATTCTTTCCTAAATGCTCCCATTCACACTCAATTGACACTCCAGCATCTTCTGTCACCCAGTTTTTTATATTTTCTACAATTGCGTCCTCGAATGCATGAGGGTACTGAGGCTGCAGAAGACCAAGACGAAAATTCGGTACTATTCAGTGTGGAGAAGAGAAGAAATGTAGAGAACTGATAGGGTGTTATCAGCACAAAAGAGAGGGAGGAGCTAACCGTCCAGGCGGAATAGCTGCTTAGGAGCAGCCTTGCAGCAGCAGAGCGTACAGCAGCAGAGTATGTATTGTCCGACAAGAACTTACAAAACACTAGCTCATAAAATTCGTCATTCTCCTGCCGGTATGAATAAAGACAAAAACGATTGATTTAAGCAATAAACAGGTAAAACTAAAACTAGATCGATGTAGTTTGTACAGTGCTCACCCGAAGCAAGTTTGCCAGCTTGCCAATTGTATGGGAATTCCTTGCATTTGTGTTATTATACGATGGATTATTTGTGCACTCTTGCACATACCTGCAGAGAAGTGGTATGGTTAAGGAAAGCAATCTTAGAAACATAGTGAACCATAGCAAGAAGGAATATCCCTCCTGGTGGCAGTTTTCTGGTGACTAGTAGAAATGGAAAACTCAACTAGTAGAAATGAGCACTCGAGCATGAACATGGTTGGAGGTGGCTTGCGATGGTACGAGCAAGGAGAGGAAAGTAGAACGGAAATCGTAACGGCAGGTGAGAGGAAGAGATCGAGGCCAAGGGGGCGGGTACCTGGCTTCGTGGGCCTCGCAGATGGTGGCCAGGGTGTGGAGGAGGCGGGGATTGGGGTTGTCCTCGCGCTCTACGACCCGCGTAATGATGGCCTGGGCGCGGGTAAGCAGCGCCTCCTCGTCCTCCTCCTGCGCCGCAGCCGGCGCCACCATTGGAAAGGGTGGGAGGGAGGGAGGGAGGGAGGGAGGGAGGGCGGTGGACGAAGAGCGGAGACACTGGCGGCGCCGAAGGATAGATTAGGGTTAGGGTTACCAGAGGATACCCTAGCTGCGGCAGCGGCGGTGGCGGCGGCAGCGGCGGTGGCGGCGGCGGCGCTCCCAGTGAGACAGGGACGAATCGAGGGAAGAGAGAGACGGCGGAGTGTTTGTCTGTTCGAGACGCCTCTAGAAACAAGGAAAAAAACGAATGGCTAATATAGTTGGGCTTTCGTTTGCCTGTTTCAGCCCACTTGCTTGTTTTGGAAGCCCACTACACTATGTCAGCTTATCATTTCCGGAATTATGAATTATTCAACCATATCATACAAATATATATATTTGAGACTATAAATCAAGTACAAATTTCATTAATTTCTGTATAATTAGCTGTTTTTTCCATGCATGCATGTACACTACGACTAGTATTACATTAGTTTTTTTAGTTTTGGAAGCAATACTGTAGTATTGAGCAATATTACAGTATTATATACCGAAAGGTATTTGGCAACTCTATCTAAAATCTCTATAAAGTAAACTGCAGTATTAGAAATATTGTACTCAATCTACAGTATTGAAAATTTTGGTACACAGCACTTTTTCCAAAACTGTGGTATTATAAACTATGGTATTGTCGTAGATGTAGTATAGTATAATATAGTTTTTAAAATACTGTAGTTTCTAAAAATTATACGAACGTGCAGTATACTTGCAGAGACAGAGACAGTGGACTACTTGTTGATAGTGTACTTTACTTACTAGAAATCAAGCAAAATCAACGCTACTACTTTAGTTGCTAGCTCGTGTGTTGGGTGGCATATGGTCAGAGTTCCATTTCAGCTAGCATCTACAGACACCTGTGCAATACATGCTTCTGGGCCTGAGTGCTACCTGCAGTATGGTAATGCAGAAGAGCAGCTGACTCCTACTCTGCCTCAGATGTGCTAATTACTCAATCTGTTAATGAATACTCGTCTTCATGGAGGAGCAATAAAACAACTGCACATCATCAACATGTTGTTTTATTTATTTTGAATGTATAGGCTAAGTATAGTTTATAGATTTCACACACGGTTAGCACTTGCTTGTAGTATCCACATTCCACTCTGTGATCCTTAAGAAGACAGAATGTTGGTGCTGTCATTCAGCACACCTCTGAACTTTGGAAGCTGTACAGTGGCATTCACTGTTATTGCGACTGGTTATTTGAAGAGAAATGCGTTGGATAACGCTGTACGAAAACCTGCTATCTGTATACTACTGTGTAATGTCGTTCCAGTTAATTCAGTACCCTGATAGTTGTGCAAGCAAATTACCCTGCAGAGTTCCATGCAGCTAGCATGCAACAAGCTCAGCTGCGCCATGGATCGGAGATAAATCTGACAGGAGCATCCTTTAGTGCAAGTATACAGTGTGTTATAATATATTAAAGAAAGTGGGAGAGGAAGCAATCGACGTTAGAATTCAGGGAGTACAGTTTAAGGGGATGTGCCGGGAGAAAAGGCAGTAGAAAAGAAACGAGAAAGGTCGGAAGAGATGAATGCAATGCAATGATACAAAAGTTGGAGTCGCAGAGCGGCACGCGGATGCTTTTTTTTGTGCATGCCGGCTCCCAAATCCCAAGCCCAAGCAGATGCAAAACTCACGGGGAGTAGGAAGGAGGAGGAGGAGGAGGAGGAGGAGGAGGAGGTTGTCACTCTGTGCATGCACTGCACTATGCAGCCATTTTGTCGTTGCTGCCGCACTAGTCACTACAGCACACTACACTACACTACACTACACTGCAGCACAGTAGTAGTACATCATAGAACAGTAGTCGTAGCGCCTGGCCGCCTGCCTGGATCGGAGGACTGGTATTGGTATTGGTATTGCAACAGGAAGAGGAAGAGCCTTTGCTTTGCTTTGCTTTGCTTTGCTCCGAAAGAGGGCCTGCTTTTGCCCACTCTTTTTGTTGGTATTGCGAGCATGCAGCAGCAGCAGCAGCAGCAGCTGCTGCCTCTGCAACACGCGCGCTCCTCCAGATTCCTGCCTTTTTACTTACACTCCATCGGATCGCCAAACAAAAACCATTTGCCATCTTTCTGGAATCAAATTCATTCGTTTGAACCTTGAACTGTTTTCTCAAGAAACATCTGCTGCAGTGCAGGATATTTCTAGCTACAAGCTGGATGCATGCTAGCTCGTGTAATTGGCAGTGACGCACATGCACGCCGCGCATGCAGAGTTCCTCACGCTAATCATGAACACGCCATTCAAACGGACTGCCAGCAGCCCATATAAAAAAAGTTGATCAGATTGAGTATCTCAGATCATCAGTGCATGTATGCATTCGCCCGCGTGTGATTAGTTAACACAAGGATCGATGCAAAGTGCAATGCAGCTGTCACTATGATTATGTACAGACTAATCCATGGATCATATCGCTGTTGCTGTTGCTGCTGGAAGCTGGCGACACCTTATCATGCATCCGTGTGCCTGGACATTAGCAACCTTGAATTAAGCCAAGTATGATATGCATAGGTGCACACTGATCGATATGGTGTCCGTACCAAGTGCTACCTGCCTCATGTTACATTCAATTCCGTTTAATCTCCTTCAGTTTCATCTTCACCTAGCTTCTTTTCACTGCGCTACTGTCTACTGCAGCAAGCAGCTGGCAGCTAGCAGCTGGTGCTGGACCCAATCATTCCACTTCCTTTTGTTTTCCTGTGGCTATTCTTTCCTGCCAATGGAATCAGCTTAGCTGCATGCCTGCATTCCTGCTTCTCAACATCGATCAGACTACAATAATTCCTATTCTACAAGTGGCATAATAATTCCAAGTTCAGACCATCAGTAGGGTGAAGCTTATTTACAAGATTCATCTCTAACTAACGCTCACCTGGAATCCAATAATTTACAAGATTTCCATGCTAATTAAACTGAATTATACAACCTAATAATAATTTTGAAAGCTATATTGATGTGTTGTATTGTCTCTTTACGATTCTGGCTTTTCAACTGTTACAAATAGAATTATAAAAACTTACCTTTGTACATTTGTATAACTGAAGCTATCTTAATACTCGGATCCACATGTACTTCACTTCACACATTTCATATTTTATTAATTCCCCTATATGTTTTTAAAATAATTTTACAGAAAAGATAAAAAAACAAGTAAAATTCAATAAACCACCTGTTTTAAAGGTGATAATTACAAGAAACCCAGATTACTTGGCAAACAGCATCCAGCCATTTTATTAACCCCATATATGCTTTATGATTCTAATGTTCAATAAAACCCCACTCATATATACTTTTTTAAGGCTCCGTATCCTCTTTACAAAGTCTCTTTCGTATACAAATATATAAGTTCGATCGTAGCCTTACATTCAAAATCCAACGATCTTCTGTTTCTGCAAAAAAACTCCTCCACAGTCCACCTCCGCTTCTCCATGATAGTTTGAAAAAAAAAACTCCCTAAACCAGGTCGTTGAATTTTGAATATACAGTTACGATCGGACTTATACATTTATACATAAAGGGAAAATTTGTACACAAGATACGGAACCATTTTTTAACTCATGCCATTGAAATGCAGACTTGTAAAACAGTAGGTAATTTTCTAGACCTCATGGAAGCTAATTTTTAAATAATTTTTGTTTTAGAGTTATTTAAATTAAAAGTAGATTAAGATTACAAAGAGCATTATTAATAATAATGGGAAGGGAAGTGAAGGCGTGTGCCAGTGTGCGTTGCTCCCCCTCTCCCTGCGCCCTTGCCCCTCCTCCTCCAGCCGCCGCGCCGCCTCTACGTCTAGTCGCCTCCCTCCCCTCTGCCCCTTGCAACTTCATCGCCGGCGATGGCGATGGCGGCGGCGGCTGCGGCTTCACTGTGGCAGCCGCAGGAGGAGGGCCTCCGCGAGATCTGCAGCCTCCTCGAAGCGCACATATCCCCCAACTCCGATCAGGCCCGCATCTGGCACCAGCTCCAGCACTACAGCCAGTTCCCCGACTTCAACAACTACCTTGTCTTCCTCCTCGCCCGCGGAGAGGTCATCTATTTCTCCCCCCTATAACCGCTCTAGGTCTAGGGTTTTCAGCCCCATGCCGCTCACACTGCAGGGACTACGGGATGTTTCGATCTGAAGATCGTGTTATTCTCCTTTTTTTCCTTCTTCGCTACCATTCTGCGGGCTTCACCGCTTGCTCCACCCGCGTTTCACTGCTACACTGAGCACCAATTGGTCGGCTGCTATATGCTCTTGCTGCATCTAGCATTGGATATACTGCTCTGCTCTCATAGAATTGCAAAACTAACTACGTGTGCTACTTGGGATTTCGGGTGGTCTGCTGCTGATGCCATCTACTTAACTACATAAAGTTCATTGTTTTCATCTCCTGCGCTGGCTATATCTTGCACAAATTTACACATGTTCCATCTTCTTGTTTGAATGAAATGAACATGCTGACGGCTAAGTTGAAAATTGTTTGTTTTTGTTTTTCACTCAAGGCTACATGCTTGTGCCTCTCACTCCTTCACGCTCTGTCATGTTGTCAAATAGGCTTCTACGAGGGTTTCAGTTTTTACCAAGCTCGTCACACAGTTGACAGGAAACGTATCCTGGCTGATCTATACGTTAATGTTTTCTGTCTACCCTACTTACTACTGCCATTCCCATCTTATGACAGATGCTTTCTCAAGTGCCCACTCCAAACTTGTAGATGAGTCTTTGAATTATTAATTGTTAGTGTGCTAGAGTAAAAGCACACAATTTTAGAAGAAACCAACACCTGGATACATGCTGTAGTTAGTTGTACGGATTGAATTGAAGCCATCCCTTATTCCCTTTTGGTTAAAGGGATTCGTGCAACCATGATATGGTAGTTTGGTAGTTGAACGATATCTTTCAACAGAAGGCATGATATATTTCAAATCAAAGTTATATCCTGTTAGCGTTTATCTTTTCTCTGACATCTGGTTACATTTCTTGCTAATACCAGGGAAAATCTTTCGAAGTAAGGCAAGCTGCTGGTCTTCTACTAAAAAACAATCTGCGAACGACTTTCAGTTCCATGCCTCCTACTTCAAAGCAGTACATTAAGTCTGAGCTGTTGCCGTGTATAGGGGCAACCAATAAGGCAATCAGATCCACAGTTGGAACAGTTATCAGTGTACTCTTTCAAATTGTTCGGGTTGCTGGATGGATTGAGTTGTTTCAGGCTTTACATCAATGTTTGGACAGTAATGATCTGGATCATATGGAAGGTGCTATGGATGCTATATATAAGGTAAATCAGTTCTCATATATTTGAGCTTGATTCTTGATCTCGAACATAGAAGACTTCTATCAGTTGGCAGCAACACAATAAATCAGCTTGCAGTAGTGAATCTTATAATATAAATCCTCTATTTGAACTTCTTGAACACAAATTGCATGCTCAAAGAACTTGTTTTCTATGGCAGATCTGTGAGGATGTTCCTGAAGAGCTTGATGTTGATGTTCCTGGTTTGTCTGAACGGCCAATCAATGTATTCATGCCAAGATTGCTGCAGGTTTGTGTTATATCTGTAGCTACCAGATACTTACATAGTCTGCGTAGTATGTACTTTTGCTTCCACAATCTGTAAATCATAAATTTTATTTGTGTGTGTGTGTGTACCGACTGCATGTGTATTTCACATTATGCCTCTGTGGAGGCATATACATGTTTGCACACTCTGTTTAGCATGTTTACATGGTTCGTTCTAACAGTCTGCTCATTTGATTTCTCAGTTTTTCCAGTCTACACATGCAATCCTGAGAAAACTAGCACTGGGCTGTATTAATCAATACATTGTGGTGATGCCAGCAGTAAGGATAGCCCTCCCCTCCCTCCATATTACCTTGGTCAACAATTCTTACTAATTTTTTTATTACATGCAGGCATTGTATATGTCAATGGATCAGTACCTTCAGGGTTTATTCAACCTTGCAAAGGATCCTTCAGCGGATGTTCGGAAATTGGTATTTCACCATAGAGAATTACACTTTATGATGCACGTTCAACTACTTTCTTTTATGGAACTGTAGGTCATAGGAGTATAAAACCCTACCAAAATAATTATATTAGTGAATACAAGTACAGGTTTACAAAGCATCCCATAAGATCCATATTAAATAAAAATAAAATAAAACTCAGAACACTTATAGTTCTGGCATAATTAAAGCTTGATTATACCGAATGAGAGCAATGAGGCCTGCCCACCAGTTAGTGCCCACAAGCCCAACTCCTAACACTGAATCTTTAGTTTAAGAAGTTCCTTTGCCAATCCAGTTAGCTAGATTTCTTTTTGTCCTGTATGAGTTTGTTTTTCTAACTGGCTATAACGATTATCTATAGATACTGCTCAGTACTATTAAATTGTTCAGTTGCACATTTTATCTTGATAATTCTGCTTCCTGTTACTTTGATAGGTTTGTTCAGCTTGGGTTCAGCTCATTGAAGTACGGCCATCAATTTTGGAGGTAACTAGCACATTGCTTATGACAGATAAACCATAAGTTCTCAATTACAAAAACAAAAAATTATGATCCTAAAATCTAAAATATCACACATAAATACATAATGCACATGGGGAGAATAGGTGTGCATGGAATATTCCCAAAGATTTGGCCTTGAATAGGAGTTCATGGAGAGAAGCTATTCATGTGTCTGAACCTTGATTAATGGCTCTTGTTGGGTTTCTACTCTAGCCTACCCCAATTTGCTTGGGATTGAAAGGCTTTGTTGTTGTATGATCCTAAAATCTAAAATATCAGCGCCTATTGTCTAAAAAAATCTAAAATATCACACATAATGCACATGGATGTAATGCCACACATATATGCACATAGAAGATACTGATGATCATTTATAAAAGACACTACAAATACCACAAAAAATGTCCACACGGATTAATTTACAGTAAGATCGATGATGGTAGAACATACCATCACCATCTCATTTTTATTTTTAGTTAAGATATCATGATCCTTGTAGTCTGTTACAGATTCAACCTGCAGTTCATGCCATGGATCTGTAGCCAGACAATGAACTGTCCAATTTCCTTCCTTTTTTGCAGAAACCGTCCAATTTCTGTTGTCTTTTTGTTTTTAACCACAATACTTTTGATGCCTTGCTGTAAGGTTTACTTTGCATTGAATCTTGTTATTTTATTATTCACTAGTCCACAATGTTATCTTATTGAGCTCAGGTACCATGCCATTCCATTAGAGTAAAAACTGTGAATGATAAGTGTTGCTTGTTTATCTGTGGATTTGATGATCTGCTTTGGTTGATCTTTCAGATACTAAGTTACTTATGCTCATATAGTCTTATGCTGGATCTAACATCGGATAATAAAACTGTAGCCACATTTGAAAAATGTTACCGAACTGATGCTGCAAGCTAATAAAGATTCTGATGATGAAGTTGCTCTAGAGGCTTGTGAGTTCTGGTATGTTTCCTGTAAACATGGTAAATCCAGCATATCATATTAAGACGATATTTTGTTTATATCTACGTGTCAGCTACTTTTCTTATTGTTTAAATTCTTAGTTTGTTATTCTCACATTTTATTAGGTGACAACCTTCTGATTTTAAACAAACTTTGATCGGCTGCAACATAGCCAGTAGTTTCTTTTATCTTGTTTAAGGCCTGTTGGGGTAGTAACTATGGGTATATATCCAGGTCTGCATACTGTGATGTTAACATGCCCCCTGAAGGGTTGAGAGAGTTCTTGCCACGCTTAATCCCAGTAACTGCCCCTATCCCTGTTTAAAACTAATTCTGATGCAGTTGAGAGGTATCTGTAGTATTTTTACACTATTTTCGTTTGCATTCTTTTGTAGACTTTGATGTCGAACATGGTATATGCTGATGACGACGAATCGCTCGCTGATGCTGAGGTCATAAATTTCTCTATATATCACATATCACTGGTGGATCATTGGTGATAATGACTTGCTCTGATATGTATATTTTTTATGTTCTCAGGAAGACGAATCCTTTCCAGACAGGGACCAGGTTGGTTTCATCCTATATTCCTATATAATGATAATGTTCTCAATGAATGAGCGTAGCTTAACCTTGCAGTCCTGTAGTTTTGAACTGTATAAGATGTAGCAGAGATTTTGCTTTCTTTCTTTGAAGTTAATTACCAGCTCGCCTTTGCCCTTCTGTAAGGCCAGACAACCTTAAAACTTAAAAGAACTGGAAAGTGAAAAATATGTTTTACAGGCTTACATCTATATGTCATGGTGACTACCCCTCCACATGTGTAAAACTAATTCTGATGTATAACAGGACCTGAAGCCCCGGTTCCATGCCTCTCGACTACATGGGTCTGAAACTGGAGAAGACGATGTGAGCCCGGAAGTGTTAATTATTTTAAGTAGTGTGATGACTTTCACCAACTTAGATTGTCAATTTAAAGTTACCAAAATTTTTTTGGATCATGTGGACAGGATGATGATGATGCTGTAAATGTTTGGAATTTGAGGAAATGTAGCGCTGCTGGATTGGATGTCCTTTCTAATGTTTTTGGTGATGACATTCTTCCTACTTTAATGCCTTTGATACAGGTAATTTGTACTTATGGTTATGTATTCTACTATTCTTTATCATGTCTTGAATTGAGTTTGTGATGCATTTGCTTGAATAGTTGCTCAAATTCAAGTAATCAAGGTATATTTGGCTACTGCAATGTGGCCAGACACTGCCTTTTTTCCTTTATTTTTTGGGTGGAAGTTATACTTGGGTTGTGATAACATTTTTTGCTATACATTATTCAATTTCCTTTATGTACTGTTGCATGTTTTGTGTTTCCCTGAAAGTCATATCGCAAAACTTCCCCATAATTGCTGTAGCTTGTTACTAATTGGGTAGCATTGCAGCCATAAAATTCCCTAAAGTTGTACTGTTAATTTCAAATTTAAAAATAATTGAAAGTGTGAAACCATTATCTGTATGTGGCTAGTGACTGACAAGTTTTAGAACCCTTTTCACATCACTGTTGGATTGTTGGCCAAGTGTTTATATGTTTGAGTACCGTTACTTTCTGTATGCTGTTTCTGCTATTGAACCTTTTGGATAAACACAACATTTTCTGTATTTTGCAGCAAAATCTAGCTCGAACAGATGATGATGTCTGGAAGGAGAGGGAAGCTGCTGTTTTGTCTATTGGTGCTATAGCAGAGGGATGCATTACTGGGCTATATCCCCATCTTCCACAGGTAATTTTAATGATTAACTGTTGCTGTATCCAAATTCCTTGTAAGAATGGCAATTCAAATCACTCCTTAATTATGGCAGAAATAACAAAAACCTCATTAAGCAAAGAGTACCATGTGCCTATTGAGAATCATGATGGGTAACATCCTTTGAATTTAGCTTTAATTTTCTAGAAGAAATTTAATTAGACTGCACAGTTGCTTCTGGCATTATTCCTCTAGAATATAGCTGTGAAATTTCTTCTGGATATTTGGTAATTTGGTCATGCTTACTAATCTTTGCCTCTTTGGTATCTACATATTACACAATAAACTTGATCCATTTTATTATTTATAATTACCCAATTTTTTTTATTTTTCGAATTTTGGACTGCTTGGAGTCTACTTTTATATTCACCTGTCTATTCTGCCTCGTCAGTTATTGTAAAGTCTACCTTTTCTAATATGTTCTATCAAATGCAGATTGTTGCCTTTCTTATTCCACTTCTTGATGATAAATTTCCCCTCATACGGAGTATTACTTGTTGGACCCTCTCCCGATATAGCAAGTTCATTGTACAGGTAATAGAACATTCCTATGTGTTGATTCTACCATATTCACTAGCAGAAGATTGTACTGTTTTCGTAGACTGCATTGTATCTAGGTTCAGAACATGTAACTTTGGTTATTTTGGTATATTATGTTTGGCATTTAAACTTTGGTTGGTAGACTACTCATTTTGGTTTATGTCTAATGACATTTACATATTTCTACTATCTTGGGATTTTCTTCCAATTGTCTGCCGTGTTCAGATAATGTTTTATGAATATGGACTTGCTCTTGTTTTATGTGTGTGCAATTCATCGATGGTTGTTAACTTCATATTATATGTTCTTTTTTCTGATGCAGAGCCTTGAGCATCCAAACGGTCGTGAACAGTTTGATAAAATCCTCTTAGGTTTGCTCAGGAGGATATTGGATACCAACAAAAGAGTGCAGGAGGCAGCATGTTCGGCATTTGCAACACTTGAAGAGGTTATTTACTAATCTTCGAATCTTTTTATGCTTTTAAATCTTCTATATAATTACACATATTGGCTGCTGTCTTCAGGAGGCTGCAGAAGAACTAGTACCACAGTTGGGAATTATTTTGCAGCACCTTATGTGTGCCTATGGGAAATATCAGGTTCTTTATAATTTAAAGTCATTTTTGCAATTGCATTGATCAATTCAATTCAGTTAGTGCTTCCAAGGCATTGGTTAGTTTTAATTCTACGTGTTGTCCCCGAGCAGAGGCAAAACCTTCGAATACTCTATGATGCTCTTGGTACTCTTGCTGATGCTGTAGGAGCGGAGCTTAACCAGGTACAAAACATCTTGATGAATACTTTTCTTATTTGTTCATTTATATTAACAGGCAATTAGGATTCTTTGCTTGCCTCATTCATTTCTATTTTTTGTGTTGATTCCTCGTGCTGATTACTAATCACTTTTAAGATGTTATGCAGGCGAAATATCTAGATATATTTATGCCGCCACTAATCACGAAATGGCAGCAACTTGCCAACTCTGATAAAGATCTATTTCCACTGCTTGAATGCTTTACATCTATTGCTCAGGTACTTTAATTTTTGTCTGTGCTGTTTTCTGACCTATGTACTCTTCTACTTTGAACGAGCTGTATCTAATTTTGAAGGTCCCTCAGTATCCATTTTAGAACATCTTTTGTGATAATCTTCGTTATAGTCTTGATACAGTACATGAGAAATGGTCATGATGAAAATTTGTTCCACATTTTGCCTTGTGTGAAATTAAGATTTTATTTTGCAGTAATACTAGAGAGAACAATTTAGAATAGAAGTTGCTGCTTCAAATTATGATCCACCAAGAGTTTCTTTTCTTGGTACTTTACTCAAAGAATGTGAAGCGTCCTCTCATATGTCTTCATTTTTCAATATAATACATGTTGTACCAATTAGTTCATCAAGTGCTTGATCTTCTAAAAGTTGAATCAGCTTTGAATACTTAACCAATTATGTAAGTACTGATGCCTGAAACTTAGGGAGATATGGCTATAAGGGGTTCTGGGGTTGACCAGTATTAACTTGAGTCTACAGTTTTGGAAATTTGTTTTTTCTCAGATGGCTTCAAAAATTCATTCATGATATTGTAGGTAGAAAGTAGAAACTAGAAGCTCCAGTTTGTTAATAAAGCTGTTGAAGTTCTTTCTCCTTTAGCGTATTGAGGCCTCGATGTCTTCTATTTATTTATTTATTTATTTATTTATTTATTTATTTATTTCAGGCCCTGGGACCAGGATTTTCTCAGTTTGCTGAGCCAGTGTTTCAGAGGTGCATCAATCTTATCCAATCTCAGCAGTTGGCGAAGGTCTGTAATTTTTTCCCTGCACCATAAGGCATACCATTCTTTTACTTCTACCATAAGCATAGCTATCTGCACTATTTTTTTTTTCAGTTATACTTCATCGATTTTAGTCACGCTGTTTGTGATTTGTTCATGGATCCCTTCCTGTATTACAAGCATGAAACATTTGACTTCCTTACAGTGCAAAATTTTGATGTGCTATTTATTGATCTGTGGTTAAACTGAAACTTGACTGTTGCTGTTCTTTAGTATCAAACTTTCATTTGGATAACCAGTCAATGCCATTAGTTCCAAGTGTCTAGTTGCTACTTGCTAGAGTGAACAAGTATTCTGTTCCAACTGGGCCTTAAAGATTGATGCTATTATCATCTTTCCCTGAGAATATAGTGCTGGATTTATCCGACCCAAGTTCCTAATACCACACTTTTCTGGCATTTGACTACAAATGGATGTGTCATGTGCTTAATGGCCTTCTTTGTCAATTTAATGGAAGTAAAATTAGGTGATATCAAGTTGGCTATTTCCAACTCAAGTAATAACCAATAATTTTATAGCTGTTTAGTTCTAATTGGTCAATCTAATACATAATGCACCTGTCATTTTTATGGTTGTGAAAAGACATATTAAAGGTCACTTATCATAAGTTACATTCCCTGTGAAGTGTGAATAACACAAAGGTGTTTCTTTTCCTTAAATATCATGTTCTCTGGTATGTTCAGTACTCTGGCTTAGTGGATTCCTAGGAGTTCAAGTTTAGGTTAGTATGGCTGGATTTCAATATGTTAAGAGTCTTGAGAAATTAGTCTTTAATATATTACAAAAACAGACGAGTTAGTGAATAGGATATGATCAGAGTTGAAGTGGATCGGCAGCCAGGACTTGTCAGGGATGCCACTGCTCCTCTCAATTCAACAAAAAGTCAATTGTAACTGGCATTGATCTTTGCTGGGAGTGTGGAGTTGACTCCAACTACATCAGAGATAAGCTTATAACCATGTTATGTTTCTTGAGGGATGGTTCCTTTCTACATGCAGGTTGATCCTGCCGCAGCTGGTGCATTATATGATAAGGAATTCATTGTGTGCGCATTGGATCTGTTGTCAGGACTGGCAGAAGGAATTGGTGCCGGCATTGAAAGCCTGGTAAATCCAACTATATAGCCAGTGACATTTCCTTTTTCAGATTCTTGGTTAATGGTGTATCCTGCTATTATATGAATCACTCTTGGTTATCTTACCTATCAATCTCAGTACTCTGTAGAAGATCCATAATCTTTCCACACTCTTATGAATTATGATAAACTGGTTACTTTGTGTATCACATCTCCTTTCTATATATACATAAATCGTGTCATGTTTCTTGAAATAAATTCATGCTGAGGGGTTAATACGATGTGTGAGGACTAGACAAACCAGACCATGTCATCATTGCATGAAATAGTAGGTATTCTGCCTATGTATATAGGTAGTTTTGGGTGCACAGGGAGTATATCAGCAGTTAAGAGTGAACACTGGTGGTTTTGGACGGTCCAGACTTAAGCCTCACAGATGCTGGTTAGACTTGAAAGTTGTATCCCCTCACCCCCTTTGCACTGGAAGTTAGTTCCACTTGTCTAGTTCAAACTTCAAAGTGGTTGTCATGTGGGGGAGACATTTCCAACGCAGGCAGCCAGCAGCTTGATGCTTGGCTTGCAGAGCAAGATGGGATAGGAATTCTGTTAGAAATCCGTTGTGATGCTGAGTTGGCTAACAGCTGGCTTGTGCTGGCTAGAGGCCTATATAAGAAATGTAAGGGTACCATTTGAGGAGGAAGAAATATCAGAACTCTCCAATATCTCTCTCTAATCTCTTCTTCCCCTTAATCCCCCTCTTCTCCAGTGACAAAAGGGCAACCAGGAACTCCTCCTGGCGCCCCCACTTCCCACTCGCCGAAGCTACGAACTTCGTAGCAGAGGCGGTGCTGTCTTGGACCACAAGATCCTTGACAACTTGGTATCAGATTGCCGGCGGTCCTCTTCTGCTGCTGCAGCTTCTTCAACCCCTTCCACACCACCAGAAATGGCAGACGTGACAACAGCAGACCTTGCAGCCCTCATCTCCAAATTGTCGACAACGGTTGAAGTTTTGCAATCTAAAATTGAGAGGCTAGAACATCGCTCGTCTGACTCCTCTGCATCTGGCACCAGATTATCACAGGGAGGTGAGCACCTTAGTGATCGGCCTCCACGATTTCAGAAACTGGATTTTCTCAAGTTCGATGGCAGGTCTGATCCGTTGGCGTTCATCAACCGGTGTGAGTCCTATTTTCGCCAACAACGCATTGCAGATGAGGAGAAGGTATGGATGGCTTCGTACAATTTAGAGGCTGGGGCGCAACTATGGTTTATGCAGATCCAAAACGACGAAGGTACACCTTCATGGCGACGCTTCACAGAGTTGCTCAACATACGCTTTGGACCACCGATGCGATCCAATCCTCTTGGTGAACTTGCGGCGTGCAAACGAACGGGTTCTGTGGTGGAGTACCAGGACCGATTTGAGGCCTTACTACCCCGTGCAGGCACGCTGTCTGAACACCAGAAGGTGCAGTTGTTTACTGCAGGGCTACAACCTCCCCTGAGTTTGGATGTAGAAATCCTGAATCCTCAATCACTAGCTGTTGCTATGAGCCTTGCCCGCAAATTAGAGTAGCGTGATCAGTATGCAGGCCACACAACATCCCATCTGCATCACCATTCACAGAAGGGGCTTCTACCGACTCCTGTGCAGCGTCCAGTGGTGACCAATACAGGGGTTGTTGCTCCTCAGCCGCAGACAACAATGGAGAGGCGCCAAATCAAACGCATGTCTCAGGGAGAAATGGAAGAGCGGCGTCGTCTTGGCCTTTGCTTCAATTGCAACGAGAAGTTTGTGCGTGGCCATAATCGGGTGTGTCAGCACATTTTTCTTATCGATTTGGCACTGGAAGACGACGAAGCTGAGCTCTCAACCGAGGAAGTAACAGGGGACGAGCCACAAATTTCAGTACATGCAATCACAGGAATTCATACCAGTGAGACAATGCAGTTGTGCATTCGGCTTGGGGGCATCTCCCTCCTCGCCCTCATTGATTCTGGATCGACCCACAACTTTGTGGCTGAAGAGGCAGCGGCTCGTACACCATTACAAATTCGGTCAAGTGGCACGCTGCGAGTTACAGTAGCCAACGGGGACCATGTCTCTTGTCCAGGTGTCTACCGGAGTGTGCCATTCTCCATTCACGACGAAGTATTTGCTGGGGATTTCTTCGTATTGCCACTTGCCAGTTATGATGTTGTGCTGGGTACACAATGGCTGGCCTCTTTAGGTCCTATTCTCTGGGATTTTGGTGCTCTGACTATGTCTATTTGGAGAGGAGATCACCAGGTGCTATGGCATGGCAAAGCAGGACCCCCTAGCCCATCACTTCGGGCCTGTACAACCGATGATCTCTTACCAGCACTTCTGGAAGCATTTGCTGGAATTTTTGCTGAACCTACAGGCATGCCACCACCTCGTTCCTGTGATCATAGTATCACTTTGATTCCGGGAGCAGTACCAGTCGCAGTTCGTCCTTATCGATACTCAGTGGCACACAAAGATGAACTAGAACGCCAATGTACTGCTATGTTGACGCAAGGCATTATCCGCCGGAGTTCATCAGCTTTCTCATCGCCAGTATTATTGGTGCGGAAGGCAGATAACACTTGGCGTTTCTGCGTCGACTACCGGTCCTTGAACGCCATTACAGTCAAAGATGCATACCCAATTCCGGTGGTGGATGAACTGATCGATGAATTGCACGGTGCGCGTTTCTTCTCAAAATTGGATCTCCGCTCGGGGTATCATCAAGTTCGGATGCGCGTGGAGGATATTGCCAAGACAACATTTCGCACACATGACGACCTCTATGAGTTCTTGGTGATGCCGTTCGGATTGTGCAACGCCCCTGCCACATTTCAGGCGCTCATGAACGATGTACTCCGGCCTTTTCTCCGACGGTTCGTTCTTGTTTTTTTTGATGATATCCTCATCTACAGCACTACGTGGACTGATCACCTTCGTCACGTACGCGCTGTCCTGGACACTCTTCACCAACACCGGCTCTTCGTCAAGCGTTCGAAGTGCCAATTCGGGGCAGACTCCATCACCTACCTCGGCCACATTATCTCGGCGTCTGGCGTAGCAATGGACCCGACCAAGATACAAGCAGTGCGGGATTGGCCGGTGCCACGGTCGGCTCGAGGGGTGTGTGGTTTCCTTGGGCTAGCAGGCTATTACCGGAAGTTTGTTCAAAACTTCGGATCAATTGCTGCGCCCCTCACAGCGCTTCTCCGTCGGGAAGGGTTCTCCTGGTCTCCTGATGCTGAGGCGGCATTTACAGCACTTAAAACTGCTGTCACAACAGCACCGGTCCTAGCGTTACCTGACTTCGGCCAACCATTCATTGTTGAGTGCGACGCCTCGACGTATGGGTTTGGCGCTGTTCTTATACAAGGACAACATCCGGTTTCATTTTTCAGTCGACCAGTGGCTCCACGACACCGCTCCTTGGCAGCATACGAGCGTGAGCTGATTGGACTCGTGCTCGCTGTTCGCCATTGGCGGCCTTATCTTTGGGGTCGTCGCTTCATGGTGCGCACGGATCATTTTAGCCTCAAATACCTGTTGGATCAGCGGCTTGCCACAATACCACAACACCATTGGGTGGGCAAGTTACTAGGCTTCGACTTCTCGGTGGAGTACAAAGTCGGAAGTACAAATATAGTGGCAGATGCTTTGTCCAGACGCGATACGGAGGAGCTGGCTGTCTTCGCTATCTCTGGACCTGGATTCCTTTTTATCAATCGTCTCCGTCAGTCCTATAGGACTGATCCAACACTGATGGCACTCAAAGAGGAAATTATGGCAGGCCAACGCATTGGTTCTTGGACAATTGTTGATGATTTGGTGGCTTTCAACAGCAGATTATACATTCCACCGTCGTCACCTCTACTCCAAGAGCTTATTGCTGGTATTCATGATGATGGCCATGAAGGGGTACAGCGCACTATGCACCGCATACGACGTGACTTCCATTCCCCTAATCTCCGTCGAGCAGTTCAGGAGTATGTGCGTGCCTGCACCACTTGCCAACGCTTCAAATCTGATCACCTTCATCCAGCAGGCTTGCTCTTACCACTGCCCGTGCCTACTGCAGTTTGGACAGATATTGGATTGGATTTTATTGAGGCACTACCACGCGTGGGAGGGAAGTCTGTGATTCTCACTGTGGTAGATCGCTTCAGCAAATATTGCCACTTCATTCCTCTTGCCCATCCATATACAGCAGAATCCGTGGCACATATGTTCTTTGCTGAAATTGTGCGTCTGCATGGCATCCCCCAATCCATGGTTTCAGACCGGGATCCAGTCTTTACTTCCATGTTTTGGCAGGAATTGATGCGACTTATGGGTGCAAAGTTGCAAATGACATCGGCTTTTCACCCACAGTCCGACGGACAAACTGAGGCTGCCAACAAAGTCATCACAATGTACTTACGATGCTTCACGGGTGATCGTCCTCGCCAATGGCTCCGCTGGCTTCCTTGGGCAGAATACACTTATAACACTGCTTACCAATCAGCACTACGCGACACACCATTTCGAGTGGTATATGGTCGTGATCCGCCATCCATTCGTTCCTACGAGCAGGGCGAGACCAGAGTGGCAGCAGTAGCCAAAACTATGGCGGAACGAGATGAGTTCCTCGCCGACATCCGTCTTCGACTTGAACAGGCTCAGGCCATCTACAAACATTACTATGACAAGCATCACCGGCTTCTCAAGCTCGAGGTGGGCGCATGGGTTTGGCTTCGGCTTCACCACCGTGCTGCCCACTCTCTTGCTGTACCAACAACAGGGAAGCTCAAGCCACGCTTCTATGGACCTTATCGCATCATCGCAGTCATCAATGATGTCACTTATCGGCTGGAGCTACCCCCCAGAGCCCGTCTCCATGACGTCTTCCATGTTGGTCTCCTGAAGCGCTTTGTCGGTACACCTCCAGATGCTCCACCAGCCCTTCCTCACATCCACAATGGAGCCGTGATACCAGAACCAGCACAGGTGCTTCGTTCTCGCCTGGCCAGAGGGGTGCGCCAACTCCTCGTCCACTGGAAGGGCGAACCAGCAGCCTCGGCGACATGGGAGGACACCGACAGCTTCATTACTCGTTATCCAACATTCCAGCTCGCGGACGAGCTGTTGGTCGAGGGGGGGAGAGATGTCATGTGGGGGAGACATTTCCAACGCAGGCAGCCAACAGCTTGATGCTTGGCTTGCAGAGCAAGATGGGATAGGAATTCTGTTAGAAATCTGTTGTGATGCTGAGTTGGCTAACAGCTGGCTTGTGCTGGCTAGAGGCCTATATAAGAAATGTAAGGGTACCATTTGAGGAGGAAGAAATATCAGAACTCTCCAATATCTCTCTCTAATCTCTTCTTCCCCTTAATCCCCCTCTTCTCCAGTGACAAAAGGGCAACCAGGAACTCCTCCTGGCGCCCCCACTTCCCACTCGCCGAAGCTACGAACTTCGTAGCAGAGGCGGTGCTGTCTTGGACCACAAGATCCTTGACAGTGGTCAACATGAGCCACATTTGGGTAATTTTTTTGCTTTCATGTATATGTAATACTGATTAATAGCAGAAAGCAAAGCCAGACTTGCAAAGAATAAGTAATCCAACTCTAAAAAAGGAGATCCAAGTTCTTCAGGCTGTCCATAATTCTACACCAAGAGCTGCAATTATGGTTGGTATGGTTTATGATTGGTACATTAATAGAGATGATGGTTCTCACGCAAAGTAATTGGAAAAATTGGGAGTTGCAGCTAAAGATTGTGCATAATACTGCCTTTTCATTTATTTATTTATTGATAAGATACTTCAAATTAAAGTGTGATGTCTTCACTCTTCAGCACTTCTATATCTGTGTAAGCCATATTCATTTTGGTTTAGGTTGCACAAAGCAGTTTGAGAGATCTACTTTTGCAATGCTGTATGGATGAGGTAGCAGATGTTCGACAGAGTGCCCTGGCCCTCCTGGGGGACCTTTCTAGGGTTTGTTGCAAACCACCAAAGTTCACCTTTTATTATTTTAAGTTATTTTCCAGACCATAAGAAATAAATTATTTTCATGTACTAGGTTTGCCCTATACATTTGCACCCACGTCTTCAAGAATTCCTTAATGTTGCAGCAAAGCAATTAGTAAGTTTATTCTCACGGGTTACAAGTATAATATCTAGATTCAATCCTCAATTCCTCACTATGTTTTGTTGCTGTAGAACCCACAATGTGTGAAGGAGGCTGTATCAGTTGCTAACAATGCTTGTTGGGCAATTGGAGAATTGGCAATCAAGGTTTTGTACTTTTGCAACCCTTATTTGATGCACATAGGTTCCCACTGTTACTGCTTCTAAGTTCTAATGCCAACCATTCGGCATGAGTGCATGGCTTCCCACTTGTTGTGTGGCAATTTCAACACTTCATTGCCTAATCTGTTGTCAACACGTGCTTCTAGTTTACCTGTGCCTCTGACATGCTAGTACTTGTTGACATTTGTAAAATTGGTTGGGTATGTCTGACTGATTATTGCTTTGCAGATTGGCAAAGAAATTTCGCCTGTGGTGATAACTGTCGTTTCATGCTTGGTGCCTATTTTAAAATCGCCTGAGGTAAATGCCTTTTTAGTTATTCTAATCATGTTTTCTAGTTGAGTAAGCATTTCAGCTAAATGCCTCATGTGTTGTGCCATACTGTCAGGGCTTGAACAAGTCACTTCTTGAAAACAGCGCAATCACACTTGGGAGGCTTTGCTGGGTCTGTCCAGCCATTGTGGCCCCTCACATGGACCATTTCATGCAAGCATGGTGCAATGCCTTGTGCATGTAAGCATGCTTGTACTGGAGCTATTTCGTAGCTCTCCGCATCGTGTTAAATGTTACTTAATTCTTCTAAGCTCTATTGCCCACTTTATTGATCTAATTTTCTGCCGTGTGCAGGATACGAGATGATTTTGAGAAGGAGGATGCATTCCATGGTCTATGTGCAATGGTACATCCACACTCGTGCCTACTGTTACATTTTTCAAAACTAACGGACTTACCGAAAATACCTGTCATTGTATGTTAGGTGGCAGCAAACCCAACTGGGGCTGTGGGTTCACTAGCTTACATCTGCCAGGCCTGTGCAAGTTGGAATGTGAGATTGTATTCCTATTAGATTGCGCTTTATACACCGCCAGCATTCCGCATGAGCTCACTTTATTTGTTCACAGGAAATAAAAAGCGAAGGACTACACAACGAAGTGTGCCAGATTTTGAACGGATACAAGCAGGTATATTTGATTCGACTCATTTTTAAGGGGGTAAAACGATTGCTCCTTGGAGTTATGCATTGGTGTACACTAGAAACTAACAAAAGGCAATTCCTGTAGATGCTTGGAAGTGGGGGTTGGGAGCAGTGCATGGCCACTCTAGAACCGGCAGTGGTGCAGAGACTAGGCAGATACGGACTATGAGGAAGTATCTGTTAATCAAATCCTCTATACCATTAACCATGAACCATACATGAGACGGAGGCAAAGAGGTGAAAGGAAGTGTCGGGGCATGAGACTGGACAAATTCAGCGTGTAGCAAAGCAAGCAACGCACATTTGTGTTGTGATTTATATGATGTGACGATGGATTCTCTCCGGGTTGGTTTTGTATACTCCACTGCTAGTTAAAACCACAAGTCAGCAAGTGAGTGGTAAGAATACCACGACCGGATGAAGGTTATTCCTTTCGAGTCGAGTGGAGTGGAGAGCTATGGTTGGTCCATTGTGTTGGTCGGTTCAGTGGACTTGGTTTTGTTCTTGGGATTCCACCCTGCGGCAACACACAGTTGTGCCAAGGTTTTCTAGTGTGTGATTTGTGCCAAGCAAGAGTTTAGTTTTGTAGGGTTTTTCTTTTGGTCCTTGACAGGGTTGTATTGATTCATTCCCAAATTAAAAAAAAAAGCATTGAACGAACATCGACCGTGAAAGTGAAACCAAAGAAAGATTTCAGATTTTGAAAAAGCATTGAGCCTGACATTCAAGGGGAGTAGCAGTGAATTTTATTGAACAAACTGCAATTATTTTCGGACGTAGCTGTGTTAGACTGTGTCCGACAATAGGACCTGTTTGTTGACCCAAAATTGGGTAGGAAACAAGTCTTGTATCTAAAAGCCTCATCTCCAATGGAGAAGGTAGAAGGTGGAATGTGACTAGGCAAGATTTGCTATGCGTGAGAGAATCAAGAAGATCCTATCTAAAAATGGATATTGCGTTTGTCTACTTTGTTGTACCTAGATTTTTTAAACAAAAATTATATGCACCATCTATTTTTATGTTTAGCCATGGAATAATTGTTATAAGTTTTAGGTCAAGCGGGCCCTAGCTGGGCTGGGCTGGGCTGGGCTGGGCTTTTGGATTTATTTACACAGGAGGCTTATCGTGTCGTGTTGCAACCTTATCCCCTACACATCCCACCGAAGGTTGGCAGTGGCACAGAGGAGGAGTGATAGCAAGCAAGCAAGATGCTGCTGACCACCCCCTTCGTGTCCCCTCTGCGGCTCCAGGCCAATGGCGCGGCGGCGGCGCCCGTGACGGCGGCGCTGACGATCAAGGCGGCCAAGCAGGTGACGGGGCGGGTGGTGACGACGAAGGCGGACAAGACGGTGGGGGTGGAGGTGGTGCGCCTGGCGCCGCACCCCAAGTACAAGCGCCGGGAGCGCATCAAGAAGAAGTACCAGGCGCACGACCCCGACAACCAGTTCAAGGTCGGCGACGTCGTCGAGCTCCGCCGCTCCCGCCCCATCTCCAAGACCAAGCACTTCCTCGCCGTCCCCCTCCCGCCGCGCGACACCCGCCGCAAGTCGCAGCTGCTCCCGCCTCTCCAGTCCCAGTCCCAGGCCCAGCCCGACCAGGAGCAGCCGCCGCCGCCAACGCCTCCTCCCTCTTCCGAGTGACGATGATGCCACTCCCACTCTTTCATTTTGCCGCTTCTCCTGTAATGTAATTTGTTCCAAACTGATTACTTTGCTCTGCATTTGCAATTTTCCCTGCATTCCCGTTTCATTTCATTCCATTTCCTCGAGTTCCTTGTACTATCTGTTTCATTCTTACATATGGATGAACAAAGACGCACGCTGTCAGTCAGTGATACCACAGTACCAAATGTCCTTTGTGTCATAGCCCCATCAAAGAACCAACATACATAAAAAATTCAGCTTCCAACCCATTGGCCAACTAGTAATGCAACACCTCCAGCTTCAGGGCCTGTTTGGTTTCTTTAGGGACTAAACTAAAGTTTAGTCCTCTCTTTTTTAGGTGACTAAACTTTAGTCCATCCCTGTTTGGTTTTGGTGACTAAAAACTATTAATACAGTTGAGTAAAGACTAAAGTACCCCTAACCAGTACATGCAAAAGGGACTCGCGCACTGCATGTACTGCATGTTACCCTTTTGCGCCTGGCGTCTGGCAGCGGCTCCATTTTTTCTTGAACCAGTTCACAACACAGAAGCATTCACTGGTTAAACATAGAAGTCACTTGCAAACATCACCATTCATATAGATCAACACACAAACAGTCCAGAAAACAACAGCATTCACTGGTTAAACACAACAGAAATCACTTGCATAATTCACCATTCATACGGATCAACACAAAAGTCACTTGCAAACAGAACTTATTTCACAAACCATTCATATGGATGATAAGCGATAATCATTTTGAATAGTCCAGAAACACTCAGGAAACAACCAATCGTGTTCACAGAAGTGGCAATCCACAAAAGTGAAAATCAGCCAAAAATCCATTGCTGCCCAATACTCTCCCGACCAAGAGAAACCACTTTCCGAGCCTTCCTGGACATCCATGCCTGAATTGAAATACTATCAATAAGATGTTCAAGAAGCCAACAATGAACCAAGCCAAACAACAAGAAGAATGGCTTGAATGGGGCGGCGTCGTGTGGATCCAGCATGGCAGGGGCAGGGAGGGCGACGGAGGCTCCAGGAGTGAAGGAGCGGCGTCGTGTGAGGGGACAGCAATGGATCCAGCGTGGGAAGGGCAAGGAGGGGCGACGGAGGCTCCGGGACTGAGGGGGCGGCGTCGCGTGAGTCCCTTGCGGTGGATCCGGCATGGAAGGGGCAAGGAGGGGCGACGGACTCATCGTGAGTAAGGGGGCGGCGACGTGTGAGGGCGCGTCGGTGGATCTGACAGAGGGGGCGGCAACGGTGGATTCAGGTGAGGGGGCGGCGGCGGCGTCTCAGGGGCTGAGGGAGGGGCAGGGAGGGGCGGCGGCCCTCGAGAGGATGAGGGGCTGAGGGCAGAGATGGTCAAAATGCAAGTTTAGTCCGATTTAGCAAGTATTTGGGGACTAAAGGGCTAAACTTTAGGGACTAAACTTTAGTCCCTTTTAGTCCTCATGTTTGGTACTTTAGGGACTAAAAGGGACTAAAGTTTAGTCACCCCAAACCAAACAGGGCCTCAATCTTATCCATCCCCGTTTCTGCAAGCCTTCCATTTTCAAGATTTTTTTTTTACTTTGATGATTCCGAGAGGACCAAGATTTTTTCAAGCTTAACTATAGAGAAACACCACCACCTGAACATAGGCATTGACTTCATGGCCTTTGCCATTCCCAGGAAACCCTTTTCACCGGATCAAGCTCGAAGCAGTCGGCTGGAATCCGATTGTACAGAACCTACTTGGCCGCAACCAGGTTTCACGACGCTCGAGTACCATTGAATCTCAGTGAAACAGCTAGAATCCATCAACTGAACAACTACATTCCAGAGTTGCGAGTTGTGATGATGGCGGAAACGGTCTCTACGACGTGCAAGAAATGGATCAACGGCTGAGCTCTTTGCTTTGCAACAATCTAAATGCTTTCCAATGTGGAAACAATTTACAAGTTGAGAAAACATCTCCAGTATAAAATGTTGAGAGTTTGTATGGCTCGTGATGTACAAGGTCTGACATTAACTGGCTGGAGAGTCCGAATCTCTTACTTAAACAGCAACCAGCAAAGGTAAAACAGGCACTGCACCCGCCCAGAAAGACTGGAATGAGATCGTCACGTCTGTCTGCACATGTGAAAAAAATGGGCTGCAAGTCACCAGCATTGCGATAAATAAGTGCCACGAATCCTGAAAAAGATGGGGACAAATTAGGAAGGTCAATTATCTCGTGTCTGAAACAAAAACTATGCTTACTGGTTAACCTTAACCAAACAAAACATTGGGGATGACTATATTAATTCACAGATATTGCACACGGAAAGGAATAAAGAATACAGTGGAGTCAGGCAAAACATCAATTGATCATTCTAGTATTTAACACAGAGGGAACTTACTCAATAGCTTGGTTGGCTGTTCTTGTGTGGAGACCGAGGTTGCATCAGTACATAAAACTTTGCAGTACATCCACTCTGACACCTGGAATACTTTCTCATGCTCAAAACTCAAACACTTCCGATGGCTGATCAATGCAAGCAGCCATACCTTCCAGGACGGTTAACTACTCATATATTAACCATGTTTCTGCAGGTGTCCCATTAGGGCGCCATACAGCTTGTGCAACTTCCCATCAACAATCTCAATACAGGGTCAGAAGTGTCATGCGTCAAATGTCCAAGTGATCGAAGCTCAGGTGCTTCATTCAGCAAAGCAAATTACATTTGAAACCTTCATTTTTCATATTGCAGGGATAGGCGGGACCATGCCATGTTGTGGTTTCTTGGTTTTCTCAGCTTAACTGTCTTCTCTCCAAATAATTCAATTTAAATTCTTGGATAACCAGCTATCCATTAGCCTGCAGCCCGGAGGGAATTGAATAATGAACTGCAGTTGGAAGATGCAGCTTGGTAATTACGTCTGGAGCATTCATTGCATAATTCTGGATTGCAGTGCAAACAATATGAATTGGTTACCGATTGGTTTGTAAAAAAATACAGAGAAACAGAAAAGAATCATAGAAAAAATAAGAATTTTTTTAAAAAATATATGGGAAAATCTAGGAATGTAAAGAAATTTTGTGATGCAATGTTAAAAAATTGGTATGACATTTGGCCCTGGCAGTAACACAGTGGGAAAAAACATACTGCATCTACAAAACTATTTATCAGTCTGTTCACTTGCATTAAAAGAATTTCAATTCCAACCTCACTTTGCCAAAAAGGAACAAAAAAAACGAAAGGGGTTATCACAACAACCAAGATAGGCAGATACACACCCAAAATTTCCACATGTACCACACAATCATGCAATGCAACAAATAAAGGTGCCCAAATTTGTTTCAAACAAGCCCTTGGGGCATACCTGGAAGGACCAGCAGCCTGCACAAAAAAGTTGCCCAATGCACAATAACCGCCAGAGAAAGCCCGAAAATTTTATTTATAATATTCTCACACTTCCCCAACAGATATCTGCACAATGACATAAATACATAATTCATGAATAAGCTATAGCTATGAGAAAATATTGCTGTGCGTATAGGTTGAAAACATTAATGTTTGACCATAAAGTCATTACAATGAAAATGGATTGTATTCATGCACATTCACACAGGTATGCTTATTTGCACGCATTGAATCAAACATGATACTTGGAGCTGCTATGAGTGACAGTGAAAAAGGAAAGAAATAAAGAATTATGAGCACAAAATCAAAGCATTATACCCAACTGTAGAGCCAATTGTAAGAAGTAAATTAAGAAATATATTAATAAGTAATAACACATTTACATATACATGGAGCTCAAGGTATGGTCTCTTCCTATGGATTTCTCCTAGAGTGGAAGAAAGCCCTATAGTAGTTTTGATATTTGACATAAATATAGAACCATGATAGCAATCATGTATGTGAGAGACAAAAGAGATTCTATAATCTATATGACAAATTAAGTACATATATCATGGAGACTTGACTCAAAAAATTATATTAACATTGATTGAAACAATGCACTTGTATGAGTTATATCAGGTGCATGACAACTGTGTAGTGGTTTAGCATCGCTACAATAATGTTTAGCAAGCAAAAAGTAGTCCTATATTTACAACTGATCAAGGAAAGTTTAAAGCCTCGCAATGTTGATGGACCAAACCTTGGCAGAATTAAACCATGTTGCAGGAACACATTCATGTTTCAGTGTTCTTAAAGAAGCATTGGTTGCAACCTCAGTATTCAACTCTGCCTCTAACAAGTCAAGATCATGGAGTTCAAGATGCCCATTTACTTTCCCATTTGGTAAACACTTGCCATTAGGTAATCTGGAAATATTGTATGCATCAGTGTCCTCTTCTGCATAGTCAAACACCTCAGCATCACTATTGGTACAAAAACAAATGGAAGGAATGCATGATGAAGTCCAAACATATGTAGCAGAAAACACAGATGTCACCAACGGTAAACAGAGGATAAGTAACCTGGTTTTGCAGAAATAATTTCATCCAATGTTTTGGTTAGTAAGGATGTCCCAGGAAATAACATCAAGTTTACATTACAGAGCTGTTTCTTCTCATCATCTTCAATGGGTTTGAAACCAAATCCAGACACCCATGTATTAACCAACTCTGGGATGGCAGAAAGGACCAACATCTCAACATGGAATGATCTCAGCATCTGTTACAAATGGAGAGGAAAATTCACATGGTCAAATCTTGAAATGCAAATAAGATTACGATGTTAACAGAGACTGATCTAGAATTCTAGACAAGTAATTTTCGAAGAAAATCACATCAGTACATCTATAACACAGTTGAATTCCTATTAAATGAAGTTATCGTGGTACATTAATGATATATTTATTATCAGCTTAATACACATCTCATATCTGAATTTGTGTACCATTTCAATGGTGTTCATCAGTCTTCGGCACATTCCTTGGCGGCGATAATCCACAGAAGTAGCAATGAAAGGAAGTTCAGCTGCTTTGGTCCCATGTACTCTGCATAAGATAGAAACAAACATACCATAATCATACCCATCTCAGGGAGAGAGAAATTTAAAACATATAGAGAAAATAACTGAGAGAAACAACCATCACAGTAACATTTTTTGCCTACCAATTAATTTTCCACAACATTATTTTCAATCATGTGGAGGTTTGCTGACGTATACATCAGTCAAAAACTAACAATTTACTAGTTGTAATGGAAATAACAGTACACAGTAGTGCTTCTAAGTTCTCTTTTAAAAAAGAGTAGTTCTACACCTATGTTCAGACCTACCCAAAACCATTCAGAATTCTAAGAATTACAAGGATTTTTCCTTGAAATCAAAAGAACTACAAGGAATGGAGACATAGCTACAAGTTTACACACTAGAATCTCCACTGTGGAAACTGGAAAGT
Source organism: Zizania palustris (assembly GCA_019279435.1). Classification (NCBI taxonomy): domain Eukaryota; kingdom Viridiplantae; phylum Streptophyta; class Magnoliopsida; order Poales; family Poaceae; genus Zizania; species Zizania palustris. Next base: position 98,628,927 of record JAAALK010000285.1, read on the forward strand.
TTACACCACCACTTATTAGTTGCATCTAACAAATAAGAAATGGAGCAAGAAGCTTGTGCTCCTCTAAACATAATCAATTGCCAGATGTGATTCTTCAGAATATTTTCAGCTTTGGATTTTCCGCAGAACATAGGCAAGGGAAACAACAATACACTGATAGTGTTTAACAGTATGGAATCTACAAACTAACAAAGAATTATGGAGTGTGGACAATGGGTGGGCCATGCATGCAATAAATTATTTATGGAGGGGGGCTGTCACGGGTATAGGGAAATCTCTCAAGGGAGACGAGAACTCAAGGACGGAGATTATATTTATAAAGAACAGATGGTCGAGGGCTTGTCGTCGGCACGGCAGAGCCGTAATAGCCGACACACCAACGAGGCAGGGGTTACAGAGAGGCAAAGACTAAACTGAATACTCGACGACCCCTCTAGTGCATCAGCCCTGTTTATATAAGGGCAGGACTGATTTAATCTACAATTTTATTCTAACTGAATTAGACTCCTAACTAATCTGTACTTGGACTCCTAACAAAATATGATCTTTAACTACTAATATGCCACAGTAACAGTGGTACTGTTCACGGGCCACATGGGCCTTGGGCCTTGTACGCTCCCTCCCTGTCCGTGACAGGGGCCATGTACTAAGAACTGAATCATAGCATGTGGATAAATGATAGATTTTAACTAGTTCTAGCAAAGAATTATACCAAATAAAGTGCTTTAATTAATTACTATGCTAAATTACAACCTCTGTTAAAGAATACTTATTCAGGGCAAAGGAGGAAAAAGCATGTACTGTCCAGAAAAGACATGATCAGCAAAGGTATTACCTGATAGATGCTACGCATAAAATTTCATCACCTTTCTCCAGGATTATTGTGTAGAATCCCTGGTAATTTAAGCGAGCAAAATTTGATCTGGTGAAATGTGCTCGATGTTAGTAACTTTGCAGATGTTCACTTAAATATAAATGATACAGGTGCTGGAGTATGCTTGTTGAGAAATAATTACTGCAAACGATATGTAGCTAGAAATTAGCTATTAATACATAAAAGGGATAAAATGCAGTGAAATTGCAATTAATCTAACTGGGTTTTTACTTATCTTGTCCCTTTTGTTCATTACTTGGGTATGATGCTCAGATATCCATTGTCACAAATGACATGGAAGTCGAAGCATCCCATACTTGCTTTGAGAGAATGTGTGTAGATATAGATGCATTTTTTTGAAGAAGGCCATGTGGGTTGGGTTTGTTTGAAAGCCATATGATTTTTTTTTGTGGGAAAAGGCACACAAGCCCGACTTTGATTGAAATTCATGTGTCAAGGATGTCCGAGGATTTCCCAAGAGGTCACCCATCCTGGTACTACTCTCGCCTAAGCATGCTCAACATCGAAGTTCTTATGAGATCCGGTGCCATCTTAACCTATTTACTGGAGATAAAGATAGTAGCTAGACAGGAAAAAGGAAACTTGCCCCTTATTGTACAATATATGTGGTATCATGTCTACACCAGTTCTAGGATCCACCATGCGGACAAAACATTCCTCCAATAGAGTAAGAGCCACTGCTAATTTTGTATTGCATTCTGTCATATGGGCAATCTTCAGGACAGAATGTAGCTTCCGCCCATCAGTGTTGCACCTCAATATGCTCCATGAAAGCTCATTGTCAAGAAAATTCTCTATCCCAACATGATTGTGTAGTCCTATGAATATCTGTTAGCAACAATGGCAAATAAATGTTTTGAGAGGAAATACTGAATAGTACGAAAAAGATTATCCAAAACCAGTCTTCAAGAAATATCCAAAATCAACACCTCCAACTTGTTAAGCACGTGGAGGTGGGGCTAACATTAACAATCTGGAGTTCCATGAAAGAGGAAGTAGGTTTGATCTTTTACAGCCATACATTTGCATCTAAAGATTTTCTTCCAAGCACGAGGAAAAAAAGCAATGTAATGTGTGATAAAATTATACTGTTTAGTGGTTTGATTCTGTTGGAGTACATGAGATAGATGCAAGAAATATCCAAAATCAAAACCTTCTATTTGTTAGGCACATGGAGGTGGGGTTGACAATCTGTATTCTGTAGTTCCATGAAAGACTGAAAGAGGAAGACGGTTTGATCTTTTACAGCCATAGATTTGCATCTAAAGATTTTTCGTCCAAGCATAAGAAAACAAGCAATGTAACAGGTGATAAAAGTCTACTGTTTAATGGTTTATTCTGTTGGAGCACACGAGATAGATGAAACTATTGTATAGAAAAGAATGCTGAGTTAGAACGTAACTATAGCTTCTACATGGGTGCTAAATCACAAGTTAACTCCAGACTCTAGTGACTGACTCAATAATTCCGCACTACAACATTTTCTAAAAATAAATGTTACCTCTTTACAGTATCTCCCGCAAAACCATATGTCAGTTTTTTTACCCCCACAAGGCAGCATATCCTGCTCAATGCAAGTGTCATGGTCTGCAAGCAAAAAGCAAGAATACATCAAATGAAGTTAATTATAGATATTGAAAAAAACTTAAATTTGTATATTGTGGATGTAATGTCCAAATCAAATGATATTGATGAAATGGAAACAATAACCTCAGGTTCAGTTTCAGGCTTTCAGCTCAAGTGCTCAACACTACAAGAGGAAAAAAGCCTGCTTATACATAGAACCAGTGTTCTAAAAGGCGGCTCTAGGCGCCCGCCTAGGTGGGATTAGGTGCTAGGCGCCACCCCAGCGCCGCGCGGAGCACCTGGGCGGCCGGCTAGGCGGCCAAGGCGCCTAGGCGGGTCAACCGCGGCCTAGGCGCCCTGGGAGGCGCCTAGGCGCCCTGGATGGTGACGGTGACTACAGTAATAAACCGGTTTTGGGGGGATAAAAAGCAAAAAACTCCGGCTGTGTTTAGGGTTTTTTAGCTACTCCTGGGCTCCGTTTGTTGCCGTTCGCCACGATCCGATGTTCTAGCCTCGTGCGACATGGTCTAGCCTCACGCGCGCCCCACTCCGGCCGCGCTCTGGTCTCCATTCTCCGACGCGGTTCGGCCTCGTGCGCCATGGCCGCTCACCCTCCGCTCTGGTCTCCACTCTCCAGCAGTCCATTACCACTCCTCTCCTCCCGATTTGCACATGCACTTTGCAGTTTAGTAGAAAATGTAGTGCTATCTGTTGGACTATGGATAAAAGCCCCCACCCCTCCCACTATAACGCCTAGGTTTTATGGTTGTGTTGGCTAGGTGGGGTGAACCTAACATGGTATCAGAGCCAAGGTCCTAGGTTCGAACCCCCCTGGCCACGCATTTCCGCTGCACGATTTCCCCTGCGCCTCTTTCGTGTGCTGAGGCCTGTTGCGGGCTACGCCGGGCTCTAGAACCTGCTGCGGGCTACGCCGGGCTCGCACGCCGTGGGGGAATGTTGGACTATGGATAAAAGCCCCCACCCCTCCCACTATAACGCCTAGGTTTTATGGTTGGGTTGGCTAGGTGGGGTGAGCCTAACACTATCTTTATATTGAGAGTATTCAAACCCAGGTGCCCCAGGCACCCCTAGGCGCCGCCTAGGCGCTAGGCGGCCAGGCAACGCCCGACTAGCGTCTAGCGCCTTTTAGAACACTGCATAGAACCCCCTTCTAAATCAACTTCTGTGAAAACAGAGAAGTTACTAATTTATGTAAACAGCTAATTTCCCACCAGATAGGGAGTTGGATCAAAAGAGGAGAAAAGGCAAAGGAATGAGGTATAAGAAGCAAAATAAACATATTTTTAATACCAAAATATCCATCCAATGTTAAGGTAATGGGAATAGTTTTACACTTTTACTACCAGTCTTATGGAATACACACTAATTAACTATGTGCAACCCAATGATAGAAGAAATAATGCAAAACAGAAAAAGGCAAGACAAAACAGGAGGGATCAGAATTATTACATGAATCTCCACACTGCAAACATTTCAAGATAGACGAGAATGTTGAAACCTCCTTTTCACTAACTGGATTCCCACAACTCCGGCATGTGCAGTTATGGCAGTACCAACTGCCTTCTGGAAGTTCCTGCAATGTTTAAGGAAGTGAAAAATTAAGAAACAGCGACATATAATTGAAAGTTTGAAACATGAAGAGAGTTATGGATATATAAGCAATGACACTTTAGAGGAGCTAGGTACCTGGGCAGGCAAACAAGTTTGATGATATGTTGAGGGGCAATTGTCACAGCAAAGTAATTCACCACCATCTCCACAGAAACCACACGTGTCATCATTTTCATCCATCGCCTCAACTTTACTAGAGCATGCATCACTTTTTCTGCTTATAAATTCAGCAGACCAAGCTTCTACCTGGCATAGAGTGTATGATTTGCCAGACTGTAGAAAGAGGTCCAATGAGGACTTTGGAAAACTGCAACCACCATGAGCCTTGAAGTCTGATATAGAAAAGGTCTCAGTGCAACAATTACAAAGAATGCCTTCCCAGGTAACCTGCCCATCCTTAACAAGTTCATTGTTCTTCAGATTTCGGTATTGTATAACATCTTTTACACTCAGAAAGCCGGTGGCAATCAACCAGCAGAGCACCGTTTTTTGTGCCAAACTTACTCTCTTCCCACCCAATAGGTTTGAACCCCCTTTTCCAGATGTTCGAGCAAGTAGCCTGCCACCTTTCTTTGGGACCAACTTTGTAAACCTCTTTGAATCCAAAACAACCGAGTCCACAGCAAAATTGTGGCAGGAACTGAGATCCCTATTTTTCACCATAGCTGTGATCAAAAGATCATCATCATTGATACGCAACACACGGGGTCTTTTTTTGGCATATTTCTCCCAAGCTTGAGGTTTTCTTTTAGCAGTAACTGTCTTGAAGGTCTGTGACTCATGAGATAAATCGGTTTTCAGGACAGCAGCATTAGATTCATGGGATAAGTCAATAAGAACAGAGTTGACAATTGGAAAATTATGTAGATCCTCAGAGGAAATTCCAATATGTGATTCCTTCAGCGACACCAACTTCTTCTGGGCCTTTCCTATGGGGAGAAACTTGCTGGCACATGACTCCCTTGGAGTAGAATGATTTTCTGGTAGTATGTTGCATCCTGTAGGTTCTTCAATAGTCCCCTCACCCTGTAAAATACTACTTTGCCTGATCTCTAAAGGCAAGAGCATGGCACTGCCAGAACTGTTGCTTTGGTTGCTTGCATTTAGCTTTGCTAATTTGGATTCAGCTTCCAAATGCCTTTTGACATGCCAGTGGCTGAACAAGTGCCATGCTCTTCAGAGTGCGCAATGTTTTCTGCATTAGACAATTCCATACTTGCTAGATTGGTCTCTTGGTTAAACACAATTGCCATAGCAGGCTGCATAACGCTTTGAGAATACAGTCCATCTAATCCAGTTGAACCAATATCTGATATCCTTTTGGATTTTTTCCTAGCCTTTTTCACTACATTATCAGCAAGTGTTTCTCCCGAGCAAAGTTCATTTTTTCCATTACTTTCAGAAATGTGATTTTCTGTTATGTGGCTTCTATCACTTGCTTCACAATACTGCCGACTCTGTGTGCAGAGAATATTCAGGTTAGTATCCCCATTGTGGCCATCCTCCAAGTCATGGCAGCTGTGCAAAGTTTGATGTCCATTGCCACTTTCGGTTGCTAGAGTGCTGCAGTCAGAGTCCGTAATGACCGGAGTAGGTTGAATCATGCAGCTGGGTAACAAGTCAATGGGTTTATGCATGCTCTTACCTTCAGAGGGCATATTGTTGCTTTCATCGAGAACAAAGGTTGAACTATCAACAGCTCTAAGAGTTTTGTGTTGTTGCAGAGCAGTAATTTTTCTAGTGATGAACACGACAGCTATGAAAGGATCCAAAAGCTCCCACCGTTGAAGAAGTGTTGGTGCATCTTGTCGGTTCACAAGTATCTTCTCAACACAAGCCATTGTATGTGTGAGTTCCTTCCAAAATGTATCGACATCTGACCACTCCATTGGACACTTTCCCCATTGTGAACCTGGAGTAGCTTCATATAATTTCTTACCACAAAACTTCCAAGCCTGAGTTAGTGAGGTAAGAACAACCTCCCTTTGTGGTGCAGTGAAATAGGATGCCATCTTAGCCCTGTCATTCCTTTTCCGTGGCTTTATTGTCCAGCCAGCATCCTTGAAAAGGCGATGTGCATGTGCTTCCAGCTGATCAGGGAGTTCCCTGCTTAAATTCTTCTTGGAAGCAACAGCAGGAGTGTCATACTGTTGACTGATGTGGCTAGGGACATCAACATCATCTAGTGAACCAATATTGGCGTCTGGTGCACCATTCAGAGAGAGGTTCTCAAATTGGACAAAGTGGCCAGAAGCGGTACAGTCCCAGGACAGCGGAGGCATAAGGGTAGTATCATAGACTGCATTGGTAAAAAATGGGAATTGTTCTGCTCCTGTCACAGACAGATCCGGCGTACTAGTTGCATATAGAGCATGGCTAGTGTCGACTGTTTGGCCCTGATCATAATTGAAGCACGTATCACTGGGGAACTGGTGCTGGTCTTGGATCCAGTGATACAAAAAGGGATCAGAAAGAAGAGCATCGTTATGGAAATCTGAGAAGTCTGCTAGTGCTTCCATGTAGGACGGCAATGGATCGTCAACCCCACTGGTGCTGCTGCTGGCACCCAAGGCACACATTCCAGCTCCACTGTCTTGCACGGTTGCTTGCATCATGTGCGGCTGCATATCCAGGGCGTGATGGGCCAGGGGTGAACCCTGGAGCACAGCATCAGCTGCAGACCTGCCTCCGCCTTGCCAGTAAGCTATGAAGCCCTGCAACACTGAGTCCATGTCGAGCTCCCCATTCCCATGTAAATGCGCGTGCAGGTCGAGGCCATGCTTGATATCTGCTTGGATGGGGCATGATGGAGGATGGTCCTCGGGGAGGGGTTGAGGGTGCGGCGCGTGGTGGGGTGCAGGTGCAGCAGCTGGGAGCAGCGATGTCTCAGCCACCTCAAGGGGTGGAGAGAAGACGTCCCTGAAGACCTGGAGCTCGGCGTGTGATCTGTCGAAGGCGTCGGCGGCGGCGGAATCGTGCATGGTGACGACGTCCTCCCCGAAGAGGAACCTGACGGCGTCGTCCTCCCTGAACCCTAGGTTGTCCCCGTAGGCGGCCATGTCGAAATCTGGGGGCAGATGCACGAGATGGAGTGAGGCGGCGGGTGGCTAGGTAGGGTAGCAACTAGCAAGCTAGATCCAGAGGTGAAGAGAGAAGAGAGGGCAGTGGGGTTGAAGAGTACCTGGAATCGAGAGGGGAATGAGCAGCGTAGGGCAGGGTATGGCTTCTCCCACAATAATCCCCCGCCCCACAGGCCGATCTCTGAGCTCTGAGCAGGTTGGGTTGCTTGGCCGGCCGCGCCGTCGCCGTCGCCGTCGGCAGAGTAGAGTAGAATGGAGTGGAGAGGAGCAGGAGTGCAGGAGTGAGCAGCTGCAGAGCAGAGGAGAGAGAAGACTTGTTCCTTCCCTCGAGGGAGAAGCGCTGCGGCTGCTCACAATTCTCCATTTCAAAAAACAATAATAAAACTTTGAAGAAAAAAAATACTAGACGAGCTCAAAATTTTAATTTTGCTTTTGCCCTCCGAGAATTCCAGATTTCCAGGTGACTGATGTGTAAAATATTTATTTTTATGTTTACGTATATATATTAATTAGGTATGTAAAAATCATAATATTGTTCTTGAGTGAATAAGTGTTATTTGGTTGATAATCCTCGATTACCAACAAAAATTGCTACACTTGCCTAAGTTAATATTATGAAATTTTTGTCACACCTTAGTAATTATCAGTTAATCTTGTCACATTTTTATAAGTTATTGAGAAAATCTTGTCACAATTTCGGGTAGCAATCAAGCACCTGTCAATTTAGTTAAACTTGTCTAATATTAGATGTGAGAAAGTGTAACTAGAAACCAAACATTCCCTAAATATAAGTCGGGAAAGTAGAATAATGAGAAACAAAAACCAAAAGTAGTATGAGTACTTTAGTGGTAAAGTGATCTTTTACAAGTACATTGAGCTCTTTTATGGTATTGTTGGGGGAGATAATCCCGATGACAGCGGGGAGCGCGAAGGCCCGTACGGATCTAAAGGAATGATACGGCCGGAAGACCCGAAATCCTACGCCGGAGGCGTTTGAGCCTCCGAACGGGGAGACCGGAGGCCTCCGGGGGCTTCGAGACGTGCCGGAAGGGCCTTGGGGGAAAGCGACCAGCCAGATGCCGGAGGCCAACCTTCGGGCAGACCAGAGGCTCCGGAGGAAGGCCGTGCTTAGAAAAGACCCAGTCAAGACCGTACGGGGACAAGATCGTGATCGCCTGCGCCGTGTCGGGCGGCCTTTGTAGCGCCCGACACGGCCGATACGCTGTCAGAATCGCGCCTTCTTGTCTGTACTATGTAACATCTACTTTGTCTGTACTGCTGACCTAGGTCAGACCGGTTAGCAGATGGGGCTTGGAGGTACCCGACCCTTTAGAGCGGGTCACCCTATATATACCCCCAACAGTTGTAATAGACACAAGATCGAAGAATACAGTTTGCGCACAGCGCTCCATTACTCCCATCCACCGAGAAAACCTATTGGTTCGATCCGTCGTCCCAACAGGTATATCTGATATGATTAATCTCAACCGTTAGTTAGAACAAAATAAGATGGACTTATTACCTAGAGGAATGACTTCAACTTTTTTAATCATAACCGTTAGTTAACGACTAAGGAAGGTAAGACGTTGCCTTATTTTAATTATGATCGATAGATTTATACAAATAAATGATACTTAATAATTCGATATATCTTAAAATTTACCATTACATTTAGAGTAATCTTAAACTCTAAAATACACTATAGTTTAGATATATCTTAAAATTTATCATTACATTTAGAATAATTTTAAACTCTAAAATACACTATAGTTTAGGTAGACTACCAAATAATTTTTAGCTTCTTATAATATACCCTCCTATAAGTTGAATCACTATTATTACAGAAGAAACAAAACTTAAGTAGCTTAAATAATTAACTGCAGTCAACGTAAATTAATATCGATCATGTACAAGTAGTGACACTAGCTGTTTAGAATTAATTCTAGCTGATTCAATTCGATTCCAGGTACATGTCAACATGCATCATTCCGTTCCATCTCAACGATCACCCATCAATTTATCAATCGATATGACATATATGCATCGATCGACAGCCTCAAGACTGTCCAAGAATAACGCATGCATAAATGATTAATCGGATCAATCGACATCTATGTACATACAAGTACTCTTGTCCTCTCAGCAACAAATTTACCAGCCTATTGTTAAATTGTTACTTCAAAAGCTCTGTACATAGAATTAAAATATACTGGACATATGGATTGTGTTTTCAAGCTTGTGACACATGATCGACAATTCTTTTATGCGGTAGAAAAATCCTGTTTTGCGCTACACAGCAGGTAAGAAAGTTTAATGTGAAAACAATAACTTTTAGGAAAACAATAATTCAAACTACAAGGGAATTCAGTCCATAATGGCTGTAGCATACAAGTGTATTCTTTTTGCTAAACCTTGTCTTGCTTGTCGCCTACAAGGGGGAGCATCTCCATCCTACTTCTTGGCGAATTTGTTTGGGATGTTCTTGGGCTTCCTGGGGAAGCAGCCTGCTGTTGGGAGATCAAATGCCTCACATACCCATAAAAAGTACAGCCGACGAGCGTGATTGCGCATCCAATGGCATTCATAGCGGAGATTGGGTTCCGGAAGATCAACCACGACACCAATACAGCAACAGCAACCTGCAGTGCAATGATCAGTTCTAAGAAATGGGCAGAAAGTTCAAGGAAGAAAGCATAGTCCAAAAAGATCCTACTTTCAGGTTGCCAGCAACATTGAAGGTCACTGCAGTGGTTGAATGGATCACGTAGAAGATGGAGAAGTTAAGACAAAATGCAAGCACTCCAGAGCCTATGATGATAACTAGTGCAGAAACAACAGAGTCATGTGTGTAGAACCAGTTAACCACACCACCTCCTTCAAGCAACATTGCGGGTAGAGCCAATATCATGGTGGCAAAGGGTGCCATGTAGTACACTGTGTTAATGCTGCAGAAACCATATTAAAGCATAAATGACAGGGTAGATTCTATGTAATATAAAAAATATACCATTGGAGACAACTTATAACTTTATGATGGAGATAAAATGTCTACAAGCATTATATTTGCCAGTCAAAGAACCGGTCATCGCAGCCAGCATAAGATTAGCATTACCTGTCAAATTTGTATCCATGGAGTAGGGACTCTGCCAAAATGGTCTTTGTAGATGTAGCAAGGCAGCCAACCATGGCAGCACAGAAGCCAAACATGTTGAAACTAAGCTCTGTTATTGAAGTTACGAGTATTCCACCAACTATTGGGACCAGCGAAGCCCAAATGCGCCAATCAAAATACTTGCTCCAAACTAACCACTGCAGGATAACTGCATCACATGGATTGGAAGCAGCCTATCAGGAGAGATGTTACAGGTGTAGCAATACAAGAATGTAAGTAAATGAAAATGGGATGGAAAGCGCAGAATGATGGTACACCTGTGGTTGCAGGAGTGAAAGATTTAATTGTCTGCATAAAAGAGACTGGGATGTAGCGCAGGCTGACGTTTCCTAGCACAATGTTTATGCAAAACACAAACGACATTGGAAAAATCCTTTTCCAACGGTCCTCTGGTTCAACTTCAATAAGTGGTTTTGCTTTAAGCACATGGATTGCAATATAAGCCCCAATTGAAGAGCATATGAAGTGGACACAAGACACCGTAAGAGGAAATTTGAAATCCAGCTTCTGCACACAAAAAATCACCATGTATCGTCAAACACACATGTGGCTCTTGATATCAATGAGGTCAACAGCAACTACACCATCTTCCTTTTGAATTTTGCATATGGATTAGTTCAAGGACCTGTTCTACTGTCTGTGATGGCATATGGATTAGTTCAACCTAGTTAGTTACTTAGTTAAAGGGAAAGAAAAACAGGATGGTGTGTTGGTCTTGTATCTGGCAATTGCAGTTGTTCATCTGGCAATAGTCAGACTGGAAACTGGTTTTGTGAGAGGTTGAAGACAAGGGCAGAACAGGTATCCTGCCTGCTAAAAATTCAGGAAATGAATTAAAACTTGTTGTAAATGAGAAATAGGGCAAATCAGCAAGGAATCGATACAACTATGGGGCAGATATGCAAGTTGCATCAACTCTGGGGTAAATTTGCAAGTGCCTTTCAAGTATGGGGTATATCTGCAATTCCCCCAAGCACAATGCAGTCGTATAGCCCAAACATTCTGAAAAGACAAAAAAAATTGGCGCATGTGGTGGACTACCAGCATGTTGACCAAACAAGGATGAAAATCTAGGCTGGGAGTGAACCAAGTTATCGTTAGAAACTAGAAAGCAAAGCAAAGCTGTTTGCAGGACATGGAGAGATCCAGAATCTCCGACCGGTGAGTCGAATCGAAATGGAAGACAAGGGAAATCCGGACCTGGAAGATCCACTTGTTGATGATGATGACGGTGACGTTGAAGCCCCACCACTGGAGGATGGCGAGCAGCGCGCGCAGGTTCCCCAGCCCGCCCGCCTGCCGCCCCTGCTCCATCTCCTCCTCCAACCCCAAGCTTGACCGCGGGCAGTTAGGCAGGCTTCAGGCTCGGGAAGGAAGGGAAGCACTACCCTACCTCGCGCGCATCGTAGACAGGCAGCCTGCCGGAAGCTTGTCTCGGCTACCGCCGCCGCCGCCGCCGCCGCCGCCGCGTGCGAGAGGAGGAGAATGATAAGCGTGTGAGAGACGGAGAGAAAGTCCACTACCGACAGACTACACACAGACTTGTTACTTGTAAGAGCGAGTCGTCGAGAGTTATTTAAAAAAAAAATCTACTTATACCTTTTCTCCTAAAATTTTATATTAAAGCTAAAAGAGAAGAATGAAATTAGTCTGCTTAGCTCAGTTGCAGGGTTAATTTAGCGGTAACCATTCCAACTACTGAAACATCATTGTTATTATTAGGATTAGGTAGCGCTCCTGGAAAAGAGAGCAAAACTAGGATGAAGATGCGTACCAACAAGGTTAAAAAACTCTTAAAGTCAAACTAGCAACCTGTCTAAATAGCACTAAGTCACGATCGGACCGGATCGGTGGAATAAGAAAACAATGCGACTTGCATTACCCAAAACACTAGTGTATAGTGTTCTAGGACCTGTTTGTATCAGAATACAACTTTTTTTCGCAAGCTGAAACAAATAGAGTAACTTATTCTACCAACTTATTATAATTTAAAGTACAAATTATAACAATCTAGCAAACTGTTAAAACCCAATTTTTTTTATAAGCTGGATTTTTATAATTCAAAGCTGAAACAAACAAACATGCCCTTAGTTCGTATTCCAAATTTTCAGGTCTGCTTCCTTCCTACAGTCACTGACGAGCCAACAAAAAGTAAGCTACATAGTGACCGATGGTATTGACAAAGTCACCTCTTAACAATATTTGCTGCAAACTGGTTCAATAATAGTATTTATAGTACAACAGCATCGTATTAGGATTTAGGGATAAATATGTTCACTTCTCAAACCAGGAAATAAAATAATGGCCAAAGATGGAACCGAAGAAATTCAGAATTAGCAGGACCATTTCCAATGTAAATACGGCACATCCTATATCTCCTCATCTTCAAATGGGTCTCTCTCTGGGTAGTCGCCCACCTGCAAACACCAACTGCTGAGTAACACTACTAATGTAATATTAACTGCTCATGTCAAATCTAAACACAAAACAACCCATGGAAAGCAATATACTCGACATTTGCACTTATGCTTTCTAACACATCCAACACATGACCTCATATTCAAAAGCAACACTCCATCAAATATGCCACTGCAATCCTCTTCATATTGACCAGGCAACACCACAGGACCTCATATTCACTATTTCATGCTCCGCTGCTGCAAGCATATGAGTTTATCCTTGCATTTAAAAAAACTGCAACACTGAACCAAAATGGTGCGCCATCTATTATTCTCCAAGTCCAGGTGCAGGAAACACGTAGAGCCAATATTTTATGATCAATTGCCAAGTAGTCCTGAGCATATGTACTCCAACTGAGAAAACCATTTGGCATCTAAAAAGGAAAATTTACCTTTACTTTCTCTGGCCTAACAATAGCTCCATGCCCTTGAGGACACTCGAAGAAGCGAATGCCTTTCACCCTACAGTATAAAAGAAGCGAGACATTGTTACCAAGAGCTATTTGCGCAGAGACCTGTTATTATTCTCCAACCACAACATCTTGAATACTGACTAAAGAGTATGGGAAGGTAGCAAGCTAATCATCAGGAAATTAGTGTATAATACAATCGGCATGCCAACTTATAGTGACTACCCAAAGAATTAACACAAAAGGCCTGATATTCTTACTGTGATGTTTTGTCAATATACTTACATGCCATCGTGCTTTCCAAGTGGCTCATCATATTGGACTCCAACCCAAAATCCACGTCCAAGAGATTCAGCTCTGCCAACAAATTTAATAGCGCCCCTCTTAGCGCCTGGCTCGACTTCACATCTCTCACCCACCTGTGGCATATTTCTTAAATCATAAAAGCCAGCGCAAAGAATAATCGGTACAATTCCATACTACATAAAAGATAGGCCCGGCGCCCAATCTGTGACAGATGTTCCCTTAAATAGAAAAAATGTCATGGTTATCAAAGAAAAATAACTTTTCTATTTACAATAACTATATGGTATATGTAGACATGCCTAATAAAACATCTACCTTGGTTGAATTTCATATTACTTATCATAAGAACGGAACTTAACTATATATACACATTCAGACAGCTGCTGGAAAGGATGGTACCAAACTTTATTGAGAAGCTGAAGCACTAATCAAAAACACGGTAGATACTAGAAGTCAGAAGAAAACATACACTCAATAATCTTATTAGTTGCTCCAGTTCATGGTAATCAAGAAAGATGAATATAACAAATGTCAAGTACATCCTCAGGAAATCCTTCAAGCTCAGGATGTTCATTTGTGGTCATAGATTCACATCAAGCTTAAGATCTGGGTTTTTCCAATGTGGAACAAATTACAGTAACTGATGCAATGCGTACCATGCTACGTGAAATTGTAAATTCTATAACCAGAAAGTATATCCAGTCTTACATTAACAAATGCTAGAACAATAATTAAGCAGGCATTGGATGAGGGCTGATGTGGGGGATGCTTTTGGAATTTGTTAGGATAAAGTTTGAATTCCAAAGGATTTGGATCCAAGTCCCCCAACCATACCCCACAAAAAGCATGCATTAGGAGATTAGTTAACAATATCCCATAGTATATGCCAGTGTGCCACAACTTAATAATGCAACGAGATGATGAAAAAAATTACTGACCTTGATGTTGACACATAATTCCTCCATATCATTGTCGGGTTGCTAAAGAACACAAGAAATTGAGTAAGCAAGCTGAAAATGGGAAACAGATGGACCAAACTTAGCATCTTACTTCTTTATCATCTGGGGTAGGGTTTTTTGACACCATCTTTTCTTTGAACTTTCGAAAATTTGCTGGTTCAAAAAAAAAGATGCGAGTAGCAAATAAGCAAGTTAATTTGTACAAAGCAGTATGGTAGCACCAGCACAGGATTGTTGATGCAATGTAACAAAAGTACTAGTATAGGCACTGTGAGCAGCTCACGTTATTAAGTACAATAGCCGTGTAATGATGTATGAGTTTGCAAGGAACAGAGTGAAGTAGAGATCAGACTGTGGAGTGTTAAACAGTTGATTCATAATTATCATCAGGTGGGTGGATTTATCGATTGAAAAGGATAAAACTCACTGTCAAGCTTATCATACGCTTCATCCGAGATCTTGTACTTTTCAACAAGTGAAGTATCTTCCAACCAACCCCCAGAGGTGAGTGACGAAGGATCGAGATCAATTATGTGCAGGCGGAACCTAGGGATGGCATCACATTCCATTCCCGTGAGATGGAGTGCAATGGGCGAAGCCCCGAGAGAAAGAGAGATTCAAAGGCAGCAAGTAACCCGCTGTATGGAGAGTAGGATGCGAGGGTGGCGTCGTCGTGGTCGAGGTCGGCGATCATGGCGCCGGCGTCGTCGAGGAGCTTGAGGCGCATGGAGGCGACAGAAGTGCCGGTTTTCCTCCAGAGTTTCTCCTTGAGCGCCTCGACGGAGGTCTGCGACCTAGAAATGGCATGAGTCCTGAGGAGGATCTAAACTTGGAAGCAGAAGGTGAGGTGACCTGCTTGGAGACGCGGATATCGGAGGAGAAGGTGGCGAGGTTGGAGTGTGTGACGAGCAGGAGGACGCTGTCGTCCGCCGGCAGCTGCAGCTTGGAGGACGACATTGGGGACGATGATCTGCTGCCGCCGCCGCCGCCGACGACGACGACGAAGCTGCCGACTGGGGAATCGAACCGAAAAGAAGAAGACAATGGCCCAACAAGCAACAAGGCCCGGCCCAACAGCGAGGGATATTTCGCTTCGTCTTCTCAAGCTCCAGTCCGCAGCCTCATCCTCATAGACAAGGCGAGATTCAAAAAGAGGAGGAGCATGATGGCGGCCATGGCGATGGCGTCCGTGCAACTCACTACCGCCACGCCGCCCATGCGCAGTCGCCGCGTAATCTCCATCTCCGCTTGCGCCGCTCCTCCGCGGCAGCGCCCTCCTCCAAGCCGCAGCCAACACCGCCGCTCCCCCCGCCGCCTCCGCCACGACGAAGACGGCGATCCTCCTCCCAGAAAGCGAGGTCCTCCTCCCAGGCCCACCCGCACCAGGGGTCCTCCCCTTCCTCGCCACCAACAATCATACACGGACGAGGACGGCGACCAAGACGACGAGGGGAGCTTCTCTGGGGGCACCAGGGTGGCCGCCATGCCAAAGCCACCCGCCGGCTTCGTGCTGGATGACCAGGGCAGGTGCATCGCCGCCGCCTCCAAGCGCATAGTCACCATCGTCAGTATCCTTTCTCCTCCATTATCTTCTATCATTCACCCATGGCAAGCAAAGCAAAGCAAGCTCACTTTTTTTCTGCAGATTGACGACACCAACAAACACCCCTTGGAGTGCATCATCAGGAGGGTGTTCCGGAGCAGCCAGGACCACGAATGCATGCTCCTCTGCCCAGTTGACATGTACCAATTGCAACTCACTCATCATGCATCTTCTCCTCAATCTCCTTGTCAAACCAAACCTCCTATTTCCTCCTCTCTTTCAGGCCTGTGCAGGTCCTCAAGAGCGCAAATTTCAGCGGCTGGATCGCTGTATGTCTATAATCCTCCCACTGCCTCTCCATTTCCTACCATATCATTCCAAATGGGATTGACAGCGTTTCTTTTGTAGATTGATGATGACCAACTTAAGGAAATCATTCCATCCGTTGCATACGCCCTCGCTAAAGTACATATGCACTTTGTAGAAAGCGGGTAAGGATCACAAGATCATCTCACCCTTTCTGTGGAACTGACCTACAAGGGCATGCAATTGTTCTTACTTATCATGTTCATCGCTTCCCCTCTTTCAGATTCTGCTATACAGCACGGGGTGGCTTCTGCTTTCCTGAAGATGCAATCCAAGAATTTCATGGTAACCAAAGGAGTAGACATGCTTCTAGCTACCTTGTACAATAGTCAAAATGGCACAAATTGCCTGCTTGCACAACAGGTTTCCATGATGCCTTCTCACTGAAAAGCTTGTTTTTTTTCTTCCAACCATTGTACAAAACGGAGACTTTAATAGAGTCAACCCATGATATGGCTAGGTCTTCTCTATTGGATATGCATACTTGCCATGCAATTGCAACATGCTGCTCCCTCTCTCATGTTTGATCTGTTTTTGCACTTCACCAATGTGTTTATATAAAAACTGCAGATTCTGCTAACGGCAGCGATGGGGTGCCTTTTGAAGGCGTGGAGATTTGCTGTTTCAATTTGGTGAGCAAAATGGTTTCGACATTGACTCGGCTTGAGAAAATATGTGATTGTTAACATGAATGACATCTGCAGGAAGGTGCGCATTATATGATCTATACACCAGTTGATCCTCTCCTGTTCGTTGCTGTGAAGGTATGTATGTTGTTGAGTCAAGTGTTGCCATTAAACAAAAAATTGAGCATTGTGTTGTGTGTGATCTGTGAAACATATGTCCTTGTGCAGGACAAGGATGGTGTGCTACGGATTGCTGAAGATGTAAGCAATGTTACTCGTACACTTAACACTTGCAGTGTGACTGTGTGTAGAGAAGAGAGGTGGGTGGTGTGTGTTTAGATCACGGGGGATGCTTTCTGACGTGCGCTGTGACTGTGAACAGGAACTCATGGACGACCCTGCTGTTGTGGGTGCCATAGACGAAGAGACGGAATTCACTGCTTTGGTGGTACGTCACCTACTTACTGTTTTCGTCAGCTGCTGTTCCTGTCAAGTGTGTGTTTGTAATGTAAATATATGGCGGGTGCAGGAGGAGGAAGAGGCCCTTCTTGAGTCAGTACTCGGAGAAAGATGATTCAGAACTTGAGAAAAGAGGCACCAAAGTAGCAGGAGGCCATAGGAATAGGATAGCAAGGTTTCTGGTACTGCAGTGAGCTATTGCAGCAGCAGCAGCTTGTTCTTCACTAGTTGGCATGGCATTTTCTGAAAGAAAACAGGCGTTCCATTTCAAATCTCAATCTATATATCTACTCTTCTCAAAGTCCCGGTCAGGTTAGGTTACTACCCGACATAAAAAAATGGCTTATCGCTCTTCAAATGTAACTCCCATCTCTAGAGTTTGTATCATAAAATAAAGTGCTTTAAGTTTTTATTTGTAGTATAAATTTAAAAACCAGATAACAATGTTACAAAGCCATCGCTGTACATGTTACCATGTCTCAGGCGGTGATACGTGCAGCAGAAGGAAGAGAAGAAAGAAAATTAAGGACAAGCCATCGCTGACATGGTCGGAATTCCTTCCTTTCTGGTTGCAGGTACCCATGCATAGGAATAGGATAGATCTCCATCATCTCAGATTCTCAGGTAGACACTCAGACAAACAGCACAACCATCAAATACATCGACAACTTGTGCCTTGTTAACATGACTGCCAGCATACACTTCCTCCTTTATCTAGGTATCTGCCCCAGCTGTTTAGTTCTCAGAAAATGGTTTGTCCTTTTTCCTAGTGTATATGCAGTCCCTGCCAGTGGTGGAGCCACAAATAAATTTAGGGGACGCTGGACGAACTACAAAGATCCACACGTCGCCCCCTCAGGGCAACCTCACCGTTGCTCACTCGTTGCTGTTCTTTTCTATGGGATCACTCGTCTTCAGGTGGCGACACAATGTAGCTATTATGCAGCAACAATTAATCATTTCACTTCAAGTTGCCAAGTTCATTTTTTTCTGAAGATTCATATGTATGTTTGGCATCTCAGGAAATGGAAAATATTTTCACACTTTCCATTCCCAATGTATCTGGTTTAAGGCTATATAATAGTCTACATGTATATTAAATGAACACCAATGACATACTTTTCCTTTATATTGGGGTCAACCATATACATCGGGCATATTTAATTCAAAAAAGCCAAACATTATATCTATAAACGAGTATACACAAGGATGCAATACCTATCACTGATTCACTGCAGCAGACGTGGGATGGTAACATGGTATCAACAAGGAAGCCTACTTTCTCACCATGATCCTCATGAAGAACGTATGTTGTGTGTCCGTGATGCCCAAACTCCAAAAACAAGGAACCAAAACACAAACAAGATCGCCCAACATCGCATAGACCCATACTGGATCCTCGGGAAAACCTGCAAACATAAAGGATCATGAACATTACTCTGTGGGCATCACCAAAATCATGCCCCTAGCATGAACCCTCTCAATATATGCTCCTAGTTAAAGTTCAATATGTGGCAATGAAGTGAAATATGTCATGAGAAAACAATCATTTACTTACAAATCTCAGGGAGATTATTATAGTCAGCGCACATAGACCTGCAAGAAGCATGTGAAGACATATCACAGCAGCTTTCTGCACAGAAATTCAAACAAAACCATACTTCTCATCAATGTTTGATCCATGGAAGTTTCTTAATGAAAATAAAAGATAGTACTGGATGCCAGCCTTGCAAATTGTTTGTGATGATGGGGTACTAATTAACTGATAACAAAAGACAGAGAAAGCACCAAACACACTGAGAACTGAAACAACCTGATGATGTAAAGGCACAGCTGCATCTACATTTTATACTTCAGCTTATCCACCTTATATCTCTACAAATCGTTCAATGCCTTTGTCACAAGATGTTTGGATAAAGACCAGACACATTAGCTTGGGTGTTGCGCTAGCCAGTACCGTACTTTCATAAGAGGTGTATCATCGGATGCACGAGTGTGTATTGGGGCAAAGCAGTAACAAGTACTGATATTTAAGCTGCACTCCACCTTCAGAAGTTAAATGCATATGGATATATGAATTAGAAGTGGAGTTTTATGCCACGGCATAATTTTTTTCATCTGGGCATCTTACAATGACTGTGCGACTAAGTGTTTGTTCCAGATTGTTCAATGTACTTTTATCGAGCGTAGAAATAAGGGGTCTATATGTTCTAGTAAAATAAATTTGAAGATATTTGAATGATCCTAACAAAAAAGAAGAGGAGTGGAATTGAGTTGTAATTTCCAAATACCACGGCTCATAGGTAAGAAATAAAAGGTTTGGAGATTCAACTTACCTTGCCAACATGTGGAGCAACTAACCAGGCAAGAACAATAACACCTAGGCCAATGGCAAGCAACACTCCAGTACCCTCCAAACTCCATCTTGCATGTGCTACTCTTATTGCCACAGCACCATGTTCTAGAGAATTATTACTTGGACTAGCATGTGTTTGTTCAATTTGGCCCTGAGAAATAGTGGCATGTGAGTTGTGAGGGTTGAACCATGACGAGATTTCACTAAGACGCTGTCTTCGTATCGCTGCAACAGCATCAGGATCGACACCTTCTGCCCCATAATGTAAGTAAGAGAGCTCCCCAGTGGATGTCCTTTCACTCAGAGCTTCATAGTCCTTCAAGGAGGCAAGGACCTTGTTGAAATCCGCAGGCCTTACATTTGCAGCAACATTTGCGCATATCTCGCATACAGTGGAACCGTGGCTGACAAACCACTTGAGTGCACAGGCATAATGTGCAAGAGCAAGCTCGTTCTTGCAAGAGCATCCTAGATTCATAAGATGGTCGTGTTGATGCAAAGGGCCTGATTCCACATCATTGGTGCACACAAAAATCTCCCCATGTGGGCTTACAAACTCGAGAAATCTGGGGGCATTGCAGCCATGCTTGGAGGCAGGGTCATCTTTGCTAGCGGTAGCAACATCGTCTGCATCTCGAGATGGTGGCACAATGCCTAAGAAACCGAGGGCAGAGTCCCCTCTGAGATCAGGCTCGACACAGTGACAGACACGGCAAAAGGAGAGGCCAGAGTCCCTGTCGCCGTCGGTGCTATAGTTGGATATACGGGGGATGCTCAGTGCACGGTCACCATGATCTTGATCTGAGGACGGCCGGTTGACGCCATCCGATGGCTGCACATCCTCAACCTTGAGCCCCATCTTAATTAATCCATCTGATTCTGTCTCGACTCACATGATCATCTCATCTCTCTCGGTCTTGTTCTAGCAATCTAGCATCCATCGAAACGAAACATAACCGAAGTTGCTATTGCCTATGGCAAACCGAAACGAAATCATCAAGCGCAGGGGAAGGGGAAGAGGAAGAAGGAACCTCACCTTGGACTTGAGCTCAGTTCGGTATCCAAGGCCGACCCATGGAGGAGGAAGAGAGCGGTCCGTGGGGAGGGGAGGGGAAGGGGAAGCAAGGCACCTCAGAATCTCAGATCGAGCAGCGAAGCAGTTGCTTCTTGTAGCCCTAGGGCCTAGGGTAGCTGCCTCGCGAGCAAGACGAAGACGAAGCAATCTGTCAGTCACTGCAGGGTGGGGAACGGAATCTCCGCTTCTCTTCTCCAGAGCCCACCACACGACAGCTGTCCCCCTGTTATTATTTTTTAAGTTAAATATGCTTATCTCATTAAAAAGCTGAATAAATTTTAATTTTCAGAATATAGTTTAAAATATCGCACTAGGATTTTTAGCAGTTTTATATTTAAAACCAAATAATATTAAAATTATTTTTTGTTACAAGTAAGCAAAATGCCTTCTTAATTAACTATTGCTCTCATTAATTAACAGTGTAATAATTTAAGTAGTGTTTGTCCACTGGACGAGGTTTCCAGAAATAAAATATTCTCTATAGATGCGTTGAATCATGTGGTATTAATTTTTTTGACGAACAAGATGGTTCCGAACCATCTCATTCCATTTCTCATCGTACATCAAATCAATCACTATCTTAGGTTACATAGAATGCTCAATATCATTATCTTCTTTTAGCCTTTCGGTCTCCAACAAAGTCGAGTAGATTAGAGTTAAAACCTAACAAAAACCACAAATTAGGATTTAGGCACGTGAATGACTATTTTATGAGCACTCCTATTTATAACTAAATCGCTTCAAATCATCTTTTACTGTTTTTTCTCGTGTGAAATTTTAAATTAGTAATGGATTATGATAAAGGCATTATGAAGTGAAGGTATGAAAGAAAAAATTAATTGGTTGAGAGTTTGAGTTCATTTGCTGGATTCAGCACCAGATTAAGAAGGAAAATATTACAAAACTCGAATCTGGATCCAGCACACAGAGTGTTGCTACTTTCTTGTTTGCTCGATTTCGCTTCCGCTTCCGCTTCTTCCATGAATCGATCGATTGGATATGATCCCCTCCCTTCTCTGCTCTAATCTGCGATTGCAAGAGCAGTGAGTACTGAGAGCAGATTGATAGATCTCTCATGGCGTTTGGCGGCCACACGCGCCTCGACGTCAGGCGGCCGCAGCACCGCTCCTCCTGCTGCTGCTCCTCCTCCACCGCCGTCGCCCTCTTCGTCGCGCTCGCCTTGGTCGCCGTCTGGATGGCCTCTTCCATGCTCGTCACCCCGGCGGACTTGCCTTTGTCTCCCTTCCAGCCCACGCCCCGCGGCCGCCCGTCGCAAAACCCCCCTTCCACCGCGCCTCCTCCTGTTAACCAGCACCACCACCAGCAGCAGCCAGCTGAACAAATTGCAGACACGGCACCTGCGGAGGCCGGGACTGAAGCGGAGCTCCTGACCGAGACCACCACTACAGCTCAAGCTAAAGCTGCAGACTCCAACGAGGAGCAGGCTGCCAGTTATGCTTGGAAGCTCTGCAACGCTGAGGCTGGAGCAGATTATATCCCGTGTCTCGACAATCTCCAAGCCATCAACAAGCTTCGATCCACCAAACACTATGAACACCGAGAACGGCATTGCCCACAACACCCTCCCACCTGCCTCGTCCCTCTACCGGAGGGATACAGAAATCCAATAGCGTGGCCTAAGAGCAGAGATCAGGTTTAACCTGGCAACATATGCGTCTTAATTTGTCTCATTACTACCTATTCCTAACATGATTCATTTGCCTCGTGATTTCTTGACACAGATATGGTACAACAATGTCCCGCATACCAAGCTGGTAGAATACAAGGGTCATCAGAACTGGGTTAAGGTATCTGGGGAGCTCCTAACCTTTCCGGGTGGCGGAACTCAGTTCAAACATGGTGCATTGCACTACATCGATTTCATTCAGGAGGTACCGTTTGCATGATTTCCATGTGTCAACCGGCGTCATTGTTGTGCACTATAACCATTTATTACAACATTTCTAACAAGTTGACAAACTTTTACTTCAAAAGCTTTTACCTTGTTGAAGGGAATTTTCACAATTGCTTATGGTTTCCTGGCTGAATGTAGTTAAGAAGAATATGACCGACATATCTGATTCTACTACACAGGCAAAGAAGGACATGGCATGGGGTAAACGAACTCGTGTAGTTTTAGATGTTGGTTGTGGAGTTGCCAGCTTTGGAGGATATTTGTTTGACAGAGACGTGCTTACTATGTCGTTTGCACCAAAAGATGAGCATGAGGCCCAGGTGCAGTTTGCTCTTGAGAGAGGAATCCCTGCTATTTCAGCTGTCATGGGTACAAAAAAGCTCCCATTTCCCAGCAGGGTATTTGATGTTGTTCATTGTGCACGCTGTAGAGTACCGTGGCATATTGAAGGTGCCTTTCTGTCACAAGGAGCCTCTTCTTGTACAATATCATGCCTTTTGTAATTTTGTTTCACCCTTTTTTGACATATATGTGTGTTTATTCGTTAGGTGGTAAGCTCCTGCTAGAATTGGATAGACTGTTGCGGCCTGGTGGTTACTTTGTGTGGTCTGCCACTCCTGTATACCAGAAACTGCGAGAAGATGTTGAGATATGGGAAGGTAAATTTATTGATGGTTTCGAAATTCATTATTTTACATTTTTGGATATGCTATTTTTTGTATCTTAAGTTTGAACAGCTCCCAGACTCGATGCCAACTAAATCCTTCTTATGAAATAGAAAATTCACTACCTAATAGTTATTTTCACTGTACATTGTTCCAGCAATGTCTACTCTAACGAGGTCAATGTGCTGGGAAATGGTAAATAAAGTGAAGGATAGGGTAAATAGAGTGGGTATTGCAATTTTCAGAAAGCCAATAGACAATGGCTGCTATGAAGCAAGATCTGCAGCAAACCCTCCACTCTGTGAAGAGTATAATGATCCTGATGCTGCCTGGTAAGTGTTTTGTCAGGTTATATCTTCGGCGCTGGCAACCAAACCTTGTACCTAATTTAGGCTCATCCATTTCCCTTTTGTCATTCAGGAACATATCGTTTCAGTCATGTGTGCATAGATTGCCTGTCGATCCTGTCATTCGTGGCTCACAGTGGCCAGAAGAATGGCCACTGAGGCTGGAAAAACCACCTTACTGGCTGAAAAACTCTGAGACTGGGGTCTATGGGAAGCCTGCCCCTGAGGATTTTCAAGCAGACTACGAGCACTGGAAGCAGGTCATAAGCAATTCATATATGAATGACTTGGGCATTGATTGGTCTGCTGTTAGAAATGTTATGGACATGAAAGCTGTATATGGAGGGTATGACGTAGACTTGTCTCTTCAGTTTCCTTGTTGCCCTCCCTTTTCTTTTCATACCTATCCTGTTTCTTGCCATCCAATTTTTAGTTTTATTTAATTCAATAATTGCAATCTTGTAGGTTTGCAGCAGCTTTGCGAGATCATAAGCTGTGGGTTATGAATGTAATTCCAATTGATTCACCTGACACACTTGCAATTATATATGAACGCGGGCTGTTTGGACTCTACCATGACTGGTGTGAATCATTTAGCACCTACCCCAGAACCTATGATCTTCTGCATGCCAACCATCTTTTCTCCAAGATTAAAAAGAGGTACGATCTCAGATCTCTCCAAGAATCTGAACCGCCCTGTTGTCCACTCTACCTTGACGTGTAACTGCTGTTTCCATCTGTCAGGTGTAAATTAGTGCCTGTGATGGTGGAGGTGGATCGAATATTGAGGCCAGAAGGCAGGCTAATTGTTAGAGATAGTTTGGAAACAATAAACGAGGTGGAGCCTATCATGAAATCACTGCACTGGGAGGTCCGCATGTCTTACTCCCGGGACAATGAAGGTTTGTTGTTTGTTCAAAAGACGATGTGGCGACCAAATGAAGTTGAAGCTAAGCTATGATGTACCAGCACCATTTGCCATAGCAAACTCACACTGAAGCCCTTGGAAGAAAAAAAAAAGGGATGTATAGTATAGTCTGTAGTGGTTTCTATTGGGATATCCTTGTTTTTGATTTCTGGGATACATTAGCAATTCGTGTTGTTGTTCCATGGTGAGGTTGGCAGCTCAATTATCATATCCCTTTTGTAGATTTGTACAACTACTGTAGCATAAGCATAGTATTGTCATCGAATTTCACCATTCTTTAATTATGTGGAAATTGCTCAAGCAGTTGTCACTGTTGTGATTCATGATGTACATGTTCCATTTTTCCTTAACGAAACCAAGGCTGCTGTGTCGGGGGCAGTGTGTATGTCCGTGTCACTTGTGTGTCGAGCAACTCTATTGTCTACTCTATTTTGTAATTATTATTTGAATTGTACTCCTCTCTAGTTTTTCTTCTTTTAGCAATGCATGAGGATTTTTTATCCCTCGTGTTACTCTATTTTACATTAATTCAAAGTCATATTTAAGAAGGTTATTGGAGTAGATAGCAAAACATAAATCTAACTTAAATAGAGAAATTTGTTATTGTACTAAATAGCAAGTCAAAAATAGTAAGATTATTGGAGTTGTTCTAAGGGGTTCCCTCAATCACATAATATGTTGGCAATTTAGGTCTGAATTTGATATTTCAAAGAACAACTAATCTGGATAGTGGAATGTTCAGATTTGTCGTAATATGAAATGGCAAATCTAATCTTAAACTGTAATACTATGAGATAGAGAGTAGGAAATAGGAATTCGCATAACAAAAGGGCATGTTTGGTTTATTGTCAAACCATTTCTTAAACTATTTTTTTGACATTGCTACATTTTGCAGTTATCAATGTTATTTTAGCAAGATCCACAAAGGTGTACAATTCTACATATATTGTAGTTAGTATGACGTGACGTATAAGAAAGGAGTATAATTTTTAGAAGACATCTATCATGATAAGACATCAAAAATTACTCCCGTATAATTATGACACACATTTGCAAGTCTTACAACAATAAGATTTACCTATGAGTATAAATATCAGTGTCTCAATACAAAGAAGTTCAAACTCTCAGTAAGTTGAGCCTCTATTTAATTCACATATTTACTAGGTATCTATTTAGGGAGTTTACTATACCAACCATTGTTGATAGTAAAATATCATTTTTATCACTGAAGTACACATATTATCTTTAAATTTTATCCCTCGGTTACTCTTTTTAACTATTTTCACACTCATCTATTAAAAAATTAGGATCATATCTTTATAACCGCTATATTTTGCGACATATTCCAAAAAACAAAACACTCCCTAAATCTTTCTCCAACCTCTCAAAATTTTAGCGAACGTCTCTCGTTACCTATCCTCTTTAGTCCTATTTGTCAATGATACAAGATATAAAAGGAAATAAGAGATACTTAATAAGTATGGTTTACCTGTCAATAATACAAAAATATAAATATAAAGATTACGATAAAGATTTTTAAAAAGTACTAAAATTTAGATTTAGAGATTTGAGATTTTATAGAACAAATGATGATCTAACAAGAATATCTCCGATACACTCCAATTCCAAATTCTAATCCAAACCGAGAGAGCGAAAGAGAGTGAGAGAGATGCGGCTCGCGGCGGCAGCCCTCCGGCCCGCCGCCACCTTCCTCTTCCCGCTCCCCCGCCGCCCCACCGCCCTGCGCCGCTCCTCCCTCCCCTTCGCCCGCCCGCGGCTCCACTCCACCACGCCCGCGCCCATGCCTCCCCCCTCCCCGCCCCCGCTGAACGAAGGCAAAGCCGCCGCTCGCCGCCGTAGCCGTGACTCGCCCGAGGGCCGCCTCAGGCACCGCCTCGACACGTGCTCCCGCGACAACGACCTCCCTACCGCCCTCAGCCTCTACGATGCCGCCCTCTCCCCCTCGTCCCACGTCCCGCTCTCCGTACACCACTACAACTGCCTCCTCTACCTATGCTCCAACGCCGCCTCTTCCTCCCCCGACGCCGCCCAGCGAGGCTTCGACATCTTCGCCAGGATGGAGGCCGACGGAGTCGAGCCCAACGAGGCCACCCTCACCAGCGTCGCCCGCCTCGCCGCTGCTCGCAGCGACCCCACCATGGCCTTCTCCATCGTCCGCCGCATGGCCGCCGCCGGGACTCCGCCGCGCCTCCGTACCTATGGCCCCGCTCTCTTCGCCTACTGCGACGCAGGCGACGCCGACGGGGCAAGCGAGGTCGAGGCTCACATGGACGCCTCCGGGGTCGTGCCCGAGGAGCCCGAGCTCGCCGCGCTGCTCCGAGTCAACGCTGCCGGTGGTAGAGTCGACCAGGTGTACAGACTCCTGCACAGGGCGCGCGTGCTTCTTCGCCAGGTGAACAACGCAACTGCCCAGCTACTCGAGTCCTGGTTTGCCTCCGATGCAGCGTCAGACGCTGGGCTGGACGACTGGGACGCCGGCAAGGTGAAAGAAGCGATGCTCAAGGGCGGTGGTGGCTGGCATGGGCAGGGCTGGCTCGGCAAGGGTCAATGGAGCGTTGGGCGAAGCGAGATGGACAAGGATGGCACATGCCAGCGTTGCGGGGAGAAGCTTGTGTGCATAGACATCGATCCATCGGAGACAGAGAACTTTGCCAAGTCGCTCACTCAATTGGCGATCAAGCGGGAGATCAAAGATAACTTCTTGAAGTTCCAGGTTCACTCTCCATCCTTTCACCCTCCTCACAAGTAAACTGAACATATTTTATGCCCAATGCAGCATCCTTTTGCTGAGCGCCCTGCGCTCCTCTATGTAGCACACACGAGTTCATTTCGATAGGAGAGGAGAGGACTCAACTCTGGCATTGCAACTGTTTGGCTGATCCAAATCTGGAGCACTGTGATAAACTTTGTGGAGTCGCAAACATTAATAGCCATATGCACCCAATGAGTTGCATCATGCAATGCACCATTTAAAAAACAAGTTATCAGTGCTTAAGGTACTTGACCTTATTGGGGTCTTTCTCTAGTAAGCCATTTTCTCATGACTGAAGTCCAAAAGGCCACTTACACCAATAGCTTGTATGGAGGGTTTATTGGCCCCAAATTAAGTGCTTTTTAACCTTGCGGAGCTTGCTCATAGCTGAAGATGAACTAGGGTTAACAGATGCAAAGTAGTTCCTCTTGCTGGGCGTCATCATCACTCCACGTGGCTTTGTGCGGCATTAGACATCAGTCCATGCTAAACCTAACAGAGTAACGGCTGATATGGTCAGCGCTCTTTTGGTGTCATACTGCGCGCACTTTACCTTTGGTGTTTGAGGTTTTACGTGTAATGACCACAATTTTATCATATATGGGGCATGAGTGACTGCATAAATTTATTTCTGTCTGGAAAGGATCTCTTCACAATCTTTTGTCCGGTTACTTGTGCTTTAATGGAAAATATACTGCGTTTTAATCTTCTCTGTCTAATCAGAAACCTGATCTATGCAGCAATGGCTCTGTCAGCATGGACCGTTCGATGCCGTTATTGATGCTGCTAATGTTGGCCTTTACAATCGCAATGATTTTAGTTTTTCTGATGTAAGAAGGCATCTATCTTTCAATGCTGTAAATCTATGATCCTACTGTCTGTTCTTAAACTGGATGTTCCTGTTGTTCTTTCTTGAACTGGATGATCCAGTTGTTATTGCCATGCTAGCTGTCAGGCAAAGCTAATACTGTCAATTATGGCTGTGCTTTCCTTGTAGGTGAACTACGTTGTAAATGGCATACAGAGAATAACTAAATCAAAGAAATTGCCACTGATAATTTTGCATAAGAAACGAGTAAATGGTGGTCCTGCGAAACTTCCTCACAATCAAAAGCTTCTGGAGAGATGGCAGAGGGCTGGAGCACTGTATGCTACCCCTCCTGGTTCTAATGATGATTGGTGAGACCATTTTTCCTTCTTAACATAACAATAGTGAATTCAACTGAAGGAAAAAGCTTATAGTAGTGGGTTTTCTCAACGGAGTAACCAAGGTGTTTCGTACTGTACCATGTGTAAGCTTCATTAGGTGCAGAAGTGATCCAGGATATGATTATGGCTGCTCCCCGAATCGATGAATTGATATTTTAGCCTTGAATTGTTCTCTAGCTTTTCAATGTCTGCAAACAATTTATTTCATATTCTAATTGCAGGTATTGGCTGTACGCTGCAGTTAGTTGCCGGTCATTGCTTGTTACAAATGATGAGATGCGGGACCACTTGTTTCAACTACTTGGCACTAGTTTTTTCCCCAGATGGAAGGAGAAGCACCAGGTATGTCTCATTGTAGAACTCAACCATGGAGTCTGTGCTTTTGTAGAATGCTGCACAGTACAGCCCATCGAGTGAGGTATCCCAAGTTTTGTGTTAATTGCGCTCCATTCGAACAAGTGTTGTGCTTTGGCTGAACTTGCTTGCAAGTTCAGGCTCGCTGTTAAGACCTGAGCGTTCTTGTCCCTGAATTAGACATGTGATATGAGTAGCTCTTGCATAGCTTTTGTGGAACCCAAAAGCTTCTTCTGAGAGAATCTTGTCCTGTTTCCGTGAAAAGTCTGAACATAATAACCCTAGGCAACTTTGTGCAGGTCAGGTTAACATTATCGGGGAGCGGTCGCAATTTACAGCTGCCGCCTCCGTATTCAATTGTCATTCAGGTGCTTATTCTAGACCTTAATCAAACCGCCGGCTGTCGGTAATGCATGAAAATCCCAATGCTGAATTGCCCAAGCAACGGTTCTTTCGTTGTTGGATGCAGGAATCTGAAGAAGGAAGCTGGCATGTACCAACAACAAGTGATGATGATATTGAAAAACCGCGGCAGTGGATTTGTGCTAACAGGAAAACTTCAGGGTCATCGTCTCAGGAATTCGCAAGGTTAGCTGGGTAATGTGAGAGCTGGTTGCCGGTTGGTGTGCACGGGATTACCAGACGGAGCAAGAAAATACTGAAATCTCGGCCTGGGTGTCAGGCAATTAGCCAGCTGATGCTGATGAGATTCTCAGCAGTGGTGTGATGTGGAAGCTGATGTTGTAGTGAGCGAGCATGGAGTAAACGGAAAATTACTCCCTCTTTCTCTTGTGAATCATGTACGGGTATAATACCCCAAAAAAACGCTGAATTGAAATTGAGAGGGATGTTATTGAGTCGAGATCGGGCGGGTGGGGTGTGATGTTATCCTTGTGCAGCGAATGGGAGCAGGCGCGTTGGGTTGCAGCCACAAGCGGAGCCAGGCGTCTTCTCTGTCGCTCTCCCATCCACTCTCATCGATGATGGCGTCGCGCAGCGCCGTGCTGTGCTTCTCCGCCGCCGCCACGGCCCGGAGCCGGCACCGGCGCTTCTTGGCCGTCAGCTGCGACGCCAGGGCATCCGATCTGCTCTATTCCTCGCTGGCATGTATCCTGTGTGGATCTACCGATGTCCTTGCGATGCTATCCTCATGTCTTGTCCTGTCCTGTCCATTCGTAGGCTGCCAAGTTGCTTGGACCTCCGACCAGCTTCGACGCCGGCAAGCTCACTGTGGATTTCGCCCACGGCCACAGCCACAGCCACAGCCACAGCCAGCGTGGCGCTACTGCCTTCCCCAGGGCCTACACCCTCACCCACTGCGACTTCACCGCCAACCTCACCCTGGCCGTCTCCGACAACATCGCCGCCGACCGCCTCAGGGCGGACGACGTCTTCGCCGAGTGGAAGCAGCAGGACGCCGGCGTCATGGCCCTGCACGTCCACTGCTTCGTCAGCGGCACCAACCTCCTGCAGGGCCTTGCCGCCGGCTTCAGATACTACGTCTTCTCCAAGGAGCTGCCTTTGGTAACACCAATCCATCCACTCAACTAATTCATACCTGCTCCCTACTTGCCTGAAAATTCTGAAAACAAAAAAAAAATGCAGGTTCTGCAGGCTGTGGTTCACGGCGACGCTTTGCTGTTCGCGGAGCAGCCGGAGCTGCTGGAGGCCAAGGTGTGGGTGCACTTCCACTCCAGCTCCAACAAGTACAACAGGCTCGAGTGCTGGGGACCTCTCAGGGAGGCCGCCAAGGTTTCCATCTCTTTTCCTTTGCTGATTTCTCAATTCTGAATTCATTGCCAATCCGAATTACTTGCTGGTGCTAGCAGAGGCATTCGCTGCAACTGGAGAACGCAATCACCAAAGGCAAAAGGCGCAGGAGGTGGGCTACTCCGGACACCATCTTCAGCACCCTGCTCGCCTTTCTTCTCTGATCGATTTGTTTTTTTTTCAAGAGATGCATTCTTTGCTCTGTTTGTGGGTATGCATTCTTTCATCCACATGTATGTAGCGTTGTAGCATGTACCATTACCAACAAAATGAGACGATGTCATTCCTTAAATTAACTCCGCTGACTCAACAAATCCAGTTTGGATTGCTAGGATGACAGCATTCAGATTTCAGAACCAAGGAAGGGAGCATGGAGCTCTCCATCCATCATCCATGTCGCTTCTCCGCCTCATCATCTTCATCATTTTCACCAAACTCAGCTATCAACTCGTCATCGACAGTCAACTCCACCCTTTGGATCCTCTGCAGCATTTCATCAAACTTTCTTATCTTCTTCAGATGGCTTCACTCCCAACTGTTTTCATGCAGTATCCCATCGAGCTTGGCAGCATACTCCTGCTCCAAATCAGTAATCCGCCTCATTAAATTTCCTAAAACATCCCATCTTCCTCCTCGTCTCCATCATCAAACTCTTTCTTTCAGTCTCTTTACTTGTGTGTACCCGAGAGAGAAAGAGTTTTGATTTTTTTCATGACATTGACAAAGTTGTTCCACGTGCTAGTCGAGCCAGCTCACTAGCGTACCACGTATACAAAACCGAATACGTCTAAAACTCAATCTTATCAATTTTATTTTGGTATTAACTACCGTATCATTCCATCATTTAAATCGATACATACTAAGTGACATACCATTATGTTTCTAATACCGGTTAATATCGGTACATACCGACCATTTCAGATAAAAATCATAAAATTGTATTTTGATTTTTAGATACGTTACATATTATATCGTATTGTATTCAAGCTATACACTATATTTGAGATATTAACAAGCCAAACTGAAATGGTTACTAGGATGGAATTAACAAGCTTGCTAAAACTACATCGAGAGTAATTTCTCCGGTTTAGAATAGATTGGGGTATCAAGAATCTAGTTTTGTAGTATAAGGAAACATATGTCTACATGTATATACTTACATGTATATACTTGAGGGTGTTGAGTAGATTTTTCTTAAATTTTATAAGTTTACAACTTCATATACAAATTACAAAACAACACAGCTAATTGACAATTCAAGAATATGATAACACATAATGCATGTGAGCATTTTCAACTTATCATTGATGACAAAGAGCCCTGCATACATGCAAAGAATTATATTCCAAACATTTGACAATAATTCAAGAGCCATGCATACAAAAAAATCAAATAACAACGCATTGAAAAAGTAATTTTTTTTTGCATTTTTTATTTTATTAGTCTTATTCGATTGAGAACTCTGTGATATTTCAATATTTTTTAAAAAAATTAACTCCACCATAAATCATGTCAATTCATTAGTTCTCCACCGCAAATGGCAACAAAGATCAGGTCCTCGTCATGAGAACTTTGATCGCAGGGATGGATGGCGGTGGCGGCTTTCAATCTTTCAACCTCAACCACCAAGATGGAGACTTTGCATTTAGCATTGTCCAGCCCAACAATAATCAGCTTACATTGCAAGGCGGATCCTAGCGTTTTTTACAAGTACTAGCACCACTATTTTTTTTTTAGCTTACATTGCCAGAAAGAGATCCGAGACCCAGTTTTAGTCACAATTTAGTGACTAGCATACAATGTAAGCAAAAGAGCCTAGTCCGCTGCTTCCTACGCTATACTATAGATGTACGTTTTGTATGTCAGCGCTGAGATCATCCAGGCAGATCACTTCCGTTGGGCCCTTTCCTGGACGAGGAGAAGATGGCTCAGGAGAAGACTCGATCACTGTCAGCTTTTCGTCCAGCTCATTTATCTGCCTCCTTAACTTGTCTCCACCATCGGGAAGCCTCGCCACAAGTACCTACAACAGCGGGAGATATTGTAAACAACACCAAAAGATTCATGGAACAGTGTAGGGCATGCAGGCTATTCCTACAGAGTTTGCAAGAGTTTGTGACAGCCGGTTGATTTTCGCCTTAATCTCCTCAGGACTCTCTGCGCTTGTGCTGCTCGGGGAGTAGGTTCGAGCAGTGAACCGTTCGTCTTTTGGCTTCATCGCATAGGCAGCACTACATGAAACAGGCAGCAAGTTTTATCGTTTCTACGCAAAGTACTCAGCACAAAAAAACACAAGCCCCTATACAGAAATGCCAAATCTTCTTACCCATTGGCAACATAGTCAGATGAGATTCCCTTGTAGTAGTGCTTGGCCATTGGCATGGCTCGAGGATTCCTGCACACAGAAACAGCATAGTTGACCTGTTACACACCAATACTATGAAGTATGAAAGGCTAGGTAACAAATACATACTATTTTCGACAAGCAGCAAGGAGGATAGCACTCGATACTGCTTGCAAGCAAAAGACAGTTGGAAGACAGTAACACTAACCTGTCTAAAGCATCATTCTCGTTCAGTGTAGGTAAGATTGCTGTCTTAGAAAACATAAGGCTGTGGTGGCTCACGCCCGCTATTCCTTGTTGCTCCAGGAACTGTATGTGCTTCCTAAAGGAATCGTCCCTGGTAGGCGTAGTTGATAAACAAACTTCTCATCAGTGAACAACAAGACAGCAAGTATTGCTCGGGGATCTAGCAGCTCCCAGTCAAGCAAATTCATTTGAGTACTACAACTCCTTTATGCAGGAGTTCATTATCATGTACCTTCTATATATCAAATTCCCCATGAAAATCGTGGAATAACCTAAACACTTTGGTGCATATTTTTTGCCTGATTCATACCATGGTAATATCTGTTACGGTCAGTCTGGTCTATAGCAGACGGAGGCCCACGCACAAGCAAGCTGCTGGTGCGGAAGCAGCTTCCCAGGCTGTTTCCAGATTGGCAATATTTTATATTTTTAGCTTCAATTAGTTTATCTCTATTCCTTTAGATTAGCTAGTTTATTAGAGGTGTTGCATCTATATATGTACCAGCAGAACTTATGAATAAAGCTAAGCAGGAATTAATCTAATCTCTCATTCCCTTTCTCCAATCCTCTCGTGAGCAGCCATGGGGAGAACAGCGCATAATAAGCTGGCTTCCCGACCACTCACCACTCATTCCTATCCATTGTGTTCACTACCTGCAACCCATATCAATATCACAACCATTTCCCCTAAAATTTTATGTGAAAAAGTAATGATATAAGCAGCAATTAACCCATCAAGAATTAACAGAATGTAAATTGATTTCTCACATGACAAGTTGATGTCCATGCTCTTCTTGCAATTGCTTTTGCGTAAGGGAGACATCAAAACCTTGCTCTGGCAGACTAAAAAGCTCTTGAATATCCTGAATGTATGCACAAAATAAATTAACCATAGTATCCACTATCCAATGTGACAGAGCCAACAATAACAAAAAAAACAGTACATACCCTCTTGCTGAAATAACGTGTTTGTTCTTTTTGCTCTGTGGCTGTCCTAAACAGTGCCCCCTTGAAGACCTGGAAAAAGGCATGCATTATCTCAGTAGCCACAATCTAGCTTTCATTTTATGGAATAAAACATGCAAAATAGGTGTATAAAACCAAAAGGTAGTTAGGTAGAGATTTCACAAGAAAAACATGGGCCAGCCCAAGTCAGTGAAAAGAAGCACCACTCCCACTTTTTCTTTCTTGACATGAACTCAGTCCCACATTAAACTCCCAAGTTTCACACAAGGAAAACAAGTTCCCTTCAATTAAAACCCTACCTGATTTAACTCCCAAAAGTACATGTTAGTAGTTTGGTGCAGCATAGAGAAGCACAAGGTATGCAACTATAATCACGATAAAATTGTCTTTTTAACGAGGTTTTTAACCATGACTTCCATGGATTAGATACAAATGATGGGCATCAATAGCACGTAAATTCTCAATCATATTTGAACCTGCAGTTTGTATATCTTCTCTTCAATGGTTCCAGATGTCATCAAGCGGTATACTATCACATCTTTGGTTTGTCCAATTCGATAAGCCCGATCAACACTTTGATTGTCTGTACTGTAAACAGAAAATAGACATGTAAAGTAAGAAAATGATGTGATCAATATTCTGTGGAAGCAAAAGAAATAAACTGAGACAGCAAATGGCGTTGTTCAGGTACCTTGGATTCCAAGCAGGATCAACTACTATGACACGAGTTGCCTTGGTCAGGGTAAGTCCAAGCCCACCAACTTGTGTGGTCAGTAAAAATATCGGAGCTCCAGGTCCTTCTTGGAAGTCCTGAATACGAATGTATAACGTGTAAGCAGATGAGCACTTACAGTTGAGCCCATGGAATAAATAAGAAAAGGGAAAAGACAGAAGAACCTTCACAATCCTTTCCCTCTCAGAAATCTTGGTGGTGCCATCAATGCGCAAAAACTTATAGCCTTCTAATATTAAAACCTCCTGTTGCAAACTTGCAATAATCAGCTAAATTAGCTAGTAGGCCATAGTAAATACCCCGAAAATGTGCAAACATTAAGGTTACAAGGACAACACAAATGGTCAAAGGAGTTGGAAATCAAGAAAGCACAAATTTGACCAGAAAGGCCAAAGTATCACACCGTCACTGTTGTTCTATGCAGTTTGATGCTAACAGTAGAGCAGGACTGTGCCAAAAGACTGCGCAAGCTAAAGATCACACTGTCAGATTATTTGTTTTCAAGTTCTCACAAATGAGTGTTGGGCAACCACTGCAGGAAAAAGATAAAGACCAATACATTTTCTCAATCATTCAATGAGAAATAATGTTTCCTGGATATTTTGAGCAGAAGTGCAGCACTAACAGAAAACTCTACTAGTTTGAAAAATGAAAAGGCCATACAGTTTTAAAATGAGAAAAATATAGCTACAATATGAATTTGAAGGTGTAAAAACAGCACTTGAAAAAAGGCCCATAGGAAATCTATTTCATCGAACCATATGTAACCACTGGCTTCCAAACTAAAACTATCATTATTTATAATTTATAATACTGCAGGAGTACTGAGGAAACTGTCAGCAGCATATGTGAATGGGCACCAATACATTTCACTATAATTGACTGGAAGAAATTTGACCTCCGTGTGATTATCTAGTTGCAGAGTTCATCAGGGCTCAGGGAAATTACTTTGCTCAGATATAATATATCAAAATCATGAGATATTTGCATCAATATGACTGTAAAGCAAATAAGGATAAACATAACAAGAATAGACCTGGATAAGGTTTAGCATTTTACGAGTCTGGGAGAAGATTAAAACATGGTGTCCCTCGTCAACAAGATTCCGCTGCAACATTAGAATTAACCATTTGAATATAGATAAACAAATGCATAGGTGAAAACTAGTGTATCATTAGAACGATGTCACTTACCAACAAGGACATGATAAAAGATAACTTGCAGGAGACATCCTGACAAACTTGCAGTTCATCATCGTCATCATGGGCCATATCTGCAAGGTTCATGGCCATTTTCTCAACCATTCCCATTTCCTGATTATTTAACATTGCATCCATGCCTTCCAAAACACCCTCGGCAGCTTTCTTAGTCAACAACAGTGGGTGATCACATATTTTCTTCAATATCTGTTTAAGAACAGAAGATACAACAAACAATAAATGCAAATAGGAACAAACATAAAAAATTCTCAAAAATTGAGGCCATGAAGCAACGAGACAATGTGCACCAAGAGAACAACACAGGATGAGTAAACATTAAACAGACTCTGCCATGGAACATAACAAAATCAAAGGAATGAATATAAAGATCTAAAGGATACAGGTAACATGATAGCATATAATGGTAGACAAAATTGTACAAATAAAATGCTTTGAAGGCAATGCTTACCGTGATTGCGGCCAATGGTGATCCTTGCATTGATGAATGAACTAGTTCACTGTTCAGAAAAGCTTCGTATAATTGCCTCTATATCCAAAAGAAGGACATATAGTAAAATGGCCATTAACCAACAACACAGTCAGAGCTTTGCATCAGTGGAAAAAGATCTGTACCTGGCAAGATGTTAATTTTAGCCAGATAATTAGCTCATTCTTCTTAGCAAGCTTTTTATCTTCTGTCGCACCACTATCAAGGAACACTTCACTCTTCATGCGGCGCAAAAAGTATGGTTTTATCCGTTCTCTTAATTCCTGTGAAGAATAGTCAGATATAGAACCAACAATCACATATTACAATAAGATTAGGGCAATGGACAGCTTGCCCTCTCATGGCTTCAGCTAAAAGACAGTTCTAGTTGGCCAAGAATCTGAAAGCAACATGTATGCATTTCTTTACAAGTCAAACGGGAGCAAACAAATGTACTACTTTGGTGATATATAAGTGCCACCCCAATAATAAGTATGCCGATGTCTAAATTGCGGTTCTCATTGAAATAAGAGTAACAAATAATGGGTTGCACAAATTGGAATATAACAAACACCATAATCTTTAATAGTTGAAACTCAAAATGCCAATGCAGGTGAATATCTGGCTCTCCTAATAATAAATATACAACACAACAGGAAAGTAGTTCAGAATCCAGACACAAAATAACATGAAACAACTTGGTCAAAAAAGCATAAAACAGGATTAACGTAGTAACATACCACACATCTCTTGCTTGAACACAACCCCCAAAAAGATCAGTACCTTTGCCACATTTGAGCCTATGTGCTTCTCTCGATTAGTAGCATTCTTGTCATTTCCTCTAAGTATAGCCAGCTCATACCTTGCTTTGAACCTGCCATAAGCGAGAAAAATAATTGACACTAAATTGTTTAAGATCAAACAACAATGATAATGCAGAAAAACAAAAGGGCTGAGTGAATTACTCCTCCTTATCACCCAAGACTTCTGGGCAGCAGAAATAGAACAGGGCCCACATTTCCTGCAAGAATAATCAGGCATATTTGCATTGGTAATAAGAGAGCAAAGTCGCAAGCCCACAAAGCATATATGATCTCACACAATATACTAGGATGGAGGAATTGAGAGAGGGGGAGACCTTCAGGTTATTTTGTATAGGTGTTCCACTGATGACAACACGATGGACACAAGGTATTTCAAACAAACTTTGGGCCCTCTGAGTCTTTGGGTTCTTGATAATATGCCCTTCATCAAGAATAACATAGTTCCATAATGTTTCTTCCTCATCGTTGTCATTGCAGAAATTGCCTTTTATCATCTTGTAATTGTTCCGGACAATGTCATATGTTGTTAGAAGGATACCACCCTCCTGTAGAAAGTAGATAAGGAGCTAAAATACCTAATCATTATGGTAGCAAGGAAGAACTGGATATTGTTTTACATGATGCTATCAACATATGAACCCCTGCTTCAGTTTTAACTGTTACGGCATCCAAGTATTACAAAATACAAACTGCCAGTAAACCAGATCATGAGTGTAGCTAGCAGAAGACATATTTATGATAAGAGTACAGACCTTGAATACATATTTAAGCTCACAGTTGCGAATGTTTGCACTGGGACCAGAGTAGCTGTGAAGAAAAAGGATAATTAGCACCAACAAAAATGACATCTATCAATCTCACAGAAGAACATGTCAGCTCAGCTCATAATATCCTACTCTCTGATCTGATCTTTGAGGCCCACAACTGAAAGCTCCTTGATCCAATGAGTAAGAAGGGTCTTTGGGGCAACAACTAGCACTCTCTTGATTAAACGGGAATGGAACAATCCAGCAAGGAAAGCAGAAATCTGCATGATAAAAATAAGGTTGCAGGAACACATCAGTGGATTGCACAGTTGAAGTGAATAGGAGGCCAGCTCTTCATATGCATAATAGACTCTTCTCAGTAATTCGTGCAATGAAGATAACAATAAAATGACAGTAATTACACTTGGGGTAGTGACAAAACAGGTATATTCTTCTGTCCGATAAAGAGTGCTTTCAATTGCATAAATGAGTGTGGTAAACAGCACAAAAGATACAGTTAATAAAAATTTCTGTAGTCTACTACAGAAACATAAAGGTCTTGGCATTTAAAAACACACAATCTACGCAAAAGCCTCCCCTGATTCTACCATTAATTTGGAAAAAGGAGAGCAGTATTCCTGAGATATATAAGGTCATTGACAGCTAGTATCAGTGGTATCAGAAGTATTCTCTTGAGCCACGAAAAGAAGCAACAGCAGAATAAGAAACATAAAATATACATGAAACTAAAAGAAGGATGAGGGAGTTCACCTGCATTGTCTTGCCAAGGCCCATGTCATCTCCAAGGATCCCTCCAGTTCCCCTACAATGCAGAACCCAAAGCCACCTGAGCCCTTCACGCTGGTGGGGGTAAAGCATCTTGAATATCTTTCCTGGGAGCTTGTAGGGCTTGTGTGTTACGCCAGCTCCAGTGGGCTCCATCTTGAAATCCTCTGTCTTCTCCCAGTCAACATCCTCAGCATCATTCTCGACAATCACATGGTTTTCCTTCCCGTTCCTTGCATCATGGTCGATGCTTTCATCATCATAGTCTCCAAACACTGAGGCCTTGGACGGCTTGGAGACGGTTTTCCTTGACACCTTATCAAACCCATAAGCTCTTGTAGATTTCATATTATCATCATTGCCACGGCCCCCACCCCCAAGGGAAGAGGCATTGAACACCTTACTAGTCAGCTCCTCTTTAACACTATGAACTCCTGTTGCTAAAAAGTCATAGTCATAGTCTTCACAGTCCACAAAGGATGATGGTTTTGATAGTGTGCTTCTCCTATCAAGCACATAAGTTCCTAGGGTGGGTTTTTTCCCCTTGTCCTCTGGCTCCTCGGCACGATACCTTGGCGTAACCTGAAAGGGCGAGGGGTCGGCGTCTGCGTCGTCGGCGTCTGGGTCTCCGATGGCACAGGGCAGTGGGACCACGTGGGGTCTGGGCCTTGCGCTGGGCCTGTCGACCGACAGGGAGTCGAGGCGGGTGGTGAGATCGTCCAGTATGTCGCGGATGCTGTCGTCGCCTGCGGAGTCATCGGTGGCCGCGGCGGCAGAGACCTTGCAGAGACGGCGGCGGCCGGCCAGCTTGACCTTGGTGGGTTCGGGCCCTGCGATGGAGGAGGGAGGTGGGGTTAGAAAAGGGGCAGACACATGAGAAAGAGAGAGAGGGGAGATACTGGGGTACCTGGCGGCGGCGGAGGTGGATTAGGGTTAGGGTTTTGGGCGGAGCGAGTGTTCGTGCGGGTGAGGCGGAGGAGGCGGTCGTTGAGGCCGTTGGGAGTAGGGGCAGCGAGCGGCGGCGTAGGAGGGCTGGGGTTTGCGCGGTCGGCGGTGGCGGAGTCGTCGTCTAGGTCGCCGCAGATGTCGAAGGACGGCGGGGACGCCATCGATTTCCTTCGGATTCTGGATTCGTCTCTCTCTCTCGGTCTCTCCTGGGGAAGAAGTGGAAGAGCGTGAGCAGGAGGCGCCGCGTGGTGGGGTTGTGGGTCCTGGGCGCACGGCGGCGCGGCGCGCGGGCGCTCAGGCGCGGGGGAGACAGCGGCGCACAGGGGGCTCGGGCGCGGGGAAGATGGGTCGGCCGGCACGGCGGGCAGGAGGAGGAGCAAGGAGGAAGAGCGTGAGCAGGCGGCGCCGCGGAGTGTGGTTGTGGGGGCGGCTCCTTTTTCAAATTTTGAATTCCTTCCAAAATTCACACTCTCCCTCCTGCAACATAAGCCTCCACGTGTACACATTGATGTTTAGCTTGCTTTTTTTAAGAGTGGGTTTAGGGGTCTAGCATGTAATTTAGTCCAAAATTTTAGTCATTGCCACCTAGAATATTTAGTATTAAATGTAGACTATTTATAAAATTCATTCATAATCGGTGGATTATTCACGAGACGAAACTAATGAGCCTAATTATATCATAATTTGATAACGTGATGCTACAGTAAACATTTGTTAATTATGAATTAATTAGGCTTAATAAATTCTTCTCGCGAATAATCCTCTAATTCTTCAATTATTTTTATAATTAGTTTACATTTAATCCTTCAAATTGATGTACAAACATCTGATGTCACACGGACTAAACTTTAGTTCATGGAACCAAACGTCCAC
Source organism: Zizania palustris (assembly GCA_019279435.1). Lineage (NCBI taxonomy): Eukaryota > Viridiplantae > Streptophyta > Magnoliopsida > Poales > Poaceae > Zizania > Zizania palustris. Next base: position 98,669,944 of record JAAALK010000285.1, read on the forward strand.
TTAATCATTGTCACATAGGATGTAGCACATTTTTAATGTAACATTACATTATTAAATCACAAATTAATTAGGTTTAATAGATTCGTCACGCGAATTAGCTCTCGTTTACGTACTTAGTTTTATAATTAATTTACGTTTAATAACTAGAGCACAAAATTTATAGATAACATAAATTTCATGTATGCATTGTCAGTATTTTAAGTACTAGCAAACCAATTAATAGTCACAAAATATATTGGTGTTATCTTTTCAGCACCGATTTCAATTTGTGTGATTCTAAATAAAAATACAAAAGCATTATTCTAGAGTCATTTATCAACTTTTAATCAGCAAATCCATTTGTTTGTTTATACAATAGGCTTGGGTAAACAGCCAAGAAAAAATCTTCTATGTTCTATATGCTTTAGGGCTCATTGGAACATAATAATATTACATTTTTTTATATGAAATTGTTCAATCCATGGAAGGTGTTATAGTTGGATGAAATGTGTTTGTTTCGTTTAAGAATTTGGTAGGATATAATGAGTTTTATCTCTATTTTATGTGAGATCTATTTTATCTAGATCCATGAGTGGCGCTTTGTATAATTTAGGGTATATTTAAGAGAGTTCCAGCACTTAACTCCATCGTAAAGTAGGATGAAGCTGTCCCAAACACCTTAAACTCTATAGCTTCGTGGAGCGGTCAACTCTATAAAAGTGTCTGTTTGGGAGGAGAGAGCTAAACTTTAGTCCTAAATTTTAGTTTCTTTTGCTGTTTGGATACATGCTTAGCAATGAGTATATAAAAGACTCATTTACCCCTTCGTTCATCTTTCCCTTCTTTTAGCATCCATATGTTTGAGAATAAAAATAACAGTTAATATATAAGAACCACTTTTAGCACCATTTAGCTCTTTTTAGGTTATTCACAATGAGAGTTTTATTGGATGTTTCATGGTATTAATTACCATGCCACGTCAGATTTTTTGTCGACATGACATTCAATTAATGAGAGAAGTGAATGATGTAGTGTCATCACCATGACATAGTGCTAACCTTTTTAAGACGGATGAAACGAAATGAAACGTCCACTAAAAATCAAATAGTTTTATCAGAGAGAGAGTATTTTATAAAAGCTAGTTATATTTAATTATACTGGTTAGTTTAAGAAATAACGAAATTCACCGGTGTAAATAGCTTTAGCATCTCTTTGGAGGTGCCAGACCGAGGACCCTTGCCGCGGAAGCAACCTCTCCGGTCTCCCCTCCCTTCCCCTTGTCCTCCTTCCTTCCGTCCTTCTCCCCTTTCCACTCCGTCTCCAATCCCAACGACACGAGATAGAGAGAGGGAAGAAGAGGCCAGCCGGCGACCATGGGGCCGCCGCGCCTTCTGCGGAGCCTCGTTCTGCCGCTTCTCTCAATCGACGGCTGGCTCCCCTGCAGCAGCCGCCTGCAGTTGCTGCTCTCCCACTGCCACTGCCGCCTGCGCTGGCCGTGCTGCGCCGACGCCTTCAAGCTGCTGCTCGCCCTGCTCCTCGTCTCCGCCGCCCTCGCTGAGGTCCGCTACATCGCCTCCTCCTCCATGGCCCCCACGCTCCGGCCCGCCGACCGCGCCGTCGCCGAGAAGGTCTCCATTCGATCCCCGCACCCTACCTCCATAGTAATTGCTTATATATGGGGGGATTGCTCGCCCGCCTTGCCCTCTAATCAATTGAAACCATCCATCCATCCTCTACTAGATCGGGGATATTACTCTATCATTGCTACCGATGCACAAGCAAACTAACTAGATCCATACTCTTACTATAGTGTCGCATGCCATCCTTTATTCCATTGACATTTCTCGATTTGTGCGCTATCTCAGATCACCTACTTTTTTCGGAGGCCATCTATTGGTGATATTGTGTTTTTCAAAGTGCCGACGGCCTTACAGGTTTCATTTCCCCTCCCTCCCTCTGTTTATTTATTTCCTTGTTTGCAGGCTTACGCTATGCTACATATGCTACATTTGTTTGTGTCAGAATTATGGTGTAAATAAGGATGTTGTGTTCATCAAAAGGATATTGGCAACACCAGGGGATTTCATTGAGGTAAACTGCATCTAAGTCTTTTATTCTGCTGATATGCTATAGCAAATACCATTTCAAGAACTCAAACCCGTAGATTTTATCCATATGCTGTGCTGGAATACCGTTTTTGTAGGTTCGGCAAGGGGAGCTTATTGTAAATGGCGTTGCACAAAAGGAACATTACGTATCAAGCCATGCGTCGTACACAATGGAAGCAATGGTTTGTGCACTTCTTATCTATGTGAGCATTGTCTCCTTGAACAACATTGAGGAGTTGCTATTGCCAGGTCCAGAGATATTAAAGTTAAATGACGAGAGAATCTTCATTTACTAGAAGATGATCAAAAGTGGCCTGGCTGCTCCATGTTGTTGACTTCTTGAGTGCCTCGTTGTAATGAATGGGCCTCAGATGGTGGATGATCTCTTCCATCCATTTTTGTTATATGCTGTCGACCAGGATACGGTACTGAAGCTATGCATTCCTGCAGCGCCTTCCTGAAGGCCATGTATTCGTAATGGGTGATAACCGCACTAACAGCTGTGATTCGCGTTCCTGGTAAGAAACACAGGCATTCCCACATTGGGCTTTTCATGTAGATGTAACTGATCATCATCGTAAGATTAGCCTAGAGTCATGCATTGATAATCTTGACTTGGATCCAGTTTCGATTACGATTAAAGGAAGCATTCTGAATGTCTAGCATAAGATGAGCATACTCTTGACTTTGTCAGTCTATATTTGCCGGCACTACCTCTAACTAGTCTTATTGGTGGTGCTTGTGTTAGCAGGGGCCCGCTTCCTACCAGCAATATCATTGGAAGATACATGATGTCATTTACAAGACCCTCATCCTCCATCCAATAGCGCAGGTGAAGAGGATTGATGACCCCGAGCATCATGAACTCCCTGATGCTGTCTGATATGGTGATAATGAGGTGTATTGGCGGCCTTGAGCCCGCTATATCGTGTGAGGACTAGCTTTTCTGTGTGCTGTAGGCCTGTAGCATTGGAGATGTATGTCTGCCTCTCCTGTGGGAAACAAGTAGGTTCAGGCATGGTTGGTTTAGGTGTCTGTACTCGGTACGATCTATTTGTTGCAGTATGACTCGCTGCAAATTGTCGCGGTAGTTTCTTGCTACCTACTACTACTAGTGAAACAACACAACATTACCTTTGCCTATTGCCTGTGACAAAAGGTGCCCATGCCACGAGATCGAGATATTCAATAATGTTCTGTTTGAAATGCACATACAGAGCTCCAGCCTCCTTGGATTTTGCTTGGTGTGAAACTATGTATTAGCGAGCTACCCAATTTGGCCGTTTGTTATTATATTTATCTAGATCATTAAGTTCATCTGTTGGTAAGTAGTATAATCCAATCTAAAAATACCAATTTAGAGCATTCTTTTCCATGATCATAAGAAAAAAGTGACATGTAAAGTTGTTGGATAATGATCTATCGGTTAAAAAAGCGATTGTTAGATAAGAAAACCAGTCACCCGACAAATAGACAACAACAAGAGGGGCTCTAAATTATACCCAAAAGGAGCTCGTTTTTTTACTAAGATTCTATGTATGTATATACCCTACCCATGTAACTTAATTATCAACAGACGGACATCAAGGTGGTGATCGGAATGATTCTGACGATCTAAGAGGAATTCCTTCACTGTCTTGGTCTGTTTGCTTGGAGAACCGAAATGACGACGAGGTTGGAAGACGGAATGACGATGAAGTTGAAAGCCCTACAGAAAAACAAACGTGGTTTCACAACATGCCACCAACAAATGAAGAAGGAAATGACAGTATGTTGAGACTCGTCGCACCATCGGCCATGTCCTTCGTTTTATGAAGCAGAAATGTTCCAGAAAGGATCGTGACAAAGCCACACGTCTCTGTCACAATTTGTGTCGGATTTTGTCTGTCCCAGTCCTACATGTCAACATAGAATGAAATTCACTTGTAAATTGACAGTTGGAAGGTTCTGCCACAAGTATACTTGAAGCTAAGGATGTAAGTGGGACAACCCGTAGGTCCACCCACTTGCATCCCTTGAAGCACATGCTATCTTATAGTTTATGGCATTGACTGCTTGATTCACACTACCAGAACAAAAGCTTGAATTTCTATTGAAAACAATAGGAAAATTAATCCAAAAGTTCTTGACTATTCGTAACACATTTTAGATCGATGCAAGGAAGGCAGAAAATATCAACTAGAGCAATCAAAATGTCATACCTTGAACATGATGACACTAGCAAGTATGGTTAAGGATGTGAACATGGTATAATAAATTGGGGATACAACTGCTGTGTTAAAGGTGTCAAGGGCCTGCAATCAAGGGGGAGATCAGTGCCATTGAAAGCTTAAAAACGCATAAAGCACCAAATCTATTGAAATTTCTGAACATTCGAGTTATTACTAGCTATTAATCCTGAAGGATTAGAGTACAAAAATGAAATTGTATGCTACTTTCCTCATCTCCTAGATTTAGGTATGGTAGAGCTTAGAATTATAGTAGGCCTCAAGGTATGCGATCATAGAAGGGGGAAAGTCACTATCATTATTCAGAGTGGGGAGACCAGAGTACCTTGTTCAAGTAATTCATTTGGGTGATGATGCATGTGAGGACAACGAGAGTAAAAGCCCATGTTTGTGGATATATAAGTTGGTTCATTCCAGAAAAGGTCAACTTCAAAGCTATACCAAGAGCTTTCACACTCATGACCTGCACAGTTTAATCAATGCCTTTGAAAAATAACAAGGACAGAATGCAAATACATGGATTAAATTTGAGAGTACATACCGAGATAGAACCTACAAGAGAGCAAACACCAATATACACCATGACATGTGTTTGCCCGTAAAGTGGAACAATTCGGTAAACAAGTATGGCAACTATTGCAAGTACTACTGCAGCATAGCACATGAATGCTGCAAACAACATCAGTCAGTTCAGACTTGCTATTAAGCCACGATGAGATTTAATGAATTATAAAACACAGTTAGGTCCTCTTTGGGCAATATTAGGAAAATGTGTAGATACGAAGCAATGTGACAGCAAAAACCTGGTTCAGTAGCCAGATCCCACACTTCTGTCACCGACTCAATTTCACGCTCCGCTGGGGCATGAAGGACAATCGTGGTGGATCCCACAACACATAGGATGCATCCAAGAATGCCAAATATATGCAGCTTCTCACGCAGCATTACATGTGCAAGTATAGCACTGCAGAACAAAACATAACTGTCAAGCCAATGAAAATAACAATGAAACTCATAACATGAGACATATAATGTGATATCATAACTCAAAGACATGCCTGATGATAATGCTTAGAGCACCAAGAGGAGTGACCAAAATAGCTGGAGCGAATGCATAAGCTGCAAAGTTTGCAACTTCCCCAACAACCACTGAAGAAGAATTCGTGAAACAGACAGGAGGATGACAACAAGCTATCTACAGATACAAACAAGACTAGAAGAAGGGTAAAACTGAGAGAAGAGGGCTTACTTGTTATCATGCCAACCCACCAAAGAGGCTCGTATAAATAAGAGTAGCCACCTACACCTGCCATAAACATGGAACAAATAGACACATGTAGCATACCACCTAGAAAACACACTAATGTTACATCGGTTCATAGATTAAAAAAGAATACAAATGCACACAGGCACACAGCCACGGCTTCAGATAACATAATAGCAGAAGCTCAAAACTGTGTCATCTAGCTAGTTTGTTCAAAGAGCTTCACCATGTTGACAATAAACAGCGAAGTAAATGCATCACTAGATATAGATCTTAATGAAGTAGGATGAACTTTTCAGAAATTCTCAGTCGATCATTTTGGCATACCTCCTTAATATACAACCAAATTGCTCTTTTGCCGCGAAACCCATAGACACATAGCCCATGCCACCCAATGGCAAGTGAAAGATATTCGCCCTAAGAGCACCTCCAAGAGAGTTTATAAAAATTAGTTCCCTATAAGTCTATAACTACTTTTAGGGAGTCATTTCCAATGATTTATCACCTAAAATCTCTACCCCTCCAACATAGTCTGCAAACTTCAATCCCAATAATTTACCACCCAACTGATTTTCTGTTGTCCACCATCACCCCTCCTCCTCCTGCCTCACCTGCTACCCCGTTAATGGAGGGGAGATTTGCATTCATGCCACACATAAGTTGATGAAATTTGCTCTTTTGCCCCATATGAGTGTATGACATGTAACCCTTAGGCCCAGTTGTCAAACACATAGTACATGGCAAAAAAATAAACACCGCTCAATTTTGTGGCATAAGAGCAAAAATTCCTTTTTAGAACCATTAGTTATTTTTTATGTCTAATCTCTAAATTTTAGGGTAGGGAGCCTTTTAAAGATTAAAGCTTGTCTTGCAAATGCTCTAATACTCTTAGCAACAAAACGAAATGTCATTTATCATCAGAAGTGGCAGTGCTAGCATCAAAATTTGTGGAATTTATGAAAAGAGTCCAGGTCAGATAGGCAATCGAAGCTAGCAGTTGTAACTAGGAAGCTATGAGAGGATCTGTGTTGAAATGTTCGGCAGGAAGAGGGGAGGTTACCTGCCCGAACACCAGAGGAGGAGGCGGCTTTCTTGAGGCCCTTCTTCTTGATGATGAAGCTGGCGCCGATGAAGAGGCTGGACGAGAGCGCGAGCACGAGGCCCTTGATATTGTCGGCGGACATGCCTGTGTACCACCTCCCGCCTCCTCCCGCCGAGGACCCCATGCGACGAGGATCTCTCCCCCCCTTCCCGATCGGGTTCCCTCCTGGATGCGTCGGGGCGGTACAGGCCGCGCGCGTCGGCTTCTCGACTCTGCAGGCCAGGGACGAGGAGGAGAAGAAGGCGGCGGCGGCGGCGGGAGGCGAGACGAGCGAGCCGCGAGCCTTTTTTTCCTTTTTTTTTTTCTTTTTCTCTCCGGCTTCTCTCCCTTGTAGTGGTATCTCCCCCCTTGGATTGAAATTCGTTAATTAATTAATCAATTAATTAATTTTAGTTGATGTGTTAGTAGATTGACGGGTGTTTGCATACATTTTGCAACGAAAATTCCATGGATTACACCATAATCACAAACACGCAAAATACTGTTTTTATTCGTCGCCGTAGCTACGGCAAGTACACACTGACACTGGAGTGATTTGCTCATTAGAGGTTACTAGATGGTGCGAGGTAATTGGAGTAGCGCGCTTGAGCAATGAGTTTGCCGGATTTCTCCCCCCTGAGCTCCACGATTGCCACCCCGACTGCCTTGCCAGCACGCAGAACCTTCGCTTCGATCTCAATCTCTTGCTGCAAAACACAACGATTTCTCGGTTCATTCCAGTTATTACTACACGATTCCGATGCCAATCGAACCAGTCGTCTCAGAGTGACCGACCTCGGGGAAGGCAGCGTCCAAGTAGGCGATGTTCATCTCGAGGGGTGAGCCTGACCCGGACACGGCGCCGGCGGTGTGGAAGACGGCCGAGCCCACCAGATGAACCAGCGAGGCCGTGGCGCCGCCGTGCAGGAAGCCGCCAGAGTTCTTCGTTCAAGGGGAGAGTGAATCAGTCAGGTCAGATGCGACGTCCAAAGTCAGATCGATGGAGCTCACCAGGAGCCGCGAGGGGACGGTAAAGCGGCAGACGAGGCGGCCCGGCTCAGCGGCATGGACGCGGATGCCCCTGAGCACGAAGGCGTCGTAGAACCCGGAGGGCAGCGCGTCCGTCGGAGTGGGCGCCGCCTCGGCCGCCTGCTCCAGCACCCGCCGCGCCGCCTCCATCGCCGACCCGCCCATCCAATCCACTCCACCCCGCCCAACCAGCGGAACAACAAGAGGAAGAGGAGAATAGTCAAGTCTGTCTTGTGGGCCCACCAAGAAGCCACGCCAAGGGCCATGGATGACTTCGGCGACGTCTTCGGCGAGGCCAAGCCGCCGGAAGACTCCCCTCCGCCGCAGCGCCCCGTCCTCTTCCACGCCCACGCCCACGCCCACGCCGGCTCCCGCTCCCTCCGCCTCGTCGCCTCCGACCTCCACTCCCTCGCCTGGGACCGCTCCCTCTCCGTCCCCGATCTCGACGACCTCGTAAGAATTAGGGTTAATGGCTTCATCCACCCCTCCTCCGCATTCTCTCTTTGTCTATTCCGTCACCGCGGTCGTGCGCGCGCGCAGAGAGACGACGTCGGGATCGGCGGCTCCTTGTCCGACTTCCTGGAGTACCTCAAATCCTGCTTGTCCTCCGGGGAAGTGAAGCTCATTCTCTCCACGGCCGATCGCAACCTGAGCCCGCCCACCGGTACGCTCTCTCTCCGTCAATCGGCCATTTCCTTCTTTCTGTTCATCTTCCCCCCGAGAGCATATATTACAGGATTCATATAAATACAGATACATTGCTGACATCTTCAGGCCTTGATCGTGTGAATCTTGTTGCTACAAAGGCAAAGGGGCTACCTCGCATCACCATTTCTCTCAACAGAGTTACGGCCTCTGCGGTGAATGATGTCATTGCCAATTTATCGCTGTCACTTTATACAGCTTATAGGACCATGCAGGATCATGCATCCAGAGGTTCTTAACACTTACAGCTTCTTATCACGGATTCACTCTCTCTATTTACTATCTTTGTTTGTTTCTCACAGATTGAGATGCTTTACTTACCTTACCTCTATTCAGTATTCATTAATATGGTTTCCTGCTTTTTCAGAACAAGAGAGAGCGTCACAGCTGATGGACAGTCTATCATCTGCAAAAGTAAGCCATCTCCTTACTAATTAACGTTGCTGCTGACTGATGAATACATTGTCATAAATGAATCACAAAGCTACTTCTCTAAATCTACTCATCCTCTCATCAGAATGCCAGACCGTTATTAGCCGTCATGCACTCATGCCAACATGCCGTAGTACAGGTCATGCTACACCAAAGTTCAAATAGGATGTCGAAACAGTTTTTTTTGGACAAAAGGCAAGTTCATGCCCAGCTTTATATAAAGCTTTCCCAAGGGGAGTTTACTGGGGTTACCAGTTTACAATTTCAGCAAAAACATTTTCACCCTGCTCATGCATGTTAACACTAGAAACATGGATGCCAGCATCCTGAAATCCTAGGGGAAACAACCACACTAAAACAGAGAAACTAAAGTAACTCCAGAAACATATTACAGAGAATAGCAATGCTACTATACAGAGCTGCCACAATAACAAAAACTTCCAAAATATCAAAAGAGATCCACACGCTCATAATTCTTCACAGCCCATCAGTGGTGGTCGGCACTTGGTTTGGTGAGACTTGTACGCTGGCACGAGCGAGGTGAGGACCCGTAAAGCTTCTTCTTTTTGGTGCGGGGGCACCATGATCATCCACTGAGACAAAAGAGAGATCATTTTATAAACCAGACACATCACATTAACAGGGAAAATATTTTGGAACACAATTTTATTGCGATTAAGTCATATTGTCCATGCGCCAGCAGCTAGAAGACCCATAGTGATAAGGTTTTTCTTTGAGCCAGAGTTGTTTAGGCCAATGTTAATAAAAGATTCTCTGCTTGATGGGGTCTCATCCCAATTCATCGCATCTCGAACAGCACACCAGAGGAAACGTGATACTGGGCATTGAAAAATTAGATGATCCACCGATTCTAGTTGATCACAGATTTTACAGTTTTGGTTTCCCGGCCAACCCATCCTTGGAAGCTGACACCCAACTTGGATTCTCCCTTTCAGCATGAGCCAACAGAAAATCTTAACTTTGAGAGTAAGGTAACTTTTCCATAGCTCCATTGACCTCAAGTCTCGAACTCCATTAAAGACAATAGCTCGGTACAAAGTCCTAGAAGAAAACCCATGTTTATCCAATTTCCAGATCATAATATCAAAGTTCTGGTTTTGTATGATCCCGTCTAGAATCAGATGTAAATCATTCCATTGCCCCATCTCCTCATTGGTCAGAGTTCTTCTAATGTGAATATCCCAGTGATCATCCACACATAACTCCGCAATTGTGCCCATGGGGTTCACACAAATCTCATAGATCTTATAGAAACAGATTTTAAAAGGCACTTCCTCAAACCAAACATCTCTCCAAAAGAAAACCCTTCTACCATTTCCCGCCTTATATCCACAACTTCTTTGGATTCAGCTTTTGATTTTGTGTAGATTTTTCAAAAAGGACCCCCCAACTGCTGTGGACTGAAAGAACCCTTTTTGTCGGCAATACTTGTTCCTCAATAGAGATAAACACAGGTTATCTTGTTAAGATTCAAGCCTGAAGATCCATTTACTTAACAGGCTTATCTTCATATCTCTAGTGTTAATAAAACCCATGCCTCCAAATTCGTTTGGAGCACACAAAGCACTCCATTTCAGCATGTGGAATTTCCTTTTCAGTTCTAAGCCCCCCCCCCCCCCCCCCCCCACCCCACCCCACCCCAAAAAAAAAACTCTGATGCGATCAAAATTTTGATGAACTGATTCTGGAAGTAGGAAAACGCCCATCGAGTACATCGGAATACTACTCAGACAAGAATTGATCAAAAATCATGCGCCCCCCGTAAGATAAATGGTCACATTTTCAAGTAGAAATTCTCTTTTCGAATTTAGCTGAAATCTTCTTAAAGTCTTGGGTGGTAGGTTTGGACACAGACACTGGCAAACCCAAATATGTAATGGGGAGCTCCCCTAAATTGCAATTGAATTTGTCAGCCACTTCTTCTGTCTCTGCTACAGATAAACCAATCCCATAAACCTCACTCTTTTGATAGTTTATTCTCATTCATGACATAGCTTCATAACAGTATAGTAGAAATTTCATAACCAGAATATTTTGATCAGTAAACTCTATGAACAAAATGGTGTCATCTACATATTGTAAATTAGTTAAACCTCCTGGAATCAAATGTGGCACTAGGCCTTGCAGATGTCCAGTCTCTTCAGCTCTCATCAAGATTTCTGCTAGAGCATCTCCAACCAGGTTAAAAAGAAGAGGAGATAGGGGGTCGCCCTGTCTAACCTCCCTATATGTCTTAAAGAAACCTCCCAACTCTCCATTGATATTTATGGCTACTTTACCACCTTCAACCGCATTTCTCATCCAGTCTAACCACTTATAAGGAAATCTCTTCCTCTGCAAGACTTCGTACAAAAATCCCCAATTCACCTTATCATATGCCTTCTCGAAATCCAACTTTAAGACCACACCTCTTTTGTTCTTGGTTTTAAGTGTTAGAGAACCTCATGCAATATCACTACCCGTTCTAGGATGTTCCTTCCAGGAATAAAGGCAGACTGACTAGGATCAATTAAATTATGAGCACATCTGGCTAACCTAGCTGTTAACACTTTTGTGATTATCTTATAACACACATTTAGGAGGCATATAGGTCTGAATTGCTTAATCACATTAGCATCTTGAATTTTAGGGATAAGAACTATCACCCCAAAACTAATCCTGTGCAAACTGAGATTGCCCTCAAACAGTTTGTCCAGCATCTCTTTGATCTGAGCTTTAATTTTGGGCCAGAAGGCTTTATAGAAACTCACAGAAAACCCATCTGGTCCTGGAGCTTTGTTTGTTTTCATAGTCTTGATAGCCATATCCAATTCTTCCATTGTAAAAGGTTTGATAAGATCAGATTTGTCCAACTCAGAAACAAATCTCCTAGAACTCCACATGTCTTCAGACAAATGAATCTGAGCTCGTTGCTCTGCACCAAAAAGATTCTTATAATAATTATAGATGTGATTTTTCAACTCTATAGGATCTGTGATTAACACACCATCATTCTCCAGAGATAATATGCTAGCTTTCCTTTTCCTTCCACTAGTCAACCCATGAAAATATGATGTATTAGCATCTCCATTCAGAAGCCATTTTTGGCCACTTCTAATCTGCCAATACATTGCCTCCAGGTACATGCACATTAATTCATTCTCCAACTTATATAGTTCAAGCCATTCTTGGGCAGAGTTTGGACTTTGGATATCTCTCATCTTTTGTTTCAAGCTCTTGAATTTGTTGAGTCAAGGATATTTTCTTTTTTCTGATCTCACTGTATAAATTGGTCCCCCAACCTTTCATCATTCTTCTGAGTTTGTTCCCTTGTTCCTTCCAGTGATCCAGAATATAATCTTTCGTCCTTAATGGCCATTTAGACTCTAGCCAAGGTTAACTCCTCATGGGAAAGCCACACATTCTCAAACTTAAAAACAGATTTAGCTCTTTGTGGTGCTCTATCAAGATCCACCACAATTGGACAGTGATCAGACCCAACTCTTGGGAGGCTATAAACCGAAGTTAAGGGATAACAAGAATCCCAATTAGCGGATGATAAAACTCTATCCAAGACTTCTCTGGTGGGATTGATTTGATTATTAGTCCAGGTGAACTTTCCACACATTATATAGAGCTTCCTGAGTTTAGAATTATTTATGAATAAGTTGAAAGCATCCATCCACCTCACATGGGGAGCCCCTCTGGATTTTTCAGCAGGGGATCTAATGAGATTAATGTCAAAACAGTTTTTGGCATGCAAAAACTTGATTGGAGGATGTTTACTGTATATAAATGTTTAATTTTGGTAATATGTTCTTTTCCTGAAAGCCTTTGAACTATGACAGCTCCAGCATCCTGATTCTATGTATCAGGAGGTCCAGATATCATTGAGGTTTATTTCTGGTGTTGCTTGCTTGCTCTGTTTAATTGAATTATGAGCATGTTTTTTGTAATGGCAAAGTAATTCCTAATTTATGAAATATTTCAATTTTGCAATAGCTGGATATTTAAATTGTATTGCCTTTTGATTTCACAGGAAAAGAATGAACTAATGCAAAAGCAACTCGAAGCTCTTTCTTTTCTAGAGAAAAGAAAGGCAACAAAGCCAAAGTTTGTGGCCAATCAAGGTCCAAGTGTGTCTGGTGTTAGTGTGACTCAGGGTTCTGATCAAATTATTATTCCGGCCGAGCAGCATACATCAGGTGACTATACTTCTTTTTCATGCAGCATTGCAACCAAAAACAACACTACATTTTCTCAGCTAATGAAGTTGAAAACCTGCAGCACTTTCACCTAGTAAAGTTTCTCCAGCTAAAGTGACAAAGAGGATAGCCCCCACATCTCGGAGGTTGGATTTCTACCTTGATGTGAATGCAAGTGTTAATATATCTGTTAGTAGATTAGCACTGACTTGTGCTATTTTTTATTCAGGGCAAGAGTACGAGGAGCATTGTTGCAAGATACTGAGGAAAATGTTGATGAATAGTTAGAGATTGCTTTTTTCATTCTATTTATTAAATTGCCCATATATAACTTCTAAAGCTTGAGTGTGTGGTTCGTTAGTTTTGGAGTCATTTTACTAGTGACTAGTGTCAAACTTGTGGAATCAAGCTAATGCAGTTCTTGGAACAAAGGTATGACATAGTCTAATTTGCTGTGCCTTTCCTACTCAACTTTTGATTGTTAATTTTATTTTCTACTGGTTACGAATGTGGCGTAAGTTAAGTGTGCTTATCAGTTATCTTTTAGCTGATCCAGTAGTAGAATTTTGCATGTTAGTTACTGTCACTAGAATAGATTGGCTAGGACTGTTCACCCTGACGCCGGAATAGATAGGAGAAAGACTGAACTTTATTTCTTGCTTAAAGGGGTACAACCGACTGCTATATTTATAGCTTAAGTATAATCTAATCTCTCAGCAAATAGATCTAATCTACTATTAAATATATCATTGAGTTAGCTAACATATAAAGTAATTAACTAACTTAACTCCTAAGGACTCGTATTGCAGATTTTTTTTTCAAAGACACAAAGAATCATAGAATCTTACCTTTAACTTTCATTGCTTGGCCTTGGGTTATATGATTCAGTGGTTTTAATTCCTTGCAGAGTCATTCATTGGGCCGTGGACATTAGATCTGTTGGTGAGAAAGGGTTAAATGGTTTTGTTTATGACGAGTAGTTTAATACATAAAAATTGTGGGGAGCAAGTGTTGCTTTTGAGCACATTCATAACTTACTTCCCATACTGATATCATGTTACATCACAAGATCACTTTGTAAAAAGCCATTAGCACCTTGACTTATCTATGAACAGAATGTATCAGCTAATTATAGAAAAAAGATTAAATACAGACATGTCTCCCTAATGAAAGACCTCTATCATCCAATCTCCTTCTGGAAGAGGTGACCATCAGTCATTTGCTTCACTTTATAGTTTACACTTCCAGGAATTGAAGAATGGGCAACAGCACATTGATTTCCTGCAAAAGGGGACACCATCTTATATTATATATTGAAGGAGACGTATATTGTGAAAGCAATATCTTACTGTTTTCTCTTCACCTGATAGTTTCCTTTCGTGTTTCTCTGCAGCTCTGCATTTCTCACATGCTGTTATATATTAGTTGTTTTATGGAACAACTAAATCAGAGGCTATGGTGCAGTTTTAAGACAAATGAACTCCATGATAATTGTTTCTATGATATGGAACCGCTCCCTATCTCAAAAAAAAAGAAAGAGGAACAGCTCTTGTCACAGTAAATGCAGCCTACTAGAGACTAGAGATAGCTGCTGGCGATACTGTGTGTTGTGGCAGCTGTATTTTTCATGGAACCATCTCCATCTGCATTGACTTGACAGGTTAGCCTCTTCCTCCGTGACATGTTCACTCTTTGTACTGCCAAATGTGCCTGCTTGAAACCGAGGCCGTGGGCAGATACCGTTTGAGATCGAGCTCATGGATTGCTAAGTCCAGTGCATGTGCATCCTCGTAGGATCAGCATGCATGTTTGCTGGAGGATCAATCCTTGTCCTTGTATGGTGGTCTCCCTGGCTGACAATCAGCTGGAGAGTGTGTTTATGCGCGAATATGCAGCAGAGAATTAACTGATCATATAAAGAACATGGCTTTAATTTCTCTCGTTATCGTTACTATTACTAATTACTATGCAGTAGTACAGTAGTAGTGTAGTTATAGAGGAAGGAAAAAAAGGAAAGGGAAACGAATCGGTCGAGGAGTTAGCGACAGATCGTGTATGCGGAAAACTGGGGTTACTGTCCCGTCGAGGTAGTCGAAGACGGCGGCGACGATCCGACGGCGATGGCGTGCATGCTCCTGAGGCTGAGGCCTCGGCGCACTGCTGCTGGCTTGAGCCTGAGCACGAGGCTGCACCTTGCCCTGAGCACCGCGTAGCCGAGCACCCTGTAGGCCGCCACGAAGCCGACCATGACGCCAACGTTCCGCCACCGGCATTCCTCGCCGAGGCCCTCCCGCCGTAGCACCTCGTCTCCGGTGGCCATGCACGCGCCCAGCGCCCGGACCACGCACCTGTCCCCGCCCGCGAACTCGTTCACCAGCAGGGCCTCGAACGGCCACTTGAACAGCGACAGGTAGTGCATGAACACCCAGCACGCCGGCATCGCCGACCGCGCGATGAAGTAGCCGGAGAAGAGGAAGAAGGACCCCATCACTCCCTGGATCGCCGCGTTCCCCACCACGAAGTCCGGTGCGGCCGCCGCGAAGCACACCACCACCGAGTTCGCCGTGTACAGGATCAGCCACACCAGCAACACGAAGTACCCGAACGCCGGAGCCGTGCGCCGGAGCCCCGCCAGCCAGTACACCGGCGCTGCGAACACCACGGCCAGCACCAGCTGGAACGGCAGGAACACCACCGCGTTCGCCACCGCGTACGACGACACGCGGTACGCTCCCGACGACGTCTCCTTGGCAAGGATCTCCCGCTCCTGCAGGAAGATGGGCAGCGCCTCCGTTGTCGACGACAGCAGGAAGGTGAGCAGGAAGGCGAAGAGGCCTACGCGCTCCGCCACCTTATCCTCGCCGAGGTCGTAGAAGATGGAGCCCAGAGCCAGGCCGGCCACCAGCATGCACACCGTGCGGCACGCGAAGAGCTGCCTCGTCCGAGCCACGTTCTTGAAGAAGCGCTGCGACAGCACGGCCACCTCGCGCGCCCAAGAATTGGCGTACCGGCTGCTCATCCGCAGCGTACTCATGTCCATGTCCATGCGCAGCGTGTCCTCGTCCGCCACCTTGTGCAGCTGGAACAGCTGCTGCAGCGTGCACCGGTCACGGGGCGGCGGGAACTGCGCAGGTGGCTGCGCCGGCTGCTCGCCGGCTGTCCAGCGCCGGAGCGCGTCCACGGAATCGATGGAGAACTCCACGGTGTCGACGTGCGGGGGCAGGGGGAGGCCCGCGGAGGTGAGAAGGGAACGGAGGGCGTCGACGGTGCCGTGGTGGAGGACGCAGCCGCCGGCGAGCAGGAGGACTGAGTCGAACATCTTGACGATGCGCGCCCCCGGCTGGTGGATGCTGAGCAGCACGGTGCGGCGGTGTGTCTCCGCCATGGCGCGGAGGGCGCCGACGATCTGCAGAGCAGAGGCGCTGTCGAGGCCGGAGGTGGGCTCGTCGAGGATGAGCACCGCGGGGTCGTGCACGGCCTCGACACCGATGGAGACTCGGCGGCGCTCGCCGCCGGAGAGGTCCTTGACCCTGGTGGCGGCGACGCGGGCCAGGGTGAGGTCGTCGATGAGCGCGTCGACGCGGGCGTCGATGTCCTTGGGCGGGACGCGCGCTCCGAGGCGGAGGCGAGCGCTGAAGCGCAGCGTCTCGCGCACGGTGAGCAGCGGGAAGAGGACGTCGCGCTGGGTGACGTAGCCGGAAACGCGGCGCAGGTCGGCGCTGGTAGCGGGGGCGCCGTTGACGAGCAAGTCGGGAGGTGGCGAGGGCTGGAGGCGGCCGGCGAGTATCTCGAGCAGGGTAGACTTGCCGGCGCCGCTGGGGCCGACGATGGCGAGGAGCTCGCCGGGGCGAGCGCGGCATGTGACATTGCGGAGCACCTGACGGGTGGTTTCTTGCGGGAGCGGGTGGAGGTCGGGCCTTTCTCGGTCGTCGTCGTCCTCGTCCCTGCTCCATATCTTCATCATGAGAGGGTACCGAGCGCGCTTGGGGATGGGGATGTGGTGGTTGATGCCCCTCGCCTCGATCTCGCACCCGCCGCTGTCTTTCTCCATGGCCATGGCCATGCTATGCTATGCTATGCTATGCCACTGCCAGTAGCTGATGCTTCTCCTCGTCTCGGCGCGGTTGAATATTGTGAGCTAAGGAAGGAGATGGAGTGTTGGATGTTGTAGGCGAGGTGAGCAAGCGGGAGAGTGCCACCTTGCAAATGAACTAATTTGCTAGCTTGTCCGCCTGGTTGGGTTTCGTGACTTTTGGCTCGAGGAATTGAAAGGAAAGTTTAAAATATTTTTTCACTTGATTACAATTATTTTAATAGAATGAAACGTAATAAAAATTAAATTGAATTATTTTGCTTCTACGTGTAAAATCTTCACTTTCAATTATTTTGCATTTTATTATGTATTTTAGACAACTATACCCCTCAAGTAGGGTTATTTATTTCTTGTTTTTTGTGTTATATTTACTCCTGCACTATATTTAATAAGGGTAAACATGAAAAATACATACTAATTAATTGCTTCTTGGTATGTGAAATTATGTCCAAAACGATTTGTTTTTATGTATCGGAGGGAGTACTTCATAAGAGTCGGTAACGTGGTTTTGCACCTCTCAGTCTGCGCATGGACGACTCAGATGGATGTTTTATCTATTCAAAACATTTCTTTACAAATACTAGATAGAATCTTGCTATACACATGATCGGGAGAGCCGACTCTCGTACAATCAAACATAATGGTAGACTCAACTCTACTCAGTTGTATTGGATCGTCCGAGAATCAGTTCTTCCGTGTATAGCATTTTCGTACGGGAACACATTTTGATTTTTCTATGTTAGGACGCTTAAATGAAGCGAGGCTGTTTGGTAGAATAAACAAAAAAATGGTTTAAACTAATGAATCTAAAAAATGGTTTAAAAAATTATATATTTCTCGAGGAAAGGTTCGCGTAGGTCGCAGTTTCTGGTTGGGCATCAGCGGCAGCGAGTCACATGGAGTCGTCAGGTAGCGATGGAGCCAGCTTTCACATGCGTCGACCTCTTTCTTCCCTGTACGGCTGTACCTACGTCGATCGGCAACACCCCTGCATCGATCATATCCTACCAATGCAAGTTCCAGTGACCAGTACCGTAATATCCCGGCTATATATAGTTCAGCTTCAGCCTTCGTCATGTTGAGTTTGCAAGCTAAGCAAGCTGAAGCTAGTAATACGAGACTACGAGTAGCGTGCCGCATGGCATGGCCGGGTTTTTGAAACTGACGATGAGATTGACCTACTGTGCTGCTAAAAAAGTTATTACGACAACGGAACGGACTACTATTAATAGTTCTAGAAATTTTCTCGATAGCGGACGA
This sequence comes from Zizania palustris, assembly GCA_019279435.1. Taxonomy (NCBI): domain Eukaryota; kingdom Viridiplantae; phylum Streptophyta; class Magnoliopsida; order Poales; family Poaceae; genus Zizania; species Zizania palustris. Next base: position 98,688,328 of record JAAALK010000285.1, read on the forward strand.
AAGGATGGAGGTGATGGCTGTGAGCATGCTCGGCGGAGGCGGATCAAATTCGTGGCCAGGAAGAGTCCGAGTCGTAGTGGGTTTGTCGCTACTCAAGCCCATAAAATATCAAGCTTTTAATTAGAGGTGAGCAGCAGCTGTTGTAGTGACGCTGAATTCGCCGAGGAGCCAGCGATGCCTAATAGCCATCGTGTGGTGCCTTGTGGCATGGCCGCGTCCGTCCAGCGACCCGTGACCTCCCACGATCGGCGATCCCGTGACCCATGCCAATTGCCACTACCACACCACTACTAGTACTAGCTTAGCTTTACGCTACGCAGTACTCCCTCTGGTACACAAAAACAAGTCGTTTTGGACATGATTTCACATACCAAGGATCAATTAATTAGTGTGTACTTTTCATGTTTGATCCTATTAAATATAGTGCAAGAGTGAACATAGCACGAAAAACAAGAAATAAGTAGTACTACTTGAGGGGTATAGTTGTCTAAAATTCACAATAAAATACAAAACGACTTGTTTTAGCAACCTCTTGATACAAGCCTAAAACGACTTGTTTTTGTGTACCGGAAGGAGTATGCACCACCTCCCCCTGGATAGTTGATACTCCTATATCATCAATACATTATATAATATGGACTATCAAACAAAAGCGGCGCCACCATGGTATTTGATGGCAGTTTGCCATTTTGTCATTCAAGCGATGCTATTTTTGCATTACTTAATTGCTCGTGTAAGTTAAAAATTATGCGTACCACCTCGCAAGCCACATGCTAGCTGCAGGTGGATCGAGTATCGACTAAGGCCTGCTTGGTTTTCCTGTAGCTTAAAAATCTACCAAAATTTTGAATTTTGCAACGTATTTACTTCTGTTGTTTTGGTGGTAAAACCGCTATAAATATAAATATAAGACTTTTCTCAAAAAATTATGATTTTTTTTATAAAGATGCCAAATGTAAGTAGGCATAAACAAGCACCCCACAACTGGCGATGACGTGCATATACACCGGCAGTGAAGCTCTGCATCTGCATTCTGCAATGCCCCAGACGACCAGACAAGAGTCCAAATCTTCTGCGAATGACAATAATTGGTGGCCTCCGTCCTTCCAAAAATACATCGCCTTTTAAAATCATAACAGTAAAAATGTTGTTTTTATGCTTTTTAAGTGACAATACTAGCACATTTGCGCACCAACTACTGTACCTGCCAATCAGGCGATAGTCAGGTCAGGCTTATGCTGTTGTGAGTATTTCCTTTTTCTCTCCTGTTTCGAAGTTGAAAATTTATTTTAAATATAGAAATCTTGTATTTACAAAAGATAGTTTTAACTCCAAATTATCCATATTACTCCTCATAGGCTATAGCAACCTTTAGACAAAAGCATATGTATTTAAGAGAAGTAAAAAAATACCATAATAACTAAAGAGTGTAAGGCTAAAGACCAATGGCAGAGTGATTACTTTAAAAATTAAAAATAAAAGTGACCTTATGATAAATTTTAAACTATAAGACAATGTGTTTAGAGCTATGGTCAACCACTCCCAACTTAAAACTTTATACTACACCAGAGAGAGTACTACTTAATTTATCACTGTGAATTGGTAGCATGGCCTTTGTATCAACTATCTACTGAGAAAAGTGACACGAAAAACAACGAAAACAGCCAGCTCGCAAGTTGTGGTCAGCTGCCCTGCCCCCAAAGAAGCGGGATTCAAGCCGCTGGGGAAGGGGAGGCACACGAGGGTTCCAGTTCCAGACTCAAGATAAAGATAGCAGCAGTAGGTGGGAGGTGAGACGTACTTTCAACAAAAGCAACAAGGGATGCGTCCTTTCTTACGTGTTATCCAGTAAATTAAACTTGATACATTATATAGCGGCCCAGCAGACGTAATGGCTTTTCACTTTCTGCAACAAATGTCTTAACAGCAGCTGCTGGCGGCAGCATCTGCTTCCGGCGGCTTCTGCCTGAAGATGTTCTTCTTCGCACCCGACGAAGCATCAGCCAAGAGGCTTGGTGTGTCCAATATCTGCATCAAGAACGCATATGGCACATCGTTTCAAAATGCCAAAAACAGAGCTCCACATGGGACTCTCCGTACATATAAATTGTATCCACGCCAAAAGCAGCTCTATAAGGAACTTTACTTGACTTAATTACTTTGCCAATATATAATTTCTGTGAGGGGGATCCACCGATATATTTTACGGATCTGAATATGGCAAATTGTCTTGTGTCATATTGCCATGTGTATTCTATCTGATGGTAACACATATATGGTCAAGGCAACTTTCTCTCTGTACTAATCTCACAATCCAACATGTAGCAAAGAATAAATCATGCCATGGATGAAACAAAATGAAGCAAACTGTTGTTGCATACCTTCAGGACGAGTTCCTCAAAGCACTGTTCAACATTCACTTTGGTTTTAGCACTGCATTCTAGAAATAAACACCCATACTCCCTGGCAAATTCAATGCCCTCTTTTTTTGTGACAGCTCTCTCACTTTCCTGCAAAACCAAGCAGCTAAATTCAGCTACAGTGCAGTAGAAAGACCAAAACCACATAGAGGTCAATTTCCAACAATATAGTAAGTAGAATTGAAGAAAAGTATAAAGAGTTGATGAAGAGTTGAACAAAAGTAGAATTGAACCATATAGTAAGTACCTTGTCAACTTTGTTGAAGCATAAAGAGTTGAAGAAAAGTAGAATTGAACTATACAGTAAGTACCTTGTCAACTTTATTTCCAACAAGCATCTTTATACAATCCTGGTTTGTAGAATAGAGGTCAATTTCCTTAGCCCATATGTCAGAAAGATTGGTGAATGTTTCCCGTCGAGTGACATCATATACTGAAAAATGAATTCACATAATCAAGACACATCTCTCAACATTTGAGAGGAACAAAAATACACTCTATCTGTTTCTTTTTATAAGCCTTACTTTGAGTGGGCACAAGGATAAAGGAGAGTACAAAACCAAGAGAAAGAGGGTTAAAACGATCATGCTACCCATACTTAATATCTTGGAAATCATAGAGATGATGTGTGACATCCAGCCCAATATGAGCCCATACAAGTGTGTATGGTGGATAGTACCACCTTGCTAGTTGAGCAAGAGTGGTACCAACATATAAACCCACATGTTCTAACCATAACACCTCTGGTTAACCCTTTTACACGAACCGAAGACAAAAGTGTAAGTGGGGTGCTATGCGTGCGAAGTTGGGGATGTTACAAAACGATTTTAGAGCTGACCTTGCGGTTACACAGACGTGTGTGGGTCAGGGGCACGAACGTATTGCGCATGGCTATTGTGGCCCTTGTTTGGGCATATGCGGCGGCACTGGACGCATGGTTGTGTGCTAAGAGTGGGAGTTCCTGGTTGTTTGCTCCAGTATGGGTATGTTGCCAACGAGGACGTCGGGTCCTTTGAGGGTGGGTGTATATGACATCTAGCCCTATATGAACCCATACAAATGTGTATGGTGGATAGTACCACCTTGCTAGTTGACCCTTTTACACAGAGCAAGGATAAAAGTGTAAGTGGGGTGCTATGCGTGCGAAGTTGGGGCATTACGTGATGGTTAGTGAGTTGTTTCTTATTAATGTAAGAGAGAAACTATGTGATAAAAGAGGGTAAGCAAGGAATAGAAGCAATCCACTCACATGCATGACTTACGTTTTGGAAGAATATTGAAGAAACTACATGCCACATAGAAAGAAACAGGGGGACTGGGGGAGTAGTAAAGATTCCTTCAATACTACAAACAAATTACCCATCTGCAAACCAGAGGTTGAAAATTATTACCCATAATAATCCCCTGTGCACCTCTGTAGTATGAGCTGGTTAAGGTCCTAAATCGTTCTTGTCCAGCTGCAGAACAGGTATACAATGTTAAATAGAAAACTAAGGGAAAATGTAAATATAGATGTTAAAAGATCCTTATGTTTTCCACAGACAAGCTTAGAAAAACAGCAGACAAATTCAGAAAACAGACACAGAATAACACCGTCGTGGCTAATTTCTTCAAAACAGTGACACAAACTAAAAGGGGGATAGGCTTATTCTGTACCATTATCTAAAATATGTTACTCAAGAATCCAAGTTAATACCTTACACCTTGATAAACAGAAAAACTAGAGAATAATAAGCCTCTGTTTTTTCAGAAAAATCAGTGGGTTGCACTTTTCTCTTTTTCCATAGTCATCTCAAAACAGCCCTCTCATATGTTGTGTACAACTGAACATGTATGACAAATAACTGAATATGTATGATAAGTAAAAACAAATGGAACCATACCATATGGCAGCAAGCAAGTGATAGCAAGAATGCTTAAATCTTGCACATTGAGCATATTCAATTCGGATGTAATAAAACAACTAAACAAGTCAATAAGGGTGATTAGGATCAACAGTTAGCCACCCAAGCTTGATTCTAAAGTTGCAAATACGAGGGGATCACAGGTTGATTACTCCATTGAGTCCAGATATGGCTTACTTTCCACCAAGTAAGAGCATGATAACCAAAAGGCAAACCTTTGGGGCCTGCACTTGTGTGGGAAACAATTTACATGATGAGTAAAAGTGGTTTGAGTTGATAATCCACCCATCATTATGATACGATCAAAACCAAGAGGAACTTCAATTCAACAGTTAGTAACCCAGACTGGACGACATTTTCGCAGCCGCCAGGGAGAGGGGATGCATCATACATGCAAACAAATGCTTCCCAACTGAAAGCAATAGATACATGCATGCCCTGTAGTCTGTAGAAGAGACGCGATTTGGCAAGTACCTGTGTCCCAGATGGCAAGCTTGAGTTTTTTGCCACCCGTGTTAACCATCTTGACCTTGAAGTCGACACCTGAATATACGATCCGAGAGGTTAAGCAATAGCGCATCGAACACGGGTGACAACCGATAACAAGAGGGAATACAAATTTTCAGATGTAGGAGAGATCAAACAAAGTACGTAGGGCGGAGGCTGATGTTACCTATGGTGGGCGAGAGATCCTCGAAGGAGTCGGCGGTGAAGCGGAGAAGGAGGCTGCTTTTGCCGACGCCCGAGTCGCCGATGAGGAGAAGCTTGAAGAGGTAGTCGAATTCAGGCTGGCTCGACGACGAAGAGGAAGAATCCATATGGGATCGCGGAGGTGGTGAAGAGATCTAGGTTTGGTATGGTCGCCGTCGTGGAGAAGAAAAGCCGAATTGGGGGGAGGAAGACGAGGTGAAAGAAAGAAGATGCGTGGGTGCGTGCGTGCCGCGATGGCCAAACGTGCCGGCCCGGTACGGCCCGTTTCTATAGCGGCCCGGCCCGGCCCGGCCCGGAGATATCATTTTATTGAGAGTATAACCTTCAACGGACTCTCGCTATCTAAAATATTCTTTATTTTTAGAAGTTATTTAAAATATCTTTTTAACACATCCACCACGCATATATATATATATATATATATTAGTCAGATGTATATGTTTTGCAACAGAATCTTATTTTGCAATAGAGTTTTTGCGTAAAATTTATGTTTTTGCATGGTTTTTTAGAAATCTAAGAGTTTTTACACAAAATTCGTCCATCCGCGTAAATTAAAAAAAATCAAAAAACTGAAATACAAAAATACATTTTTTTTTCTTTTTCTTCTTTCTCAAGTAAGTTTTCTTTTCAGCAGTTGTGATCTTGCATGCGGTGTGCGCGGGGCGCTCCGGGTGGACGGCCGCTACGCACGTGGGCCACTTTCGTCTAGCGGTTTTCGACATATGGAAACCGGTTTTTCCTAAGGTGTGGGAAGGTGCGGAATCAACGGACCATCTGGCCGCTTTATACTAGTTAAGATATATATATAATTAGTACAATGAAATTAGCCCATGACAACAACAAATTGAGTAGAGAACAAATGACTCAAGGAGTTTATACAGGTTCAAGCTTAGGAATGGATAATAGTCCTACAATTTATAGCGTGTATTCAAATCTAGTTCTAAATCAAAGTATTGAATATTCAGCGCCCCATACTGCTTGGAAGGGCATAGTACTCTAATGGAGAAATAGAAATGTATCGCTACATAAAACCGAGCGACGACCATGTCAGTGTTGTTCGTCAAGTTGAGTAAGGTTATATGATAATACATAGTAAACGCATAAACACAACACTCGTTAGACGGATCTTTAAACATAAATGCCGATCTTATCTTATCAAAGGAGAGCCGCTGCTTCGAGGTGGTTTTAGCCTTCATTACTGTGCTCCGAATAACATATTTTACCTAGGCCCGTTGCAACATAGCCACCAATATCCTCACAAGAAGAGTCAGTCGTTCCTCTACTCTAGTCGCCTAGGTCGAGCTGATGCTCCTGTGTACTCGTCATTGACGTCAACATACGTTGGTTGCTCAGACTGTCCATAAAAGTAATAATAAAAAAGAATAAGTGAACTAGAAGCAAATTGTCCTCGAATTGACAAACTGAAAGCCGACAGCAGATACTTCAATCTTTTCAATTTGATTGTTACTACAGCGACCAATCTCAGAATCTGAGGAGCTGTCTCCATGTTCGAGCTGTAAATTGCCCTTCCATAAACAGGATTCTTAAAGATTGTAACATTTGAACAAGAGCAATATCTATACGATTAAAAATCTGCAAAACTGCAATAAGCAATTACCCAACCTGATTTGCAGCTAACAGCGCATAACAGATAAATGAGCAGTCATGGACTTAAATCAAGTGACAGCGAACAAACCTCATTCAGGTCACATGATCATTAACTGTAGACACTGAACGAGCTGAACAAGCAGCTATGAATACGGTAGCATTAGCCAGTCATATTGCAAATGTCAACAAGAGACTCTTGCTCAAACCTGGGCTCTAATTCAAGATGGTGCTGATCAGATTGATTAGATGTCAGCAGAAGGCTACATGGATTGGGATCATCAGCAAGAGAAAAGGATAGGTCGTTCAGCTCCAAGTACTGTTCAGTTTCAAGTACTTCCAGCATAGGTTGAATAAAATGTTCACCACATGAGTCACAATGGTTGGAGATGCTCTCATCTGATTGAGATCGTAGTTCATCAAGTTCATTAAATATTGCTTCACCGTCATCAGACAATATTTCATTGTCATTATCATAGCCAACAGAGTTTAAAAGATCCGTTGAGAAACAACTGATAATCTCAACTAGCTGCTGTATATGTATGTTATCAAAAAGAGTGTCAGGAGAAGCCCTACCAGGGCATACACAATCAAGGGCGAGCTCATCATTAGTTTCTGAACTGTGTTCCAAAGAAACCTCGACATTGTCACTAACAGCCAGCTGTTGGCCAGCTGTGTTCAGCCTGCCAGGACTTGATTCAAGTGCACAAGGGGTCACAGAAGGTACCAAAGAAGTGGCAAAAGAGGAAAGCTCCCCGTTTGCTTCATTCCAATCCTCCTCATTGAATGGAGCCCCATATTGTTCCCCAATCTTGGGACCTGGACCACTTTTTTGAAAGATTTTGCAGAGAACACAAGCATCCTGCAACAAGGGGCAAAAATGATCAATATATTGCTGCAGAAATACTGTTAAAAGAGTGCTAAAAACATCAGGACAAGAAAATTGAAATACTCACTTTATGTGCTAAGCTTTTCTCAGATGGAAGAACAAACGTCCTGGCTTTCCATATTTTTTTTTACGGTTCAATTTAAGGAGCAACCATAGTGATTCTCTCATTGTGACAGTATTGGTGTTTAATGGATACATGTATCAATATTTGCTACTCATGACGCAGTTCATAAACATAATCTCAAGAGAACATAAAAAATTACACATATATTGAAGATTAAATGAAACATTGGAAGGACCAAATGAGAGCACAGAAGGAATGGATATACATAACTTGAAACTCACATTTAAAAGGAGAGAATGTGAAAAATAAGGAAGCAAGAGTGGGGCATATATGTTCATGAAAAGTCTTAACTCATTATGGTATCCAAATAATTTCCACAACTGTCATGTACTGGGGCCAAAAAGATGCTCAGGGACTATGACAGCATCGTACAAAACTTAGTTAAATACTGAAATAGCTTAATTATATGTTGACAACGATTGTTTCATAGGCATGGTTGTCACGGCGTCGCCTAGGCCACGCCTAGGCGCCAACTAGGCGTCCAGGCGGTCCCCGCCGAGCACCATGCCGGCTCGCCTCGCCTGGTGGAGTTAGGCGCCCGCCTGGCCATTCAAGGCGTCGCCCATGGCGACTAGGCGGTCGCCCAGGTGTCTCTGGGCGGACGACTAGGGCAAGGTTCGGTCGCCCCTTGCGCCGCCGGCCGGTGCCTCTGCTTCCCCTCCCCGTGCGCCACCGCCTCTGCTTCCCCTCCCCGTGCGCCGCGCCGCCGCCTCTGCTTCCCCTCCCCGTGCGCCGCGCCGCCGCCTCTGCTACCCCTTCCCCTTGCGTCGTCGCCACCTCTACTACCCCTCCCCACAGCGCCTCTCTCATCCTCTCCCCCTCCCCTGCTCCCTCGCCGCAGCAGGCAGGCAGCAGCAGCAGGCAACACCTTTGTTTGCTGATTGGTCGCCTAGGCGTCCGCCTAGGCGCCCGCCTAGGCGCCTAGGCGTCCAGTCGGTCCCCTGGCAACTAGTTTCGCCGGGGCGCCGTGAAAACCATGTTCGTAGGACCGACAGATTCTAAAACTACTACAAAGTACATGCACACCAAGGACATCATACCAGTTTAACACCAGAAGCAGACAGTTCCTTGTCCTCCAGCCTGTATTCATACATAACCCAGTCAGTTCTATCACCCCGAGGTGGCTTGCCAAGATGAAACACCAAAGTTCGCTTCATCCCAACAGTCCGAGCATTATATATTACTGGTCTGTCCTTTCCAGTAGCCTTCCAATACCCAGCTTCAGTTGACCGGTTCGTTCTTGACCCACTAGAATATTTCCTATCACGTGGGCAAAAGAAATACCATTCTCGATCATTACTTTGCAAGGAAGATTTCTCTGCAACAAGTTAAACAAGAAATAATAAAGCACTAGAACAGTTCAACATCCAGAAACCTGCAAAGTGATATATTTTTACAGCCAAAGGTAAATATGTGGTTGACTAACCCAGAGCTAAGTCAATGCTGATGCACACATAGAAAAGGAAATGAAAGCCATGGCTTTGAGGAAAGACATGATTATACCACTCAGAAGAATATTAACGCCACAGAAACAAGTGGGGCAAAAATGGTCTTCTGTTTGAAAACAAGTGAAATGGAAAGCTTTGGAAAACATTCTTCAAGGGAGAGTCTATATACCTGGAAGATCCCAGGGGGCAAATTTGTATAGATCAATCTCTGAAACAGCGTTGCAGCGTAAATGTTTCCCCAACAATTTCCTCTTCAGATAGTAGACAGTCAGCTCAATATCTGTTGGATGAAACCGGAATCCAGGAGGAAGAGATGTCTTCGCCATTGTAAAAAGAACAGAGCACTGTCTATATTAGCATAATGAGATCCAAAGTTGATCTTGGGATTCTTGGCTTAAGAACTAGAGAAACAAATAGAAGCATATTTGGTTGAGGCAACAAAGAGAGTGGCGTGACATGAAAGTTGTAGGTTCCAGTGTGAGAAAGACCAACTATGGCACATTATTGAGCATGAGAACCAACTACAGCAAGGAAAATGCAGATAATCCTTCTTGGTATCAAGAGTCATTTGAAGAGCAAGCACTGCCCTGCATGAAAGGATTTCAATATTATCCATCAGCTAATAAACTGTGTGTAGATCTAAAAAAGACACAGTACGGTGTTATTATCTGACAAAAGGTACAAACAATTGCATTTTTATCTCATATTCTCATGCTTGTCTGTTTCAAATTTCAATGCCAACCCGATGTCACGTGTGTCTGTTCAATTTCTTTCCTGCCTTACCCTGGAAGTTAAGTAGAGAAATGAAGCGAAAGGGGGCCATTGGACGGCAACGATGTGGATGGAATGGATGTATCTGATGAGTAATTGGGCTTGAAGGCATCCACAGACTGAAGGCTGGGTGGTATATCCAACAACAATCTATTATTATTAAGCGATGAGCAATGTAGTAAAAAAGAGGTTGAGAGGCGGCTCCCATTGCCGTTGCCCTTCCTCCTCAAATCTCTCCTCTCTCTAGGCTATTCCATCCTTCAAAAAAGAAGAAGAAAATGTTCTTTACTGGGTTTGGGCTCTGCTTGGTCGACCGTCTGTTCTTTTAATCCTAATTGGCCGGGCCTCATTTTACTCGGATCGGTGGGAAGCAATTTCATCGGCCATGCATTTGATTTGAAAAGGACAGGTAGGAGTTTTATCATCTTTCTTCTATCTTCGAGGATGTGTTTGAATTGGGGATGCGCGGGATGAAATGGTCATATTCCTCCTTTTTGGATGAGATCATCTTATTTTTTGTTTGTGTAGCATTTGGATAGTTGAACGAGGTGTCGAAGTTGAATGGGATGAGATGGTATGGGATGGTTCTGGATGATCTGGTACAAGTAAATTATTTGGTTGGATGCATGGAATGATATATGGTTTTGTTTGGTTGACTTGATTTTATGAAATAGTGTAAGATACTAAGATTATACAACTTTATGTATGGTTGGACGAATGGCGGGAGTTGGATAGTAAAATCACATGAGGATCGGAAAAAAGTGGATGAACCCACCCTAGACACGCAGTGGTGGAGCCCCAAAAACATAGGGGGCTGAGTTTAAAGGGTTCAAAACACTTCATGGCGATTCTTTAGTATAATTAGTCAACTTTTGTTCTTTGATTTATGAAGTCCTCACACTTCATTCTTACATTATTGTGAGAATAAGGTCCATTCATGTTTACATTGTTTGAACTTGAATAGTAAACGAGTAATGTTCTTTTATTCGTATTGTTAACCTAAGATTCTAAGAAGCGATAAGTTTGGAACTTCAGTTCTATGTGACCATCGTGCATCCATTTTGGGTAAGGATGGCCATTCTGAGCAGCAAGGGGGAAATGGTAGTTGAACACAAGGCATATACTACATGTAGCATAAAGTCGGCTAATGCACACAGCGTACTAAATCAAGATGGATATATATGATTAAAAAGGAAGGAAAAAAAGATCAGATCATACCGGAGAAGCTCTCCTGCTGACCGAGGTCGAGCCCGGGCAGCCCCACAAGCCCGTCCCCCTGCGCCGCCGCTGGCTGCCTCCTGCCGTCGCCGATCCCGCCTAGCCAGGAGGAGCGGGGGGCGGGTCACCGCCTGGCCGCAGGGGGGCGCGCCGGAGTGGGGCGACCGGACTCCGGGCGAGGCGAGGCGAGTGCGGTCCGGTCAGTGCGGGCGTCGGGGCGTCAGGCGTGCGAGTGCGGCCTGTGCTGGCACTGCTGGCGTGGCGGCTGGAGGCAGGAGGCCTGAGCCGGTGAGCCCTGAGGCTGGAGCTGTGCTAGGGTTTCTTTTTTTTATGGGCTTGAGCTGTTACTGGAAAGTGATGAACTGGGCTTGAGCTGCTACTGTTGAAGTAGTGGATCCTTCTGAATTTGTCAGGCCCAGAGAGCTTCAGTTCATGAGACTCAAACTGTTCATAAAACCAACCCAAATGCAGGGAAAATACTATGTGCAATCATTTATATCAATCGTGCAATCAAACGATTTGGTACATCCAATCAAGCGATTTGGTGCATCCACCTGAAACCTAGTACTTTTTTACTTTTAACCTCTTTCATATATAACCGTTGGATCTAGATTGGATGTTCTGGATCGCTTGATTGCACGATTGTACCAGATGAGTAATTGCACATGATATTTTCCTGCAAGCATTATCCCTAAACCGACCTAACAATAAAAAAATCCATACTTTGCTTCTAGGTCACTGGAATGTCAACAGCCAAGTACTGCATTCTGCTCATACATAAGTAGTTTTCTGACAGTAGAACATGATTCACTAGGAAGTGGGAATCACAAAACACAAAGTGCCAAACTTTTTTATCACCATTTCGTTCCCATAAAGGGAACTACACCATTAAAAAAATACATGACTACTTTTGATTTTATATGGAGATATAAGTAGTCTTGTTTTGCAACAAGATACATCATCAAATTTATAAAACAAAATGTAAAATATCAATGAAACTCCGTGAAGGACTATCTAAATTCAATAATTTTGATAAGATTTTTCCATAATTTTATTTGAATATACTTTGGTGTAAGGTAAAAGCACATACTAAACTTAGTGCAAATTAGGTAAAATAACATGTAGTATGTGCCGTGAAATATAATTGAGCCATGCATATTTATTTTGAGAGGCTAGCTAGAAATAATGTCTATAAATATAAAAATGGTTTATACGTAGATGCTCTACGTAATGGGGAAATATATTGTGCAATCTACAATCGTGCGATCTGGTGCATCCAATTAACATCCAACGGTTACATATGAAATCTAATATTTTTTTTATTTTTTTCATATGCAACTGTTGGATCTTGATCGGATATGCCAGATCGCCCGATTGCATGATTGCACAGATGCACATAATATTTCCCCTGTATAATAGCCTAACGATGGAACGATTGTTTGCATTGCATGGATTCGTTTCCAAGCAGTAGAAGACGAAGAGACGCGCGCATCCAACCAACATACGTAAGTCCGTGACCAGCCTTTTTCTCCATTTTTCGATCCGTCCCCACTCGCCGCCTTTGAAATTCTTGTCTGCTTCCATCGTATACACCGTATACATCTAGAGCTACCTCCAGTTTGTTCCCGTTTGTTATAGGAACTAAATTTTAGTTCTTATTTAGGTTTTTTTTGACTAAACAAAACTTTAGTTTATCTCTATCCAGCTCTATTCAAACCCTATTTGGATTCAAATGACTAAAATCTATTTGGATCCAATCACTAAAATAAAAACTTAAGACTTTATTGATACGCATAATGACTTAAATACCCTCATTTCTTTTCATGCATAGTGAGGGTAGGGGTGAAAAAGATGTATTTTAGCTCCTCCTTTGGGCTAAAACATTTTAGCCTATTTTAGATTTTGGTGTTTGGTTTTTTAGCCTCTAAAGTGACTAAATTTTAGTCACTTTGCATTAGCCCCTTGAATTCAGACCCCTCCGTTCAGTAAATTTTAGCATATTCTTGTTTGGTTCTAATGACTAAAAGTCATCAATGTAGTTGAATAAAGACCAAATTATCTCTAATAAATGCGTGCAGATATCATTTTTCCCACCCCAAGAGATATTAATGAGAAGCAAATTCTGACATCACTAAATTTTAGTCCCTTTTAGAGCCTTTTTGGATCCAAGGGGCTAAAGCAAAATAACTAAAAAAAGGTTAAAATTTTAGTCAACCCCTGTTTCGATCCAAAGGCCAAAAAAGGGTTAAAACATTTATTGCTATGTATAATGACTGAAATATCCCACATTTATTGCTCTTGCTTTTCATGCATGCATGCATGGTGGGGTATGAGTGGAAAATGAGCATTTTAGTCCCTCTTTAGCTCCTCCTTGGGGCTAATGGGCTAAAAATTTTTAGCCCCTTTTTAGCCGTGGTGTTTGAATTTTTAGCCCCCAAAAGGGCTAAATTTTAGCCCCTTTTGCTTTAGCTCTTGAATCCAAACACCCCCTTAGTCTCCATGTTTGGTAGTTTAGAGACTAAATTTTAGTCTCTAAAGTTTAGAAAGGTGGAACCAAACAGGTCCTTAGTCCCTATCACATTGAATATTTAGATATTGTCTTGGAGTATTAAATATAAACTATTTACAAAACTCATCCATAATCGCTAGATTATTCGCGAGACGAATCTAATTAGTCTAATTACGTCATGATTTGACAATGTGACGCTACCGTTCACATTTGCTAATCATGGATTAATTAGCCTTAATAAATTTGTCTCACAAATAATACTCTGATTCTGTAATTATTTTATAATTAGTTTACATTTAGTACTTGAAGAAATTAAACATTCACATTCAATATAAACTTGGAACGATTCAATCATTTACATGCAAATTAAATGCAAAATTCCATCCGTTGTTGTTCGTACCGCTAATTAACACCATATATATAATTTATTATATTAACTATGCATGCTAATTAAGTGATGAAAATACGATTAATTTATTGATCAAGAACAATCTGCACAGTACATACTTAAATCAAGCCGAAATCAATAGAGATTTATAGATTAACGCGCGCGTGCATGCAGTATTATTATGGCGTGAGGAGGAGGGAGATGATGTCGAGGGCGACCGTGCAGAGACGGCGCAGCCCCTCCTCCCGCCTCGCCAGCTCCGGCGGGTACACGGCTCCCCGCTGCCTCCGACGGAACAGCGCCCGGCACACCGCCGGGTACTCCGCCGCCGCGCTCACGTGCACGAACGCATAATCGTAGGACTCCCCCTTGATGGCCTCCCGCGCCGCGCCCAGAGCCTCTCGCGCTTCGGCGTACTTGGCGGCGCACGCGCGGAGCAGCGCCGCGCGCTCCGGTGCCTGATTTTGATCTGCAGTCGCGCTGGACAGCGCTGAGTCAGCGGCGGCTGAGGCGTTGGCGGCGGCGGCGGAGACGGCGATGGCGCAGAGTCCGCGGACGTCGGAGGTGGAGCTGGAGGGGTCGGCGGCGAGGGCGGCAACGCAGAGGTCGTAGTAGGTGGTGGAGTTGCAGGTGGATTGCACCAGCTGCTGCTGGGGCTTATTGATAGCCGGGTTGGCGTGGCCGGCGGTGAGGACCAGGAGGAAGAAGAGGATGGAGCAGAGAGCACCGGAAGCCATGGCTAGCTAGCTAGTAGCCTAGTACACTGGATAGCAATGCATGCAAGCAAGCTCTTCAACTTCTTGAGGCGGGAGGGTGTCTGTCACAGGCACGAGCATGAATGCATGATAGAGGTATCAGGTCTGGCTGGATTTGCATGGACGGAGTTGGAGGCCACTGGTCGATCTTGGGCTTCACGTGACGTAACAGTGGCATTGATTGATCGATCGTTGGATTTTTAGGATTGACAAGGAATTTAGGCCTCGGTGGATATGAAACTGTGATATATGCTAGCTATGAAGTTGACCAAACAATTAATATAAAGCTATATATAAGCTAAAAGCACAATATGAACATGAAAAACATAATTATATTTTATAGGAAAGATTATTTAACACTCTAAAGATGTGCACATTGTTATAATAACACTTTTGAGGCTAATATGTAGTACCGTCTGAGTGAATAAAAATAGGTCTAGATATCAAAAATAAATAGTCTAGAGTATTTGGTCATTATAGCCATGCAGGTCATTCTACACTATACAGTTATAGTCTACACCATAAATCATTAGTTCAGCACTAAACAACTGCTTCCTCACAAATAATAGTCATTTTGGTTTTTATTGAGAATGTACAAATATTAGTCATCCCGTCAATCGAAGCATTGCTACCAAATGAGATGTGACCATCGGGAGTTGAATTTGGGTGACACCACTAAAATTTAGCTCCATAACCAATTGAGACAACTTTTGTAACTTTATTTAATATCACCTTGCTATGTGTAATTTTGTCTAAATGACTAATATTTGTACACCGGAGAGAGTAACTAGATCAGTAGAAAATACACCACGAAAGATCTTTAGGTATGTTTGGTTGTTCCCTTGGAGAATATAGTGCGAATGATGTATAAAATAGATTGGGTAATATAATAACATGCTTACTAGGTTGCTTCCTTGGGGACTGCTACCTCCGGTGTACAAATATTAGTCGTTTAGATAAAATTACACATACCAAGGTGATATTAAATAAAGTTACAATGGTTGTTTTAATTGGTTATGAATCCTAGATTTTAGTGGTGCTACCAAGTTCAACTCATGATGGCCACATCCCATTTGACAGCAACGCTTTGATTGACGAGATGACTAATATTTATTTGTACGCTCTCAATAAAAACCAAAACGACTATTATTTGTACACCAGAGGGAGTACGTGCTAACAAATTTGCAGGTTGTGATATAACATATGATTATGGATCATATGACATAATGACACTTGTTAGCTCGCGACCTAGCTAAGCTGGCTCGTTAAGGAAACAATGTGAAACACTAGCAGTTGATAGGCAGTATTTGAAAAAGTTACATGAATATTTGAATAAGAGTTATTTAGTTTATCTAAATCTAAATCTGAATTTGAAACTATGTTAGTTAGATACTAGTGATGTTAAATCCATTTTCGTATCCGAAAAAATCTATATCTATGTATCTATATCTATCTGAAATTATTATAAAAAAATTAAATCCGAATCTATGCTTTATTTTTTGAACGAAAAAGAAGATCCAATGCACATTCGCTTGTTGGAGGGATGAGTCGAAGGAACAGGCAGTACACCAATAAGGAGAGGAGTTTGACCTCCGGTGTCCGGAGGAAGATCGAGGAGGAGGAGATTTCAATTCCGCGGCGCCTACGCTTATGCGCGGTCGGATTCGGGTGGAGATCTGTCTCCGTCTGCTCCCGCCTTGTTCTTCGCTTCGTTCCGCTTCCGCCTCCTGGATCTAGTCGAATCCATCCGTGCGCAGCTAAGGGAGTAAATTGTTTCTCATCTCCCCCATTTCGTTGTTGCTGCTACTCCCACTCGGGCGGCGCCTTCGTGCGCCCTTCTGATTCCGGGCGACCTCTCCCCCCTTCGCATGGGCTGTGTCGGTTCAAAGCAATTCCATGGCGCCAACCTGCACGGCCACGCAAAACCTGCCCGCCACCCGTCGTCGAGTCACTCACTCAGGCGGCTTGTCAGCTACGATTCACCCAAGCGGCGCGAGGAGGAGCCAGAGGCCGCTACTGCCTCCGATGCTGCCCGGACCGCCATCCTAGATCAACCATTGCCCGATGATGAGGAGAATCAAGCGCCAGCTGCCGAGCTAGTTCCTGATGCGGTTGAGACCACTGGGGCCAATGCCGCACTTGATGTTGAGGAGCAGGGTTTGGTGAGCAGGAACCAGGGGGACCCAAAACAGAGTCTGCTTGTGGATGTTCCTAATGGGGTGGACTTGGAGCATCTTGCTGCTGGATGGCCCCGTTGGCTCACAGAGGTGGCCGCGGAGGCTGTCCGAGGGTGGCTGCCGCGGAAATCCGAGTCTTTTGAGAAGTTGGACAAGGTTTCATCTCTACGCTTTCCCTCAAATTTGTTTTCTATTTTTTTCAAGCCTTCCTTTGCACAGACAGGAAGACCTTTTTAGTTGATAGCAACAGGTCTTACCAGCACTCTTTTTTTTTTCTTGAAGAAAATCAGCAGGAAAGGCTCTTACTAGGACGTTTAATCTGTGGAAAAGAGAAACCGAGCTCCCATATAAGTTAGTGGAACGACATGCTCCCACTGCAGCAATTGCGATTAACACCTTGAGTTCACTTAAATCCGTAGCTTTTGATAATTGCTATACAAAATGGGGAAATATCCTGTTTATATTGGTGCAATCGTGTAATCAAGCAATCTCATGCATCCACCTGAAACCTAGTACTTTTTTACTTTTAACCTCTTTCATATGTAACCGTTGGATCTAGATTGGATGTTCTGGATAGTTTGATTACACGCTTGCACCAAATGAGCGATTGCACAGGATATTTCCCCGTACAAAATACCCAGTGACATGTTTGTCTTAAACTTTATAAGTGCATATTATCTATGTGCTTCCTCTCTGCACTACTGATTATATGCTGCACCACTCTTCTTAACCTTTCCTTTTAAATGTTCAGATTGGGCAAGGTACCTACAGTAGTGTGTACAAAGCTCGTGATCTAGAAAATGGTAAAGTTGTTGCACTTAAGAAAGTGCGGTTTGCCAATATGGATCCTGAGAGTGTCCGGTTCATGGCACGGGAAATTCATATCTTGAGGAGACTTGATCATCCACATGTTGTGAAGCTGGAAGGATTAGTGACTTCACACATGTCTAGTAGCTTGTATCTCATATTTGAATACATGGAGCATGATCTTGCTGGACTTGCAGCTACACCTGGTATAAAGTTCACAGAACCTCAGGTTTTTTTCTCTGGACTTGTCCTTGCAAGCAAGCTGTTCCATCTCCTTGGTCCTCATGTTATCCTTCATGACAAGATGTTTCTTTTAGGTAAAGTGTTACATGCAACAACTACTTTCTGGACTTGACCACTGCCATAGCCGTGGGGTTTTACATCGGGATATCAAGGGTGCAAATCTTCTTCTCGACAACAATGGCATCCTCAAAATTGCAGACTTCGGTCTAGCTACGTTTTTTAACCCAAATCAAAAGCAGCTTTTGACAAGTCGTGTGGTAACGTTGTGGTACCGTCCTCCTGAGCTACTGCTTGGTGCTACCAGCTACGGTGCTGCTGTTGATCTCTGGAGTGCTGGTTGTATCCTTGCAGAATTGTTGTCTGGGAGACCTATCATGCCTGGACGAACCGAGGTATTGCTTGGCCCTGAACATTACATGCAATAGTCCTGATATAGTCTAATGCTAAGGTTCGGCCTATCTAACAACTAAATAAAGGTTGAACCCAACTATTGAATCTTAATACAGTTCACTTGCAATTTTTTTGGTGTGAGTGACACCTTTTGCTGGCAACATGAAGTTTGGAGGTGGCTGACTGCAAATTCAGCTTTGTTTAGATACTTGAGTTAGGGTACTGTTACACACTTAGAGAAGTGTGGAACATGACGCATACAATTTGCAAATTCACAGAACATTATATGCACTGGAATGGAGGCTGTCACTAATCACTATTGTGCCAGTAAATTCCTACGGAGTGCATGCTACTTTTATTTTTGAGATACAGTGGTGCATAATTAGCTTCTGAATTTCAGATTATTCTGATTGATGTTTTCAGTACCTAAGAATATTAGGTGCATTGTTTTTGTTCCTAAAATTTTGTTTTGTCTAAAATGATGGCAGATTTTATGTAGCTTGTAACTTGTATGCTAAATAATCAAGTAATCAACATGAAGATATCTGGGTTTTTTTGATGCAGTGGTGCACCATCATATACTTAATCTTATCCTTGCATAATATTCTTCTTTAATCTTTTTTGTTACATGACCCGGCATAATATTCTTACCACTAGTACAAGTTATTTTTCAGTCCTTCTGCTTTCCAACTTTCAGGTTGAACAATTGCAGAAGATATTTAAACTTTGTGGTTCACCATCAGAGGAGTTCTGGACAAATTTTAAATTGTCACGAGCTACAATCTTTAAACCACAACATCCATATCGTAGATGTGTTAGTGATGTATACAAGGACTTCCCCTCTTCAGCTTTATCTCTTTTGGATCTGCTGCTCGCTGTAGAACCTGCCAGCAGAGGCACCGCTGCTTCTGCCCTTGAAAGTGAAGTAAGTTTTAGCCCTACTAAGTTGCATGGATTTATGCTGCTGATTATCTTAGGAATGACATGTTTTTTTCCAAAATCAAACACATCAAATGATCAAAATGTTTATGGAAGGGCAAAGTGTATCTTCGTGGGACAACTATTGAAGGCATATTTCTTAGCTTTAGCTTCTGTAGGTTGCCACTTGTTTTTTACTTTGTTTGGTAAGCTGAAGCTCTCCTACCTTATGGAAACTCTGCAAAAGCTAAATAAGTACCAGTTGGCAGCCTGGCACTATGGCAAACTGGCCATAGCCCCTGTCACCTATTCGCCACCAACATGTTATGCCTGATGCCTGGAACTTCTCACTCTCACGTGTATTTAGGTCATTTTCTTTTTCCCAGTGTGATAAATACAAAACAATATGCCTGTGATCCATCATGTCTACCAAAAATTTACATATACTCTGTCCTATTATATATGTGGGTTTCACAGCTCTTTTACTTTTCCTGATGTTATCAGTTCTTCACCGCAAAGCCATATTCCTGCGATCCATCAAGTCTACCGAAATATCCTCCGAGCAAGGAATATGATGCTAAGATACGAGATGAGGAAGCTAGGAGGTAATCTGCTCTGCACAATTTTTATCAACATGGGTTTGTTTTCGTAGCATTCAGATAGATGATTGTACTCTGGTAATTTTTCTGGCATCAATTTTCATGATTCAATCTAAGACTTGCCGACAGGAAAAGGATGGTTGGATTGAAAGGACAAGGTAATGAAACTGGACGGAGGAAACAACATCAGGCACCAAATGAAAATGGAGATTTACAGGTACCATGATATTTGATTACATGTACATTGGGATGTCTTATCTAAAGCTGATGGTAAACCTAGCAAAGTATATGTATGACATATATATAGTCCTGACTCCTGAAGTACCATGCTGCTGTTACTGTTGAATCCACAACCTATGTTTTCAAGATAGTGCTTCATGTATCCTTGACTCCTTGTGAAGAAACCTATTATTCTATGAATCTATGATGCTGGTGGTTACCTACTTGGGTTAGTCTGGGCACGATAAATGTGATGCTTTCATCTTGAGTGACTGCTTTCTCATTTCAAGAACATAACTTTATAGAAATTGGTGTAGCAAATAGAGATATGTTTTCAGTTTTATCATGCAGCTACTCATCCACATTAGCAATTGCATATGCCATGTATTGTATGGACGGCTTAATCTGCATTTGATGGTAATGTAATAATGTAAGCTCATTTAATCTGCATTTGATGGTAATGTAATAATGTAAACTCCATGCTTATGTACGTAACTACCTCTAGTCCAAGTAGGCGATTTAGCTCCATGCACGTAGGCAGGGATGCAAATGGGCTGATGCACGGGTACCCACCAACCCATGCTAGCTCATTGAGTTTAAAGGTTTGTATCCAGTTTGAATTAGCCAGTGGAAGAAAAAAGCGCACTTTTAGTTTGATGGGATGGGTCAATGGCTACACCCATAAATGGGTAAACTTGCATCCCTACACATTGGACAAGGAGCTAATGCCATAGTTTTGAAATATGTCCACCCCTGCTGATTTTGTTTGCATTTCTCTAATAACACTACTACCAGACTATCAGCGTGCATTTAATATGGAAGAAAAGATATTGCCTAGGAAAACTAAAGCAACAATCTGCTAAGCAAAAAATCTTGCTAATATATATGGCATCTAAATTGGAGTAGATGTATCTTACCGGTGATGCAGTCTATTTGCATCCTGTCTGCTGTAGGCTGTTATTGTTGCTCCCAACCTTTTGCTTTCTGTTGCTTTGCAGCAACGACGAGCACAGGCAAATCGAAAAGGCAACAGCCACAAGTTTACTCCAGTGAACTACGGTATTACTGGCTTTAGAATTGATCCTCCAGCAAGAGTTGTCGAAAATGGTTTTCCTCAGCGTGTTCCTCTGTTGCATGCTGGCCGTTCATCATCTACTCTTGGCCGATCAAATGGCACTGATCAGAAGACCCAAAGATTTTACACATCTAAGATATCGAGCTTGTCTTCTGCTGGGCCACGAGGCAGTGCTACTGCTACTCAATCATCTAATCTTGGGGATGGTGCCAAGAGGCCACACTTGAGAGAGCAACGATCTAGTTCAAGGTACAGTCGACTAACTGCTGTTGACCCCTCTGGCAGATCTGAATGGGCACAGCAGTCCCAAGAAAGGCCTTCGTCTTCCCATCGGAAAGATGGTGGGGTGGCAAACAAGGAGCCTACAGTGGTGAGTCAGCTATATTATAATTATAATTCTTTACTTCCTCTTTTCATTTTTCCATGAAAGAAGAAGCTACAAGAAAAGAAAAGGCTGCCTTGTGCACATTCAATTCGGGTATCTCCTGTATTTCATGCCATCACATTTTGACGGCTGTGTAGGTTCAGGTGAATGGCAGTAAGAACAGAATCCACTATTCTCATTCTGGGCCGTTGATGCCCCATGGAGGCAACATGGAGGAGATTCTCAAAGACCACGAGCGTCAAATTCAACAGGCGGTACGAAGGGCACGCATGGGCAAGGCAAGAGGCAGACGTTACGTTGAGAGACCCCAGTCGGAGGCCACTTAATTTGCTGTGCTCGATGCAGGCATCGGATAATCCGTCCTGATGGACATGCATTGTGTCCCTTGCCCAGAGATTTTGGTTTGCCACTGGTAGAGATTTTTTTTTGTTTTCTTCGATTGTTGCCCATCAATCCATCATCATGGCATATTGTCATGGACACACCAACAGCGGAAGAGAATCAAGGAGAGATGGCTTTTCCGTAGACATAGATGCTGTATATATGAAATGTATATCTGCAAAGGAAAGGAAATTTAATGGTGTATATGCTGCCGGCCGAGCTAGACGATGCACGGGAATTATTTCACTTGTTTTGATAATAATCTACCCTGTACGTAGATGATACACAGCGGCCGGGGAGAATGCATGGAATTTTTTGTGACTCGTCTTTTCGTTTCATTTTGGACCTTTTTTCCTCAACAATACTGTTATCTCGGCTAGCAAAGAACATTAAACTTTCGTGAAAAGGATATATCGAATGAATGTGAGCAATAAAATTCTTCCTGATGTTCAGCGTACTCAGGTCTAACACTCGGTTTCAATCAAGGTTGGACCATATGTTTTTTTTTAAAGGATAGTTCTAACTTCTAAGATAAATTCACTTGAATAAAAATTACATTTTTTTTGAGTGGACTTGAACTAGAACAGCCTGGTTAATGGGGCATGTAAAATGAGATAGGACAGATTCTAGATGATCTAGAATAGTTTTTATCTAGTTGTTTGGTTGAGGAAATAGATTGCTTCGGTTAGTCGAGATGATGAAGTATGATATACTAACTCTAACATATTATTAAGTAATTGAATTATTTAAAACATAATTTTAAAGCGGTACATGTTTTAAGGGTGCGTTTGGTTCTGCTTTTGAAATCTGCTTCTGCTGTGAAAAAGCAGAAGCTGAACCAAACGGGTTTACCAAAACTGTTTCTGCTGTGAAAAAACAACTTTTTTCTAGTATAAATTTGGAAGCAGCCTGAACTCTGCTTTTCTGCTTTTGCTTTTCTGTTTTTCTGATTTTTAGTTCATATTAAATAGTATGATTTTATAAGATGAACTATGCACTTTTTTATTTATCTAATATATTTTTTAGTTATTCAGTTGCAATTTATATATATATATATAATATTATAATGATGAAAATTAAGTCGGTTATAAAAAACAGTCAGCTCACGACAGTTTTTTTTCACAACAGATTCAACCAAACGACTTTTAGTTTTTTCACAGCCGCCAACTCACAGCGGCTTTTTCACAACAGCCAACTCACAACAGCTTTTTCATAGCTCACAGCAGAACCTAACGCACCATAAACATAATCAGTTTAGGGAGCAATTTTATTTTTACATAAAGGAAAAAAACTCTTTTACGATAATCAGAACAATTCTACTCAATTAAATAACGTTTGTAGCCGTCGGATTTACGACAATGAGAAGCCACTCCCAATTCCCAAGTCGAGTCGAGACGGCCTCCCGTTGTTGTGAGAGGAGAAAAACCCATGGCGATGACACCCAAACCCTAGCAAGCGCCTAGACTTGGTAACGGAAGTGGAACGAAGGTGGGTTCGAGATCCAACACGGAGAGGGCGAAGAAGGCGCTGGACGCCATGAAGCAGCTGGGGTTTTCCAAGAAGGAGTCCACCCCCGTCCTCAGGAGCCTCTACAAGCTCTTCCGTGGTAACTGGGAGCCCATCGAGGACGAATGCTACCGCGCCCTCGCAGACGCCATCCTCGACCGCCGCCAGGTGAGGCCTCCCCTTCCTTCCCGCCAGGCCTAACCGGAAGGAACCGGTCCTCTTTTACATTTCCTTTCGATTAACTATGGCTTGTCGCTGGGGTTCAGGAGTCCGCCACCCCAGCTGACGATGGGGACCAGGATCAGGAGCTCCGCGGCTGCATGCCCGACGATGATCACCGCCAGCCTTTGACTTCCCTTGTCGTTTGTGGTGGTTCTTGTGACACGGATAATGAGACCGACGAACCTCTCACAAATAGGCCTAGATTCAACTCTACTAATTTGGCGACACACCAAACGGTCACCTCTCTTGGTACTAAATCGCCTCCATCAGTTGCGGATGGCCAAGATGCTACCGTTGCTATCTCTGCCCATGGTGCTTCTCCTCAATCGACTCATCTGCAAACCAGGGCTTCAACGCCACTGCGCCAAGCTTCTTCTGTTACAGCACACAAGAGGCCAAGACAGATGATGGACGAAGATTTCCAACATGCTGCCTTCCTGAGGGAGCCCAAGCCTGATCCTGATATTGATGCCTTACAAGACAGCACTGTTACATCACACTGCTCAAATCCCCAACTTGGCCTTGTTGACCATCCACCCAATGCCAACTCCTCAAGGGTTGCCCTTCCTCTGGCATTACCTCTGCCTGATCAAAATGTTCCTCAGATTTCAGGTTGACTACACAATTTTAATCGACTCACTTTTATTTTAACATCTCTGTTGCAAGAATTGGTGATGAAGATTGCTGTCCTGGTTGCTCTGGCAACTGCCTGCCTGGCAAATGTGCTTGTGCAAGAGAAACTGGGGGTGAATATGCATATACAGTAGAAGGTTTGGTTAGGACAGCATTCCTTGATGAATGTGTCTCTAAGAATTGTTTTCCAGAAAAACATCACAGGTTCTTTTGTAAATCTTGCCCACTTGAGAGGTCTAGGAATGAAGCTTCACCAGAGCCTTGCAGAGGACACCTTGCTAGGAAATTTATCAAGGAATGCTGGAGTAAATGTGGTTGTAATATGCAATGTCGTAACCGTGTGGTTCAACGTGGCATCACATGCAATCTGCAGGTAATATATTTAATGCTTTTGTGATTTGTATTGCTGAGGTACTATTAATAGTTTTTATCCTATATTTGGCACTTGCAGTATGCATATTATACTAACATGCTTTTGTTTTAATGGTTGAATTATTGTCACTTCCAACATGTAGGTGTTTTTCACAGGAGAAGGGAAGGGTTTGAGAGAATAAGTCTATGTGTGTGTGTGTTTTGGCATGACATGTTGTTTGACATGACATGTGTGATGTCCATGTGTGGACAAGTTTGTAGTCTTAGCACCTTTAGCATCTTTTGCTTTAACATCTTAGACTAGCATCTTTGCTTTAGCATCTTAGACTAGACTAAGCATCTTTGCTTTAGCATCTTAGACTAGCATCTTTGCTTTAGCATCTTAGACTAGCATCTAGCATCTTGGGCTACATGGCTAGCCTATAAATATGTATCCCCAACCATTTGGGTTGGCATGACATTTGAGTGAGTTGAATGAGAAGAAAATTGCCCCAACTCTGAGTGTCATCCCTACCAATGCGAGTGTTCTCTCTAACAATTGGTATCAGAGCTGTATGGTTCTGTGACCTTTCCAATCCCCTCCGCGACTCTCTCCAACGGAGACGCCCTTCTCCTTGTTCATCTTCCTTCCTTGCCGGTCCACCGGAGACCAACGACTCGGCGAGCTCCACCCACACTCCGAGCAGCAGCTCGATTGTAGCGGCTTCCTCCCAGGGCAGCAGCAACCCCCACGACCCTTCCACTCTACCACCTCGCAATGTCCACAGGAGACTTTCTTCGCTCGGTCACCTCGAGCGCACGACGTCGGCAGGAGGCCGAAGTCGCCGCGGCGGAGGAGCGCGACCGGGTGGCAGCAGAGGTTGTGGCAGCGACGACTCGGAAGGTGAGGTTGGCGGCGGCAGAACTGGCAGCAGCGAGAGCAGAAGAGGAAGCGGCGGCGGCTGTGGCTGCAACACGTGTTGCGGCGGCAGAGCTCGAAGCTTTGCGCCACGGTAGCAACAGTGGCAGTGCCTCCGAGGGAGGTAGCCTCGACTTGGAGGCCGAGTTACCAAGGAGGGCGAAGGATGAGCGGGTGGCGCAGTGGGCAGCAGCGCAGCCCCGTGCTCGCGGCGGCAGCCCAAACGGGCCCAGACGCGCCGACAACACTCCGGGAGGATGCGCACGCGACGGTCGTGCTCATGGCGAACGCGACCCTCACAGGCGGCGTGGCTCTCCCTCCCCGGACCGGCGCCATGGTCATCGCGGCTTCCAGACCATCATCAAGGATGCTGGTGCTGGTGGTGGATGGCCCACCCTCACCAAGACCAACTACACCCAGTGGTCCATGATTATGAGGGTGAAGCTCCAAGTGCGGCACATGTGGGAGGTAGTCACATACGACGACGTCGACTACGATGATGATCGACGGGCGCTGGAGACCCTCGTTGCTGCAATTCCGCTGGAGATGCAGTGTTTGATTGCTTGCAAGCAGACTGCCAAGGAGGCTTGGGATACTATCGCTGCAGTATGTATCGGCAGCGATCGCGCCCGCAAGGCTACGCTGCAGGCACTACGCAAGGAGTGGGAGAACCTGGCTTTCAAACCAGGTGAGGATGTTGATGATTTTGCTCTCCGTCTCAACTCTCTACTGCAGAAG
Source organism: Zizania palustris (assembly GCA_019279435.1). Lineage (NCBI taxonomy): Eukaryota > Viridiplantae > Streptophyta > Magnoliopsida > Poales > Poaceae > Zizania > Zizania palustris. The sequence continues at coordinate 98,714,633 of JAAALK010000285.1, forward strand.
TTAGTGCAGCATGGCGAAGACCTCATCAACGAGGAAAGAGCTGTTGAGAAGCTCTTTCGTTGCGTTCTCGGGAAATATAAGCAAATGGCTCGTTCGATCGAGTCCTTGATGGACCTCTCCAGGATGTCGATCGGAGAAGCGATAGGTCGCCTCAAGGTCGTCGACATCGATGAGCCCCAGCCATCTTCAGAGCCGGCCACCACTGGCGGCAAGCTTCTCTTCACCGAGGAGCAGTGGCTCGCGCGCCAGCGAGAGCAGAAGAAAGGGGAGGCATCGAGTTCGTCAAATGGCCACAAGCGCCAGCCACGCAGGGGGCGCAAGGCCCCCCAGGCGCGTGGAGGCGCTACTAGCGGCGCCAACGGTGGCCGCAAGGCCACCCGTGATGACACTTGTCACAACTGTGGCAAGATTGGCCATTGGGCTAGGGACTGCCGGCAGGCGAAGCGCGGCGGTCAGGCACATGTCGCGCAAGCGCAAGAGGAGCCAGCTCTGTTCCTTATACATGGGAACATTGAGTTGCACTCCCCTCCCACGTCGACAGCTGCCGCTCTTCTTCACGTCGACGAACCGCGCACACACGTCTTCCTCGGCAATGGGTCCAATGATGACAAGATTGACGGGTGGTTCCTCGACACCGGCGCCACCCATCACATGACCGGGCGGCGGGACCACTTCTCCGATCTGGACTCCAGCGTGCGAGGGTCCGTCAAGTTTGGGGACGCCTCCGCCGTGGAGATAAGGGGCGTCGGAGGAGTATGATATATAGCTCACATTTTTACCCTTCTGAGGTGTCACGTGGGTCTCGGAGGAGTATGATATTTTTTCGTTTCAATGGACTCTTGGCCTCGACCGTGAACTATAGCACACAATTTTTGGCCTTTTAGTGTGTTCCCGGGGTCGTGGAGTAGTCTACTGTTTTTTCATTTTATTGGACTCTTATCCTCGACCGTAACCTATAGCACACCTTTTCCACATTTTAATGTGTTCCGTGGCTCCTGGGGGAGTCTTCTACTTTTTTATTCTAATGTATTTTGGGCCTCGACCATGACATGTAGCAGAAGATTTTCCGCCTTTCAAGGTTTTCTAGGTCCCGTAGGACTCTGCTATTTTTTTTCAGTGGACTCCTGGTATCGACCGTGACCTATAACTCACGTTTTTGCCCCTTTCGAGGTGTCCCGTGGGTTTCAGAGGATTCTGGTATTTTTTTGATTCAATAGACTCCTTGCCTCGTCTGTGAGCTATAGCACATGGTTTTGGGGTTTTTTGGGCTTTCTGAGGTCCCGAAGGAGTCTAATATTTTTTTGGTTTCATTGAACTCTAGGGCTTGACCGTGACCTATAGCTCACATTTTTTACACTTCTGACGTGTCCCATCGGTTCCAAATGAGTCTACTATTTTTTCAATTCAATGGACTCATGGCCTCAACTATGACCAATAGCACACGGTTTTCGGCCTTATAGGGTGTTTTAGGGGTCGAGGAGGTGTCTGCTATTTTTTCATTTTATTGGACTCTTGGCCTCGACCGTAACCTATAGCACACAATTTTCCGCATTTTAATGCGTTCTAGGGCTCCCGTAGGAGTCTTCTACTGTTTTTGTTTCAATGGACTCTAGGCCTCGAACGTGACCTATACCACATGGATTTCTGCCTTTCAGTGTTTTCTGGGGTATCAGAGGAGTCTTCTATTTTTTCGATTCAATAGACTCGTGACCTCGATTGTGAGATATATCACATGGTTTTTGGCTTTTTAGGGCTTTCTGAGATACCGAAGGAGTCTAATATTTTTTTGGTTTCAATGCACTCCAGGGCTTGACCGTGACCTATAGCTCACATTTTTTTACCCTTCTGAGATATCCCATCGGTCCCAAACGAGTCTATTATTTTTTCAATTCAGAGGACTCATGGCCTTGACCGTGACCAATAGCATACGGTTTTTGGTCTTTTAGGGTGTTTCTACGGTCCAGTAGGTGTCTGCTATTTTTTCATTTCATTTGACTCGTTTGCCTCTACCGTCACCTATAGCACATGGTTTTTGGCCATTTAGGGTGTTCCGGTGGGTCCCAGTGGAGCTTGATAATTTTTTTCATTCAGTGGTCTATTTACCTCGATCGTGAGCAATAGCACATGGTTTTCGGCCTTAGGGTGTTCCGAGGTCCCGGAGGAATCTACTATTTTTTTTTATTTTAGTGTATTTCTAGGCTCGACCGTGACCTATAACTCACATTTTTAACCCTTCTGAGGTGTTCCGTGGGTCCCGAAGGAGTCTGCTATTTTTTGATTCAGTGGACTCTTTAACTCGACCATGATGAATAGCACATGGTTTTTGTCATTTTAGGGTGTTCTGAGGGTCCTATAGTAGTATGCTATTTTTTCATTTCAATTGACTCCTAGCCTTGACCGTGACCAATAGCACACTGTTTTTGGCATTTCACGATGTTCCAAGTAATCCGGAGGAGTCTGCTATTTTTTATTGTGGTGGACTCCTGGCCTTCACCGTGACCTATATAGCTCACGTTTTTACCATTCGGAGGTGTCACGTTGTCATGGAGGAGCCTACTATTTTTTCGATTCAGTGCACTCTTGGCCTCTACCATGACTTATAGCACACGATTTTCAGCCTTTCATGGTGTTCTGGGCATCCCGAGTTGTATGCTATTTTTTCGTTTCAGTGGACTCCTAGGCTCGATCATGATATATAGCTCACATTTTTACCCTTCCGAGGTGTCACGTGGGTCTCGGAGGAGTATGATATTTTTTCGTTTTAATGGACTCTTGGCCTCGACCGTGAACTATAGCACACAATTTTTGGCCTTTTAGTGTGTTCCCGGGGTCGTGGAGTAGTCTACTGTTTTTTCATTTTATTGGACTCCTATCCTCGACCGTAACCTATAGCACACCTTTTCCACATTTTAATGTGTTCCGTGGCTCCTCGGGGAGTCTTCTACTTTTTTATTCTAATGTATTCTGGGCCTCGACCATGACATGTAGCAGAAGATTTTCCGCCTTTCATGGTTTTCTAGGTCCCGTAGGACTCTGCTATTTTTTTTTTCAGTGGACTCCTGGTCTCGACCGTGACCTATAACTCACGTTTTTGCCCCTTTCGAGGTGTCCCGTGGGTTTCAAAGGATTCTGCTATTTTTTTGATTCAATAGACTCCTTGCCTCGTCTGTGAGCTATAGCACATGGTTTTTGGGTTTTTGGGCTTTCTGAGGTCCCGAAGGAGTCTAATATTTTTTATGTTTCATTGAACTCCAGGGCTTGACCGTGACCTATAGCTCACATTTTTTACACTTCTGACGTGTCCCATTGGTTCCATATGAGTCTACTATTTTTTCAGTTCAATGGACTCATTGTAACACCCCAAGAAATAAAAACAAATACAATAAAAGAAAAATATTATTTAAATCATTTCTGGATTTATTTATTAAAGGAAAATCACAAAAGAACCCAAATAAAGCCAAACAGAGAGAAATACCCAAAATATGGACCTGAAAATTTTATGAGATAAACTAGAGGCCAAGATATAATTTTAGGAATTTTTACAAATTTTTATCAACAGTGATTCAACCCTTAATCAAATATATGAATTACTGGATTTATTTTAAATCAGAAAAGAATTGAAAATACTTAATGGGCCTCAACCCCGAATCCTCCCTCAGCCTAGCCCAGCCCAATCGAGAGTCACTGACCAGTGGGACCCAGGTGTCGGCGCCGCTCCCTTCCTCTCTCCTTCGCCCGCACCCGCCTCGGCCCCACATGGCAGTCTCACACCTCCGCCTCCGCCCTCTGACCAGTGTGGCCCGCCTGTCGGCCCTTCCTTTTCCGTTTTGCCCGCTGACAGGTGGGGGCCACCTGTCAGGTGCTTCGTCTCCGATGGAAGGGGATCGCCCCCTTCCTTTCTCCTGGCGATCACCTTCTGTTCCTCGCCGCCGGCCGCCCGCGATCGCTCGGATCACCCACGGATCGCCTTCCCCGCACGCCACCGCCTCCCTTCCATCCCTGAGCCACGCGTTTTCGCACGTTAGGAAGGCTACCCGAAGCTTGGAAGGAGATCGCCGGAGCTCTCGTGAGCCCTCGGTTCCCTGCCATCTCGACGCCGGCGACCCCCTATAAAAACTGTAACACCCCAGAAATTTAAAGAAATAAAATAAAAAGAAAGTATTATTTAAATCATTTTTGGATTAAAGGGAAATTCACAAAAGAACCCAAATAAAACCAAACAGGGAGAAATACTCAAAAACTGGACTTGAAAAATTTATGAGATGAACTAGAGACCAAAATATAATTTTAAGAATTTTTACAGATTTTTATCAACAGTGATTCAACCCTTAATCAAATATATGAATTACTGGATTTATTTTAAATCAGAAAGGAATTAAAAATCAAAACGGGCCGCAACCTTCAAAGTGGCCGAGCCCAGCCCAGCCCAAGCCTTGAGCCACTGACAGGTGGGGCCAACCTGTCGGCGCTCGCCTCCCCTCTCTCCTCCCGCCCGCGCCTCGCCTCGGCCCCACATGGCAGCCTCTCGCCTCCGTCTCCCTCTCTCTGGCAGTAGTGGCCCGCCTGTCGGCCCTTCCTTTTTGTTTCGCTCGCTGACAGGTGGGGGCCACCTGTCAGGACCTTCGTCTCCGATGGAAGGGGATCGCTCCCCTTCCCTTCTCTGACGATTGCTTTCTGCTTCCACGCCGCCGGCCACCGGATCGCCTCGGAATCGTCGCGGATCTCCTTCTCCGACCACCCCGACCTCTTTCCATCTACACTCAACGCGTTTTCGCGCTTATGGAAGCCAACCCGAGGAGAATGGAATCCTCGCCGGAATTTGGAAGGAGCCCTCTCGGTTTCCTCGGTTCTCTTCCATTCCGACCGCCGGCGACCCCCTATTTATACCCCTGTGGATGCCGCCCTCATCCCACACCACCTAGAGCCCTAGCCGAAGCCCTCCAGAGCGCCGTCGCCCTCTTCTTCGAGCTTCGGCTCTGCTCCACCTCCGGCGAGCGATCGCCGTCGATCCCGACCTCCGCCGCCCTAGCCGCCGCCACCGTCGGATCCGTCGTCGACCACCCCACCTCGTCCACCCCTCCGTTGGCCGTGGACACCGCTGGACCGCTGTCGCCGTCGAGCACCCGTACGCCCTCCGTCGTCTACGCTCGCCGCCGGTCACCTCCAAGCCCCCATCGTCGCCACCGAAGGTATCATCGTGACCCCCTTACTCCCCGCGTTCCATTTTTAGCCCTAGCTAGGCCCCTAGGCCCTCGCCGTCGCCGCCGTGGCCGCACCCCCGAGCCCGCCGTCGCCGGAGACGAAGGGTGCGAGGCCCCCTTACGAGCGTGCCGTGCCGGATTAGATCCTGGCCGCACGATCGCGAACGAAGGGCACAGATTAAAACCCTTCGGGATTTAATCTCACCCGTAGATCTGGTCAAACCGGTATCCTCTGATCCTGGCCGTTGATCGCTTTTTAAATTGTTGACTCCATCTGGTGCGTCCACGTATACCCTTTCGCCACGTTTTAATCTGGGCCGTCCGATTTCATTAAACCCACCCGCCTCGCATCCGACCGCTAGATCCAGATCCGATGGCCCTGGATCGGCCGGTCCACGCGCACAGTGGCGCGGTCCACTGTGGGCCTGGCTCACCGTGGACCAGAGCCCATTTTCCAGTTTAAATAAAATTCAGAAAATTGTTCAAACTTTGAAAATTCATATCTTGCTCAATTTAACTCCAAATTTCACCATTCAAATTTTGTTAAATCCAGAATAATATTCTCTACACATTAATGCAATAAAAACAGTATGTTCCTGTTACCCAAAATATTATTAATAAATAAATGAATAAAAATCCCTTAGGATTAAAATTAATAATACAGAAAATAAATTAGGAAAAATCCTAAAAAGATAAACTTCACTGTTTTATGCAAAAACTCAGAATAATAAAATATGACTTCACATAAAAACACCCACAACTATGTATGTTCTTCTATTTGGTGATTTTTATCTGTTTATTGAATGTATTATTTATTTTTCCGTATCGAGAAGACTACGAGTTCGTCGAGGAGCAGGAGTTCTACCCCGAGGTTCCTCCATCCCTCTTTGCTGATCAAGGCAAGTCATCGACCATCTCTGTGGAAACAGTTGATCATAATTGAGCCCATGTTTTAATAACTTATCGCTATAACCCATAAGTTAATATTGCATTAGTCAAATACTCAAGCCTTACACTTATATTTATTAGATCCCTGTCCTTGTGTGCAAACCCAAACCATGCTTATTAAGCCTCAACTCCTTGTCACTCTACTATAAAAGTATTAGCTAGTGCCCAATGTACCGGCACAACTGCTATAGGTTAAAAAGAACGAGTCGTAGATAGCTGGATTCTGTATATGAATTTCCCTGTTATTCTCGTCTCTGGACTCTGTTGGAGTTGGCTAGGTTATAAGTATGGTGGGTTCCGGGTGCAAGCTCGGGCACTGGTTTGTCGCACCCGGGGCACTATAAGGACCGGTCTGCGGGATCTGTTGCAAAGCACTTCCGTACCAACCACAAGTCTAATGGGTAAGTCCTAACTGGAAGTATGGAATACTCCGGCTCGATGCACCATAGAGGAGGGGGCAAGGGGCTAGCCCGCGGGCGACTTGTACCGACGAGGCTCAAGGGGGGGTATGGTGGGGCTCCGATGCGTCGGGACACCATATGAAACCCATAAGAGGGTGCTATTGAGTCGGGGAGGACTATATGGAAGGTTTTGGCACGAGTTCCCGTGTGATGGGTCATCTCGTTACACTTTGGTGTAAGTGATGAGTGCGTGCCTTGTGGGTACAGTGGTACATCTCTAATCAGAGTAATTCAATCTTTTCTAAAAGCCGAGCCCACGGTCAAGGGCGGGTTGTGTGACTACTCGCAGTTAGTTTACAATTGTTTGAATGTTCAAGTTATTCATGGCACGTAAGGACTGTTGAGCGAGGTGGGGCTGACTGTACCCCTCGAGTTAGAAGATGATGATGCACACACACATGTTTACTTTTCCGTACTAATAAATTGCTCTCATTTAAAGCTTTACAATTATGCTGCTTCCGCAAAACTAGCCACTATCTCCCTTGTTATTACCTTGCATTATATTTGCATTCGGTGGCTTGCTGAGTAAATCTGTACTCACCCCATTGACTTACACCATCAGAGCCGGTCTACTACGGGGAGGATGAAGGTTTGGAGTAGCGACCCAGTCAAGGCGAGACTGGAAGGAGGCGTTCATCTAGGACCCTTGTTTTATTAGTTTCTCTTCACCTTTATTCACTTTTGTAATAATGCGGTCAACGAACCGTGAATGATTGCCCGTATTGTACGTGGTCGCATGATGAACGTCTTGTTTTATTGATTTTCTATGGAATTTCAATAAAGTCCTGATTTATTAAATCGGGGCGCGACACTCATGGCCTCAACTGTGACCAATAGCACACGGTTTTCGGCCTTATAGGGTGTTTTAGGGGTCGAGGAGGTGTCTGCTATTTTTTCATTTTATTGGACTCTTGGCCTCGACCGTAACCTATAGCACACAATTTTCCGCATTTTAATGCGTTCTAGGGCTCCCGTAGGAGTCTTCTACTGTTTTTGTTTCAATGGACTCTAGGCCTCGAACGTGACCTATACCACATGGATTTCTGCCTTTCAGTGTTTTCTGGGGTATCGGAGGAGTCTTCTATTTTTTCGATTCAATAGACTCGTGACCTCGATTGTGAGATATATCACATGGTTTTTGGCTTTTTAGGGCTTTCCGAGATACCGAAGGAGTCTAATATTTTTTTGGTTTCAATGCACTCCAGGGCTTGACCGTGACCTATAACTCACATTTTTTTACCCTTCTGAGATATCCCATCGGTCCCAAACAAGTCTATTATTTTTTCAATTCAGAGGACTCATGGCCTTGACCGTGACCAATAGCATATGGTTTTTGGTCTTTTAGGGTGTTTCTATGGTCCAATAGGTGTCTGCTATTTTTTCATTTCATTTGACTCGTTTGCCTCTACCGTCACCTATAGCACATGATTTTTGGCCATTTAGGGTGTTCCGGTGGGTCCTAGTGGAGCTTGATAATTTTTTTCATTCAGTGGTCTATTTACCTCGACCGTGAGCAATAGCACATGGTTTTCGACCTTTTAGGGTGTTCCGAGGTCCCGGAGGAATCTACTATTTTTTTTATTTTAGTGTATTTCTAGGCTCGGCCGTGACCTATAACTCACATTTTTAACCCTTCTGAGGTGTTCCGTGGGTCCCGGAGTAGTCTGCTATTTTTTGATTCAGTGGACTCTTTAACTCGACCATGATGAATAGCACATGGTTTTTGTCATTTTAGGGTGTTCTGAGGGTCCTATAGTAGTATGCTATTTTTTCATTTCAATTGACTCCTAGCCTTGACCGTGACCAATAGCACACTGTTTTTGGCATTTCACGATGTTCCAAGTGATCCGGAGGAGTCTGCTATTTTTCATTGCGGTGGACTCCTGGCCTTCACCGTGACCTATATAGCTCACGTTTTTACCATTCGGAGGTATCACGTTGTCATGGAGGAGCCTACTATTTTTTCGATTCAGTGCACTCTTGGCCTTTACCATGACTTATAGCACACGATTTTCAGCCTTTCATGGTGTTCTGGGCATCCCGAGTTGTATGCTATTTTTTCGTTTCAGTGGACTCCTGGGCTCAATCATGATATATAGCTCACATTTTTACCCTTCCGAGGTGTCACGTGGGTCTCGGAGGAGTATGATATTTTTTCGTTTTAATGGACTCTTGGCCTCGACCGTGAACTATAACACACAATTTTTGGCCTTTTAGTGTGTTCCCGGGGTCGCGGAGTAGTCTACTGTTTTTTCATTTTATTGGACTCCTATCCTCGACCGTAACCTATAGCACACCTTTTCCACATTTTAATGTGTTCCGTGGCTCCTGGGGAGTCTTCTACTTTTTTTATTATAATGTATTCTGGGCCTCGACCATGACATGTAGCAGGAGATTTTCCGCCTTTCAAGGTTTTCTAGGTCCGGTAGGACTCTGCTATTTTTTTCAGTGGACTCCTGGTCTCGACCGTGACCTATAACTCACGTTTTTGCCCCTTTCGAGGTGTCCCGTGGGTTTCGTAGGATTCTGCTATTTTTTTGATTCAATAGACTCCTTGCCTCGTCTGTGAGCTATAGCACATGGTTTTTGGCTTTTTGGGCTTTCTGAGGTCCCGAAGGAGTCTAATATTTTTTTGGTTTCATTGAACTCCACGGCTTGACCGTGACCTATAGCTCACATTTTTTATACTTCGGACGTGTCCCATCGGTTCCAAATGAGTATACTATTTTTTTTAATTCAATGGACTCATGGCCTCAACTGTGACCAATAGCACACGGTTTTCGGCCTTATAGGGTGTTTTAGGGGTCGAGGAGGTGTCTGCTATTTTTTCATTTTAGTGGACTCTTGGCCTCGACCGTAACCTATAGCACACCATTTTCCGCATTTTAATGCGTTCTAGGGCTCCCATAGGAGTCTTCTACTGTTTTTGTTTCAATGGACTCTGTGCCTCGACCGTGACTTGTACCACATGGATTTCTGCCTTTCAGTGTTTTTGTGGTCTCAGAGGAGTCTACTATTTTTTTGATTCAATAGACTCGTGACCTCGACTCTGAGATATATCACATGGTTTTTGGCTTTTTAGGGCTTTCCGAGATACCGAAGGAGTCTAATATTTTTTTGGTTTCAATGCACTACAGGGCTTGACCGTGACCTATAGCTCACATTTTTTTACCCTTCTGAGATATCCCATCGGTCCCAAACGAGTCTATTATTTTTTCAATTCAGAGGACTCATGGCCTTGACCGTGACCAATAGCATACGGTTTTTGGTCTTTTAGGGTGTTTCTACGGTCCAGTAGGTGTCTGCTATTTTTTCATTTCATTTGACTCGTTTGCCTCTACCGTCACCTATAGCACATGGTTTTTGGCCATTTAGGGTGTTCCGGTGGGTCCCAGTGAAGCTTGATAATTTTTTCATTCAGTGGTCTATTTACCTCGACCGTGAGCAATAGCACATGGTTTTCGGCCTTTTAGGGTGTTCCGAGGTCCCGAAGGAATCTACTATTTTTTTTATTTTAGTGTATTTCTAGGCTCGGCCGTGACCTATAACTCAAATTTTTAACCCTTCTGAGGTGTTCCGTGGGTCCCGGAGGAGTCTGCTATTTTTTGATTCAGTGGACTCTTTAACTCGACCATGATGAATAGCACACGGTTTTTGTCATTTTAGGGTGTTCCGAAGGTCCTATAGTAGTATGCTATTTTTTCATTTCAATTGACTCCTAGTCTTGACTGTGACCAATAGCACACTGTTTTTGGCATTTCACGATGTTCCAAGTGATCCGGAGGAGTCTGCTATTTTTCATTGCGGTGGAGTCATGGCCTTCACCGTGACCTATATAGCAAACGTTTTTACCATTCGGAGGTGTCACGTTGTCATGGAGGAGCCTACTATTTTTTTGATTCAGTGCACTCTTGGCCTCTACCATGACTTATAGCACACGATTTTCAACCTTTTATGGGGTTCTGGGCATCCCGAGTAGTATGCTATTTTTTCGTTTCAGTGGACTCCTGGGCTCGATCATGATATATAGCTCACATTTTTACCCTTTCGAGGTGTCACGTGGGTCTCGGAGGAGTATGATATTTTTTCGTTTCAATGGACTCTTGGCCTCGACCGTGAACTATAGCACACAATTTTTGGCCTTTTAGTGTGTTCCCGGGGTCGCGGAGTAGTCTATTGTTTTTTTCATTTTATTGGACTCCTATCCTCGACCGTAACCTATAGCACACCTTTTCCACATTTTAATTTGTTCCGTGGCTCTTGGGGGAGTCTTCTACTTTTTTATTCTAATGTCTTCTGGGCCTCGACCATGACATGTAGCAGGAGATTTTCCGCCTTTCAAGGTTTTCTAGGTTCGGTAGGACTCTGCTATTTTTTTTCAGTGGACTCCTGGTCTCGACCGTGACCTATAACTCACGTTTTTGCCCCTTTCGAGGTGTCCCGTGGGTTTCGTAGGATTCTGCTATTTTTTTGATTCAATAGACTCCTTGCCTCGTCTGTGAGCTATAGCACATGGTTTTTGGCTTTTTGGGCTTTCTGAGGTCCCGAAGGAGTCTAATATTTTTTTGGTTTCATTGAACTCCAGGGCTTGACCGTGACCTATAGCTCACATTTTTTATACTTCGGACGTGTCCCATCGGTTCCAAATGAGTATACTATTTTTTTAATTCAATGGACTCATGGCCTCAACTGTGACCAATAGCACACGGTTTTCGGCCTTATAGGGTGTTTTAGGGGTCGAGGAGGTGTCTGCTATTTTTTCATTTTAGTGGACTCTTGGCCTCGACCGTAACCTATAGCACACCATTTTCCGCATTTTAATGCGTTCTAGGGCTCCCATAGGAGTCTTCTACTGTTTTTGTTTCAATGGACTCTGTGCCTCGACCGTGACTTGTACCACATGGATTTCTGCCTTTCAGTGTTTTCTGGGGTCTCGGAGGAGTCTACTATTTTTTCGATTCAATAGACTCGTGACCTCGACTCTGGGATATATCACATGGTTTTTGGCTTTTAGGGCTTTCCGAGATACCGAAGGAGTCTAATATTTTTTTGGTTTCAATGCACTCCAGGGCTTGACCGTGACCTATAGCTCATATTTTTTACCCTTTTGAGATATCCCATCGGTCCCAAACGAGTCTATTATTTTTTCAATTCAGAGGACTCATGGCCTTGACCGTGACCAATAGCATACGATTTTTGGTCTTTTAGCGTGTTTCTACGGTCCAGTAGGTGTCTGCTATTTTTTCATTTCATTTGACTCGTTTGCCTCTACCGTCACCTATAGCACATGGTTTTTGGCCATTTAGGGTGTTCCGGTTTGTCCCAGTGGAGCCTGCTAATTTTTTCATTCAGTGGTCTATTTACCTCGACCGTGAGCAATAACACATGGTTTTCGGCCTTTTAGGGTGTTCCGAGGTCCCGGAGGAATCTACTATTTTTTTTTATTTTAGTGTATTTCTAGTCTCGGCCGTGACCTATAACTCACATTTTTAACCCTTCTGAGGTGTTCCGTGGGTCCCGGAGGAGTCTGCTATTTTTTGATTCAGTGGACTCTTTAACTCGACCATGATGAATAGCACACGGTTTTTGTCATTTTAGGGTGTTCCGAGGGTCCTATAGTAGTATGCTATTTTTTCATTTCAATTGACTCCTAGCCTTAACCGTGACCAATAGCACACTATTTTTGGCATTTCACGATGTTCCAAGTGATCCGGAGGAGTTTGCTATTTTTCATTGCGGTGGACTCCTGGCCTTCACCGTGACCTATATATGTAACACCCCAAAAATTAAAAGGAATAAAATAAAAAGAAAATATTATTTAAATCATTTCTGAATTTATTATTAAAGAAAAATCACCAAAAGAACCCAAATAAAGCCAAACAGGGAGAAATACTCAAAATCTGGACTTGAAACTTTTATGAGATGAACTAGAGGCCAAGATATAATTTTAGGAATTTTTACAAATTTTTATCAACAGTGATTCAACCCTTAATCAAATAAATGAATTACTGGAATTATTTTAAATCAGAAAAGAACTGAAAAGCTTAATGGGCCCCAACCCCGAAACCTTCCCCGACGGCCTTTTTGGCCCAGCCCGTTGCCACCCACCCACTGACAAGCGGGACCCGCCTGTCGGCGCCGCTCCCCTCTCTCCTCCCGCCCGCGCCCCGCCTCGGCCCCACCAGTCAGCCTCTTCGCACCCGCCTTCGCCCTCTGACATGCGTGGCCCGCCTGTCGGCGCCTTTTGTCTCGCGCTCACTCACTGACAGGTGGAGCCCACCTGTCAGATCCATCTTCTCCGATGGAATCCCTCTCTCCCCTTTCCTTTCCCGGCGATCACCTTCCAAATCCTCGTCGCCGGCCGCCCGATTTCGCCTGGATTCTTCTCGGATCACCTTCCCCGACCGCCCCGACCTCCTTCCATCAAAGATCAACGCGTTTTCGTGCTTATGGAAACATATCCGAGGTAAAAAGAAACCTCGCCGGAGTTAGGAATGAACCCTCGGGTTCCCCGGCGTGGCTTGCCATCTATACACCGGAGACCTCCTATAAGAACCCCTCTGGTCGCCGCCCTCTGCCCACACCGTAGCAGCCCGAGCCCTCACACACCAGAGCGCCCCGACAGCATTTTTCGAGGTTCTCCCCTGCTCCATCTCCGGCGAGCCATCGCCGTCGATCCCAGCCTCCTCCGCCCTAGCCACTGCCACCATCTAGACCGACGTCGACCGCCCATCCCCGGCCACCACTCCGTTGGCCTTGGAACCCGCCGGATCACCATCGCCGTCGAGCTCCCGAACCCTCTTCGCCGTCTACCCTCGCCGTCGTCGTCATCCGTCGCCCAGCTTCGCCGCCGAAGGTACCATCGTGACCCCCTTGCTCCCCGCGTTCCATTTCTGGCCCTAGCTAGGCACGTAGGCCCTCGCTGCCGCCGTCACGGGCGCACCCGAGCCCGCCGTCGCCGGAGACGAAGGGGGGTACGAGCCCCCTTACGTCGTGCCGTGCCGGATCGCACAGCGACCGTCCGATCGCGATCGGAGGGCTAAGATTAAACCCCTCCGGGATTTAATCTGGGCCCTCGGATCTGGTCAAAGGGGTATCGAGGCCTCTCGGCCGTCGATCGCCACTTAAACCCCCCGAACGATCTCAGACGTCCACGCGTACCCTTTCGCTGCGATATAATCTCAGCCGTCCATTTTCACTTACGCCTCCCGCCTCGCGTCCGACCGCCAGATCCAGATCCGACGGCTCTGGATCGGCCGGTCCACGCGAATAGTCACGGGTTCACGGTGAACCTGGTTCACCGTGGACCAGAGACTGTTTTTCTGTTTAAATAAAATCCAGAAAATTGATTTAAACTTTGAAAATTCATATCTTGCTCAATTTAACTCCAAATTTCACCATTCAAATTTTGTTAGAACCAGAATATTATTCTCTACACATTAATACCATAAAAACAGTATGTTTCCGTTACCCAAAATATTATTAGTAAATAAATGAATAAAACCCCTTTTTGGATAAATCACTATTCCAACAAAATAAATTATGAAAAATCCTAAAAAGGTTAAAATTCACTGTTATATGTAAAGACTCAGAATAATAAATATTACTCCACCCACAAAAATGTATGATCTTTTATCTGGTGAATTTTATCTGTTTTATTGAATGTGTTGTTTATTTTTCCGTATCGAGAAGACTACGAGTTCGTCGAGGAGCAGGAGTTCTACCCCGAGGTTCCTCCATCCCCATTTGCTGAGCAAGGCAAGTCATCGACCATCTCTGTGGAAACAGTTGATCATAATTGAGCCCATGTTTCAATAAATTATCGCTATAACTCATAGGTTAATATTGCATTAGTCAAATATTCAAGCCTTACACTTATATTTATTAGATCCCCGTCCTTGTGTGCAAACCCAAGCCATGCTTATTGAGCCTTAACTCCTTGTCACTCTACTATAAAAATATTAGCTAGTGCCCAATGTACCGGCACAACTGCTATAGGATAAAAAGAATGAGTCGTAGATAGCCGGATTCTGTATATGATTTTCCCCGTTATTCTCGTCTCTGGACTCTGTTGGAGTTGGCTAAGTTATAAGTATGGTGGGTTCCGGGTGCAAGCTCGGGCACTGGTTTGTCGCACCCGGGGCACTATAAGGACCGGTCTGCGGGATCTGTTGCAAAGCACTTCCGTACCAACCACAAGTCTAATGGGTAAGTCCTAACTGGAAGTATGGAATACTCCGGCTTGATGCACCATAGAGGAGGGGGCAAGGGGCTAGCCTGCGGGCGACTTGTACCGACGAGGCTCAAGGGGGGGTATGGTGGGGCTCCGATGCGTCGGGACACCATATGAAACCCATAAGAGGGTGCTATTGAGTCGGGGAGGACTATATGGAAGGTTTTGGCACGAGTTCCCGTGTGATGGGTCATCTCGTTACACTTCGGTGTAGGTGATGAGTGCGTGCCTTGTGGGTACAGTGGTACATCTCTGATCAGAGTAATTCAATCTTTTCGAAAAGCCGAGCCCACGGTCAAGGGCGGGTTGTGTGACTACTCGCAGTTAGTTTACAATTGTTTGAATGTTCAAGTTATTCATGGCACGTAAGGACTGTTGAGCGAGGTGGGGCTGACTGTACCCCTCGAGTTAGAAGATGATGATACACATGCACATGTTTACTTTTCCGTACTAATAAATTGCTCTCATTTAAAGCTTTACAAATATGTTGCTTCCGCTAAATTAGCCACTATCTCCCTTGTTATTACCTTGCATTATATTTGCATTCGGTGGCTTGCTGAGTACATCTGTACTCACCCCGTTGACTTACAACATCAGAGCCAGTCTACTACGAGGAGGATGAAGGTCTGGAGTAGCGACCCAGTCAAGGCGAGACTGGAAGGAGGCGTTCATCTAGGACCCTTGTTTTATTAGTTTCTCTTCACCTTTATTCACTTTTGTATTAATGCGGTCTACGAACCGTGAATGATTGTCCGTATTGTACGTGGTCGCATGATGAACGTCTTGTTTTATTGATTTTCTATGGAATTTCAATAAAGTCCTGATTTATTAAATCGGGGCGCGACAAGATGGTATCAGAGCCGACTTGACTGTAGGAAGCCAAACAGACCTGACCTTAGGACTTATATATATTCACTATATTTTACAAAAGATTACTTATCCTCTCATCTTCTAAAGATTTTCACAAAATTTTCTCTCTTTTGTAGATGCCGATCCGTACCATAAATGGGAACCTTCGTGACGAGGCCGGATTCATCCGCGAGCTACGCATGCTCATCAGTTTCCTCGGATTCGAGCATGAGCCGATGTACCATGGAGTCTTCCCCGACGAGGAAGAGAGCTTCTGCGAGGTCACCGTCGTCGTCCAGCCCTCCCCTCAGACAGCTCACACCTACCGCGGAGGAGGACCTACCTTCCTGGTAGCCAGTCAGCGCACCGCTCTCCAGGCGCTTACGGAGCTCCGGATGATCTACGACAGCGAGCTCTACGACACGGACTTCCGCTTCGTACCTCTTCGCACCCCAGGGAGCCCACACAGTGTCTTCGTCAGCACCCTCTCCCAGCGTCATTCGGCGATTGGTCATACCATGCGCTTGTTGGAGGCCATGGATGATCTCCACTACGAGGCGCTGTAGGACGCCAATGGACAGCGCGACACTATCAGTTTCTACCGCCATTCCTCCGAGGACCTGAACCGCGAGAACGGAGAGCTTCGTCGCCGCATCCAGCAGGGACACCGCTTGGCTGCCGAGGCAGAGGAGTTGCGGCGTCAGAATGAGCTTCTTCGACAGCGTGTCGCCACCAACCCGCACCTCCGCTACCAGATCGAGGAGCTGAAGAAGGACATAGAGGAGATCGCACCTCTTCCGCTTCGCCGGAAGAAACCCATTCAGACTCCCACAGTGAGGCCCAAGAGGATCTCCCGCAGTGCACCACCCGCCGGACCGTCCAGTTCCTCGACCCCGCCCGTCTCCCACGAGCCCGAGATCGAGCCGTCCCCCGAGCTGCCTTAGACGTAGTATTACGATTGATTGTTTTTTTTTATTTTGTTTGCTTGTATTCAACATTCATGTCAAAATATAAGGCATGAATGAGGAAATAAATAAGTGTAACCGCAAGAACGGTATTCTTTTGAAATAAATATAAAGAAGTTCACCCAAAATAAATAGGTGTACATTGGAAATTCCAGGATGACCAACACCTAGGGATCTGATGCTCCTCAGAACGGAGGGGAGAGTGGCAACTTGCCACAATGGGGAGCCACCGGGCAGAGGCAGGCCCCGGTCGCCAACCACCCCACCGTGGCTGAAATGATGGCCACTCAAAACCAGTTGGTCTCAGCCCTCCTGCACCAGATGCAGCAGCAGCAGCAAATGCAAGAGCAGCAGGCTCACTTCTTCCGCCTCCACCAACAGCCCGAGCTGCCCCGACCCGCCACACCAGCTCCCGCTCCCGCAACTCAGCTCTCGGAGTTCCTCCGAGTCCGCCCACCGACCTTCTCAAGCACCACCAACCCCATGGAGGCTGGGGATTGGTTGCGGGCGATCGAGAAGAAACTCGATCTCCTGACCTGCACTGAGCAGGAGAGGGTGGCCTTCGCCACCCACCAGCTGCATGGTCCCGCCGCTGAGTGGTGGGACAACCACCGCGAGACTCTGCCCGAGGGCCACGCCCACACTTGGGCAGAGTTCTCAGCTGCTTTCCGTGCCGCCCACATCCCTGACGGCATCGTTGCTCAGAAGCAACAAGAATTCAGAGATCTGCAGCAAGGAAGCAGATCTGTCACAGAATATCTGCATGAGTTCAACAGGTTGGCCAGGTACGCACCTGAAGAGGTTCGTACGGATGCGGCCAGGCAGGCTAAGTTCCTCCAGGGACTGAAGGACGAGTTGTCTCTACAACTCATCTCAGGAGACTTCGCCAACTTCCAGAAGTTGGTGAACAAGGCTATCATGCAAGAAACCCAACAAAATAAAGTCGACTTGAAGAAGAAGCGCATGCTTGCCTTCAGGCAGAATCAGGGCATGGCCCAAAGACCCCGCTTCGCTCCACCTCCACCAGCGCCACAGTACCACCCCCGGCCAGTGTATCGCCCGGCGCCACCAGCTGCCAACGCCGGAGCCAGCCAACCTCGCGCCGCTCCAGTCGCACCTACCGCCCCAGTCGCCCCGGCCAAGAAGCCGGAGGTCTTGAGAGACAGGCATGGCAAGCCTGTGGTGTGCTTCAACTGCCGTCAAGAGGGACACTACTCCCACCAGTGCCCCCACCCCAAGAGAGCTCAAGGAGTCACCTCCAACCCCGCCGTCCGCGCCAAAGTGAACCACGTCTCCGCCGAAGAAGCCCAGGCTGCACCAGAGATTGTCATGGGTAAGTTTATGGTTCATTCATCGCATGCAGTGGTATTATTTGACACCGGAGCTACCCACTCCTTTATATCAACTGCTTTCGTGGAAAATAATGCACTGGATATAAGTGAACTACCCAGGCCAGTACTAATAGCAACCCCAGGAAAGCAAACCCTCGCTTGTTCCTTTAGTCCAAGGGTATGGGTAGATATCCAAGGCACGATATTTTGGGCCGACCCCATCCTAATAGAATGTCAAGGTTTGGACCTCATTTTAGGGATGGATTGGCTAAATAAACACCAAGGTGTGATAGAATGTGCCCAGAGACAAGTGACTGTGATTGATGAAGTCGGGACTATCGTCACATTCCAAATGCCAAGCATGAAGACCGGAAGGACAAGACTACATCAGATTACCTTGGAGGAGATACCCGTAGTCAGTGAGTACCCGGACGTATTCCCAGAGGATCTACCAGGGATGCCACCCAAGAGGGACATCGAGTTCAGGATTGACTTGGTGCCCGGAACCACCCCTATTTATAAGCGACCATACCGGATGGCCGCCAATGAATTAGCTGAGATGAAGCAACAGTTGGAGGATCTTGAGAGGAAAGGCTACATCAGACCTAGCACGTCACCATGGGGTGCTCCCGTCATCTTTGTCGAGAAGAAAGAAGACAAGGCCAAGCGTATGTGTGTGGATTACCGCGCCTTGAATGAGGTGACAATTAAGAATAAGTATCCGTTACCTCGGATCGATGATCTCTTCGACCAGCTCAAAGGAGCTACGGTATTCTCGAAGATCGACCTACGGTCTGGTTACCACCAGCTAAGAATCCGAGAGGAGGACATACCCAAGACCGCTTTCACGACCCGCTATGGATTATATGAGTGTACGGTTATGTCCTTTGGATTGACCAACGCCCCCGCATTCTTCATGAATATGATGAATAAGGTATTCATGGAATATCTGGACAAGTTCATCGTGGTCTTCATAGACGACATCCTTATCTATTCCAAGAACCAGAAGGAGCACGAGACTCACCTCCGGTTAACCTTAGGAAAGTTAAGGGAACACCAATTATATGCCAAGTACAGCAAATGCAAGTTTTGGACGGCAGAAGTAAAGTTCCTTGGACACATCATCTCTGCGCAAGGAATCGCAGTAGACCCTGCCACCGTAGAAGCAGTTACGGATTGGTTGCCACCCACGAACGTATCTGAGATACGAAGTTTTTTGGGATTGGCCGGATATTACCGAAGATTTATCGAGAATTTTTCTAAGATAGCCAAGCCAATGACCAAGTTGTTGCAGAAAGGAGAGAAGTTTGAATGGACTCCTGAATGCGAGGAAAGTTTCCGCACCCTCAAGACTCGTTTGGTGTCTGCACCTATACTGACCCTACCGGATATCCGCAAAGACTTCCATGTCTATTGCGACGCATCTCGCCAAGGATTGGGATGTGTTCTTATGCAGGATGGGAAAGTTATCTCTTATGCCTCCCGTCAGTTGAGACCTCATGAGTTAAATTATCCGACCCATGACCTGGAATTAGCCGCCGTAGTACACGCCCTCAAGATTTGGAGGCACTATTTGGTTGGAAATCGTTGTGAGATCTTTACAGATCACAAGAGTTTGAAGTATATCTTCACACAGCTAGATCTGAACTTGAGGCAAAGACGATGGCTGGAATTAATAAAGGACTATGACTTAGGTATTCACTACCACCCCGGAAAAGCTAATGTGGTAGCTGATGCCTTGAGTCGCAAGGGATATTGCACGGCCATGATGATTCAAGAACACGCACCCTTGTTATGTAAGGAGATGGAAAACTTAAATCTGGGATTGACCACCAGAGCATATCTAGCCACCTTGGAGACCCAACCTGTCCTGTTTGAGCAGATTCGGGAAGCTCAGTCCGAGGACCCGGATATAGCTGCCATTAAGAGGAACATGAGACAAGGAAAAGCCCCCGGATTTTCAGAGGACGAGAATGGCACCATATGGTTTGGAACTCGGATATGTGTGCCGGATAAACCGGAAATAAAGACTCTTATCCTAAGAGAAGCCCATGAGACATTGTACTCCATTCACCCCGGCAGTACCAAGATGTACCAGGATCTGAAGGAACGCTATTGGTGGGTTAGCATGAAAAGAGAGATTGCCCAGTTCGTCGCCGAATGTGACACCTGCAGAAGAGTGAAAGCTGAACATCAGAGACCTGCAGGATTGTTGCAGCCACTTAAAGTGCCGGAATGGAAGTGGGAAGAGATCGGTATGGATTTTATCACCGGATTACCAAAGACCCAGCTGGGGTATGATTCGATATGGGTGATCATTGATCGGCTTACAAAAGTAGCTCATTTCATAGCCGTCAAGACGACCTTTAGTGGCCCTAAGCTAGCAGAGCTATATATGGCCCGGATAGTATGTCTTCATGGAGTGCCCAAGAAGATAGTATCTGACCGAGGAAGTCAGTTTACCTCTCGGTTTTGGAAGAACCTCCAAGAGGAGATGGGCACGAGATTAAATTTCAGTACCGCCTACCATCCTCAGACAGATGGACAAACAGAAAGGGTAAATCAGATACTAGAGGATATGCTTCGAGCATGTGTTTTGGATTTTGGAGCCACTTGGGACAAGAGCTTGCCATATGCAGAATTTTCATACAACAATAGCTATCAAGCCAGTCTTCAGATGTCTCCTTTTGAGGCCCTATATGGACGTAAGTGCAGAACGCCTCTACTTTGGGACCAAACGGGTGAATCCCAAGTATTTGGGACAGACATTCTTCGAGAAGCTGAAGAGAAAGTACGGATCATCAGAGACCGACTCAAGACAGCCCAATCACGACAGAAGAGCTACGCAGACAATCGCCGCCGGGACTTAGCCTTTGAAGAAGGAGAACATGTCTATCTTCGAGTTACGCCTCTTCGTGGGACTCAACGGTTTAACATGAGAGGAAAGTTGGCCCCTCGATATGTTGGACCATTTCCCATTATCCGACGCCAAGGCGAAGTGGCTTATCAGTTGGAATTACCGCCCTCGTTGGCTGGAGTACATGACGTGTTTCATGTTTCTCAACTCAAGAAGTGTCTCCGCGTCCCCACGGAGCAAGTGGATCTTCAGCAGTTGGATGTCCAAGAGGATCTGACTTATGTGGAAAAGCCAGTCAAGATATTGGAAGTCAAAGAAAGGACCACCAGGAGTCGAGTAATCCGCTTCTGCAAAGTGCAGTGGAGCAATCATCCGGTAGAAGAAGCTACATGGGAAAAAGAAGATGAACTCAAGGCACAGCATCCTGAGCTATTCAAGGATTGATCCGAATCTCGAGGACGAGATTCTCTGTAAGGGGGATAGGATTGTAACACCCCAAAAATTAAAAGGAATAAAATAAAAAGAAAATATTATTTAAATCATTTCTGAATTTATTATTAAAGAAAAATCACCAAAAGAACCCAAATAAAGCCAAACAGGGAGAAATACTCAAAATCTGGACTTGAAACTTTTATGAGATGAACTAGAGGCCAAGATATAATTTTAGGAATTTTTACAAATTTTTATCAACAGTGATTCAACCCTTAATCAAATAAATGAATTACTGGAATTATTTTAAATCAGAAAAGAACTGAAAAGCTTAATGGGCCCCAACCCCGAAACCTTCCCCGACGGCCTTTTTGGCCCAGCCCGTTGCCACCCACCCACTGACAAGCGGGACCCGCCTGTCGGCGCCGCTCCCCTCTCTCCTCCCGCCCGCGCCCCGCCTCGGCCCCACCAGTCAGCCTCTTCGCACCCGCCTTCGCCCTCTGACATGCGTGGCCCGCCTGTCGGCGCCTTTTGTCTCGCGCTCACTCACTGACAGGTGGAGCCCACCTGTCAGATCCATCTTCTCTGATGGAATCCCTCTCTCCCCTTTCCTTTCCCGGCGATCACCTTCCAAATCCTCGTTGCCGGCCGCCCGATTTCGCCTGGATTCTTCTCGGATCACCTTCCCCGACCGCCCCGACCTCCTTCCATCAAAGATCAACGCGTTTTCGTGCTTATGGAAACATATCCGAGGTAAAAAGAAACCTCGCCGGAGTTAGGAATGAACCCTCGGGTTCCCCGGCGTGGCTTGCCATCTATACACCGGAGACCTCCTATAAGAACCCCTCTGGTCGCCGCCCTCTGCCCACACCGTAGCAGCCCGAGCCCTCACACACCAGAGCGCCCCGACAGCATTTTTCGAGGTTCTCCCCTGCTCCATCTCCGGCGAGCCATCGCCGTCGATCCCAGCCTCCTCCGCCCTAGCCACTGCCACCATCTAGACCGACGTCGACCGCCCATCCCCGGCCACCACTCCGTTGGCCTTGGAACCCGCCGGATCACCATCGCCGTCGAGCTCCCGAACCCTCTTCGCCGTCTACCCTCGCCGTCGTCGTCATCCGTCGCCCAGCTTCGCCACCGAAGGTACCATCGTGACCCCCTTGCTCCCCGCGTTCCATTTCTGGCCCTAGCTAGGCACGTAGGCCCTCGCCGCCGCCGTCACGGGCGCACCCGAGCTCGCCGTCGCCGGAGACGAAGGGGGGTACGAGCCCCCTTACGTCGTGCCGTGCCGGATCGCACAGCGACCGTCCGATCGCGATCGGAGGGCTAAGATTAAACCCCTCCGGGATTTAATCTGGGCCCTCGGATCTGGTCAAAGGGGTATCGAGGCCTCTCGGCCGTTGATCGCCACTTAAACCCCCCGAACGATCTCAGACGTCCACGCGTACCCTTTCGCTGCGATATAATCTCAGCCGTCCATTTTCACTTACGCCTCCCGCCTCGCGTCCGACCGCCAGATCCAGATCCGACGGCTCTGGATCGGCCGGTCCACGCGAATAGTCACGGGTTCACGGTGAACCTGGTTCACCGTGGACCAGAGACTGTTTTTCTGTTTAAATAAAATCCAGAAAATTGATTTAAACTTTGAAAATTCATATCTTGCTCAATTTAACTCCAAATTTCACCATTCAAATTTTGTTAGAACCAGAATATTATTCTCTACACATTAATGCCATAAAAACAGTATGTTTCCGTTACCCAAAATATTATTAGTAAATAAATGAATAAAACCCCTTTTTGGATAAATCACTATTCCAACAAAATAAATTATGAAAAATCCTAAAAAGGTTAAAATTCACTGTTATATGTAAAGACTCAGAATAATAAATATTACTCCACCCACAAAAATGTATGATCTTTTATCTGGTGAATTTTATCTGTTTTATTGAATGTGTTGTTTATTTTTCCGTATCGAGAAGACTACGAGTTCGTCGAGGAGCAGGAGTTCTACCCCGAGGTTCCTCCATCCCCATTTGCTGAGCAAGGCAAGTCATCGACCATCTCTGTGGAAACAGTTGATCATAATTGAGCCCATGTTTCAATAAATTATCGCTATAACTCATAGGTTAATATTGCATTAGTCAAATATTCAAGCCTTACACTTATATTTATTAGATCCCCGTCCTTGTGTGCAAACCCAAGCCATGCTTATTGAGCCTTAACTCCTTGTCACTCTACTATAAAAATATTAGCTAGTGCCCAATGTACCGGCACAACTGCTATAGGATAAAAAGAATGAGTCGTAGATAGCCGGATTCTGTATATGATTTTCCCCGTTATTCTCGTCTCTGGACTCTGTTGGAGTTGGCTAAGTTATAAGTATGGTGGGTTCCGGGTGCAAGCTCGGGCACTGGTTTGTCGCACCCGGGGCACTATAAGGACCGGTCTGCGGGATCTGTTGCAAAGCACTTCCGTACCAACCACAAGTCTAATGGGTAAGTCCTAACTGGAAGTATGGAATACTCCGGCTTGATGCACCATAGAGGAGGGGGCAAGGGGCTAGCCTGCGGGCGACTTGTACCGACGAGGCTCAAGGGGGGGTATGGTGGGGCTCCGATGCGTCGGGACACCATATGAAACCCATAAGAGGGTGCTATTGAGTCGGGGAGGACTATATGGAAGGTTTTGGCACGAGTTCCCGTGTGATGGGTCATCTCGTTACACTTCGGTGTAGGTGATGAGTGCGTGCCTTGTGGGTACAGTGGTACATCTCTGATCAGAGTAATTCAATCTTTTCGAAAAGCCGAGCCCACGGTCAAGGGCGGGTTGTGTGACTACTCGCAGTTAGTTTACAATTGTTTGAATGTTCAAGTTATTCATGGCACGTAAGGACTGTTGAGCGAGGTGGGGCTGACTGTACCCCTCGAGTTAGAAGATGATGATACACATGCACATGTTTACTTTTCCGTACTAATAAATTGCTCTCATTTAAAGCTTTACAAATATGCTGCTTCCGCTAAATTAGCCACTATCTCCCTTGTTATTACCTTGCATTATATTTGCATTCGGTGGCTTGCTGAGTACATCTGTACTCACCCCGTTGACTTACAACATCAGAGCCAGTCTACTACGAGGAGGATGAAGGTCTGGAGTAGCGACCCAGTCAAGGCGAGACTGGAAGGAGGCGTTCATCTAGGACCCTTGTTTTATTAGTTTCTCTTCACCTTTATTCACTTTTGTATTAATGCGGTCTACGAACCGTGAATGATTGTCCGTATTGTACGTGGTCGCATGATGAACGTCTTGTTTTATTGATTTTCTATGGAATTTCAATAAAGTCCTGATTTATTAAATCGGGGCGTGACAATATAGCTCACGTTTTTACCATTCGGAGGTGTCACGTTGTCATGGAGGAGCCTACTATTTTTTCGATTCAGTGCTCTCTTGGCCTCTACCATGACTTATAGCACACAATTTTCAGCCATTCATGGTGTTCTGGGCATCCCGAGTTGTATGCTATTTTTTCGTTTCAGTGGACTCCTGGGCTCGATCATGATATATAGCTCACATTTTTACCCTTCCGAGGTGTCACGTGGGTCTCGGAGGAGTATGATATTTTTTCGTTTCAAAGGACTCTTGGCATCGACCGTGAACTATAGCACACAATTTTTGGCCTTTTAGTGTGTTCCCGGGGTCGCGGAGTAGTCTATTGCTTTTTCATTTTATTGGACTCCTATCCTCGACCGTAACCTATAGCACACCTTTTCCAAATTTTAATGTGTTCCGTGGCTCCTGGGGGAGTCTTCTACTTTTTTATTATAATGTATTCTGGGCCTCGACCATGACATGTAGCAGAAGATTTTCCGCCTTTCATAGTTTTCTAGGTCCCGTAGGACTCTGCTTTTTTTTCAGTGGACTCCTGGTCTCGATCGTGACCTATAACTCACGTTTTTGCCCCTTTCGAGGTGTCCCGTGGGTTTCGTAGGATTCTGCTATTTTTTTGATTCAATAGACTCCTTGCCTCGTCTGTGAGCTATATCACATGGTTTTCGGCTTTTTTGGGCTTTCTGAGGTCCCGAAGGAGTCTAATATTTTTTTGGTTTCATTGAACTCCAGGGCTTGACCGTGACCTATAGCTCACATTTTTTACACTTCTGACGTGTCCCATCGGTTCAATATGAGTATACTATTTTTTCAATTCAATGGACTCATGGCCTCAACTGTGACCAATAGCACACGATTTTCGGCCTTATAGGGTGTTTTAGGGGTCGAGGAGGTGTCTGCTATTTTTTCATTTTAGTGGACTCTTGGCCTCGACCGTAACCTATAGCACACCATTTTTCGCATTTTAATGCGTTCTAGGGCTCCCATAGGAGTCTTCTACTGTTTTTGTTTCAATGGACTCTTTGCCTCGACCGTGACTTGTACCACATGGATTTCTGCCTTTCAGTGTTTTCTGGGGTCTCGGAGGAGTCTACTATTTTTTCGATTCAATAGACTCGTGACCTCGACTCTGAGATATATCACATGGTTTTTGGCTTTTTATGGCTTTCCGTGATACCGAAGGAGTCTAATATTTTTTAGTTTCAATGCACTCCAGGGCTTGACCGTGACCTATAGCTCACATTTTTTTACCCTTCTGAGATATCCCATCGGTCCCAAACGAGTCTATTATTTTTTCAATTCAGAGGACTCATGGCCTTGACCGTGACCAATAGCATACAGTTTTTGGTCTTTTAGGGTGTTTCTACGGTCCAGTAGGTGTCTGCTATTTTTTCATTTCATTTGACTCGTTTGCCTCTACCGTCACCTATAGCACATGGTTTTTGGCCATTTAGGGTGTTCCGGTGGGTCCCAGTGGAGCTTGATAATTTTTTCATTCAGTGGTCTATTTACCTCGACCGTGAGCAATAGCACATGGTTTTCGGCCTTTTAGGGTGTTCCGAGGTCCCGGAGGAATCTACTATTTTTTTATTTTAGTGTATTTCTAGGCTCGGTCGTGACCTATAACTCAAATTTTTAACCCCTCTGAGGTGTTCCGTGGGTCCCGGAGGAGTCTGCTATTTTTTGATTCAGTGGACTCTTTAACTCGACCATGATGAATAGCACACGGTTTTTGTCATTTTAGGGTGTTCCGAGGGTCCTATAGTAGTATGCTATTTTTTCATTTCAATTGACTCCTAGCCTTGACCGTGACCAATAGCACACTGTTTTTGGCATTTCACGATGTTCCAAGTGATCCGGAGGAGTCTGCTATTTTTCATTGCGGTGGACTCCTGGCCTTCACCTTGACCTATATAACTCACATTTTTACCATTCGGAGGTGTCACGTTGTCATGGAGGAGCCTACTATTTTTTCGATTCAGTGCACTCTTGGCCTCTACCATGACTTATAGCACACGATTTTCAGCCTTTCATGGTGTTCTGGGCATCCCGAGTAGTATGCTATTTTTTCGTTTCAGTGGACTCTTGGGCTCGATCATGATATATAGCTCACATTTTTACCCTTCCGAGGTGTCACGTGGGTCTCGGAGGAGTATGGTATTTTTTCGTTTCAATGGACTCTTGGCCTCGACTGTGAACTATAGCACACAATTTTGGCTTTTTAGTGTGTTCCCGGTGTCATGGAGTAGTCTACTATTTTTTCATTTTATAGAACTCCTATCCTCGACCGTAAGCTATAGCACACCTTTTCCACATTTTAATGTGTTCCGTGGCTCCCGGGGGAGTCTTCTACCTTTTATTCTAATGGATTATGGGCCTCGACCATGACATGTAGCAGAAGATTTTCCGCCTAAAGGGTTTTCTGGGTCCCGTAGGACTCTGCTATTTTTTTGTTTCAGTGGACTCCTGGTCTCGACCGTGACCTTTAACTCATGTTTATGCCCCTTTCAAGGTGTCAGGTGGGTTTCGGAGGAGTCAGCTATTTTTATGATTCAATAGACTCCTTGCCTCATCCGTGAGCTATGGCACATGGTTTTCGGCTTTTTTGGTCTTTCCGAGGTCCCGAAGGAGTCTAATATTTTTTTTGGTTTCATTGAACTCCGGGGCTTGATCGTGACCTATAACTCACATTTTTACACTTCTGACATGTCCCATCGGTTCCAAATGAGTCTACTATTTTTTTCAATTCAATGGACTCATGGCCTCGACCGTGACCAATAGATCACGGTTTTCGGCCTTATTGGGTGTTTTAGGGGTCGAGGAGGTGTCTGCAATTTTTTCATATTAGTGGACTCTTTGCCTCGATCGTAAACTATAACACACCATTTTCCGCATTTTAATGCGTTCTAGGGCTCCCGTAGGAGTCTTATACTGTTTTTGTTTCAATGGACTCTAGGCCTCGGTCGTGACCTATACCACACGGATTTTCGCCTTTCAGTGTTTTCTAGGGTCTCGGAGGAGTCTGCTATTTTTTCGATTCAATAGACTCGTGACCTCGACTGTGAGATATATCACATGGTTTTTGGCTTTTTAGGGCTTTCTAAGATACCGTAGGAGTCTTATATTTTTTTTGGTTCCAATGGACTCCAGGGCTTGACCGTGACCTATAGCTCACATTTTTACCCTTCTGAGGTATCCCATCAGTCCCAAACGAGTCTGTTATTTTTTCAATTCAGTAGACTCATGGTCTTGACCGTGACCAATAGCATACGGTTTTTGGCCTTTTAGGGTGTTTCTACGGTCCAGTAGGTGTCTGCTATTTTTTATTTCATTTGACTCCTAGCCTCTACCGTCACCTATAGCACATGGTTTTCGACCATTTAGGGTGTTCCGGTGGGTCCTAGTGGACCCTGATAATTTTTTTCGTTTCAGTGGACTATTTACCTCGATCGTGAGCAATAGCACATGGTTTTCGACCTTTTAGGGTGTTCCAAGGTCCCGGAGGAATCTGCTATCTTTTTATTTTAGTGTATTTCTGGGCTTGACCGTAACCTATAACTCACATTTTTAACCCTTCTGAGGTGTTCCGTGGGTCCCGGAGGAGTATGTTATTTTTTGATTCAGTGGACTCTTTAACTCGACCGTGATGTATAGAACACGATTTTTGTCATTTTACGGTGTTCCGAGGATCCTGTAGTAGTCTGCAATTTTTTTGTTTCAATGGACTCCTAGCCTTGACCATGACCAATAGCACACTGTTTTTGGTATTTCACGATGTTCTAGGTGATTCGGAGGAGTCTGCTATTTTTTTCATTTCGGTGGACTCCTGGCCTTCACCATGACCTATAGCTCTTGTTTTGACCATTCAGAGGTGTCACGTTGTCATGGAGGAGCCTACTATTTTTTTGATTCAGTGCACTCTTGGCCTCTACCATGACTTATAGCACACGATTTTCAGCCTTTCATGGTGTTCTAGGCATCCCGAGTAGTATGCTATTTTTTCGTTTTAGCGGACTCTTGGGCTCGATCGTGATATATAGCTCACATTTGTACTGTTCCGAGGTTTCACGTGGGTCTTGGAGGAGTATGATATTTTTTCGTTTCAATGGACTCTTGGCCTCGACCGTGAACTATAGCAAACAATTTTTGGCCTTTTAGTGTGTTCCCGGGGTCACGATGTAGTCTACTGTTTTTTCATTTTATTGGACTCCTATCCTCGACCGTAACCTATAGCACACCTTTTCCACCTTTTAATGTGTTCCGTGGCTCCCGGGGGAGTCTTCTACTTTTCTATTCTAATGGATTCTGGGCCTCGACCATGACATGGAGCAGAAGATTTTCCACCTTTCAGGGTTTTCTAGGTCCTGTAGGACTCTCCTATTTTTTTGTTTCAGTGGACTCCTGGTCTCGACCGTGACCTATAACTCACGTTTTTGCCCCTTTCGAGGTGTCCCGTGGGTTTCAGAGGAGTCTGCTATTTTTTCGATTCAATAGACTCTTTGCCTCGTCCGCGAGCTATAGCACATGATTTTCGGCTTTTTTGTCCTTTCTGAGGTCCCGAAGGAGTCTAATATTTTTTTTTGGTTTAATTGAACTCCAAGGCTTGACCGTGACCTATAGCTCAAATTTTTTACACTTCTGACATGTCTCATCGGTTCCAAATGAGTCTACTATTTTTTCAATTCAATGGACTCATGGCCTCAACCATGACCAATAGCACACGGTTTTCAGCCTTATACGGTGTTTTAGGGGTCGAGGAGGTGTCTTCTATTTTTTCATTTTAGTGGACTCTTGGCCTCGACCGTAACCTATAGCACACCATTTTCCGTATTTTAATGCGTTCTGGGGCTCCCGTAGGCGTCTTCTACTATTTTTGTTTCAATGGACTATGGGCCTCGACCGTGACCTGTACCACACGGATTTTTGCTTTCTAGTGTTTTCTGGTGTTTCAGAGGAGTATGTATTTTTTCGATTCAATACACTCGTGACCTCGACTGTGCGATATATCACATGGTTTTCGGCTTTTTAGGGCTTTCTGAGATACCGAAGGAGTCTAATATTTTTTGGTTTCAATGGACTCCAGGGCTTGACCGTGACCTATAACTCACATTTTTAACCCTTCTTAGGTATCCCATCGGTCCCAAACGAGTCTGTTATTTTTTCAATTCAGTGGACTCATGGCCTCGACCATGACCAATAGCATACGGTTTTTGGCCTTTTAGGGTGTTTCTATGGTCCAGTAGGTGTCTGCTATTTTTTCATTTCATTTGACTCCTAGCCTCGACCGTGACCTATAGCTCACATTTTTGTCCCTTTCGAGGTGTCCCGTGGGTTTAGGATTAGTCTGCTATTTTTCGATTCAATAGACTCGTGGCCTCGACCATGAGCTATATTGCACATGGTTTTCAGCTTTTTAGGGTTTTCCGAGGTCCCAAAGGAGTCTAATATTTTTCTAGTTTCACTTGACTCCAGGGCTTGACCGTGACCTATAGCTCACAATTTTTTACCCTTTTGAGGTATCCCATCGGTCCCAAAAGAGTCTGCTATTTTTTCAATTTAGTGGACTAATGGCCTCGACCGTGATGAATAGGACATGTTTTTTGGCCTTTTAGGGTGTTTCTAGGGTCCAGGAGGTGTGTGCTATTTTTTCATTTCATTTGACTCCTAGCCTCTACTGTCACCTATAACACAGTTTTTGGCCTTTCAGGGTGTTTCGGTGGGTCCCGGGGGATCCTGATAATATGTTTCGATCTAGTGGACTTTTTCCCTCAACCGTGAGCTATAGCACATTTTTCAGCCTTTTAGGGTCTTCCGAGGGTCCCGGAGGAGTTTGTTATTTTTTGTTTTAGTGTATTTCTAGGCTCGACCATGACCTATAGCTCACATTTCAAACTCTTTTGAGGTGTCCTGTGGGTCCCAGAGGAGTCTGCTATTTGTTTGATTCAGTGGACTTTTTGCCTCGACCGTGACATATAGCACACTGTTTTTGTCATTTTAGGGTATTTCGAGGGTCCTGTAGTAGTCTGCTATTTTTTTCATTTCAACAGACACCTGGCCTTTGACCAATAGCACATTGTTTTTGGCATTTTATGATGTTCCAAGTGTTCCGGAGGAGTCTGCTATTTTTTTTATTTCGGTGGATTCCTGGCCTTCACCATGATAGATAGCTCACTTTTTTACCGTTCTAAGGTGTCTCGTTATCATGGAGGAGTTTACTATTTTTTCGATTCAGTGCACTCTTGGCCTCTACCATGACTTATAACACACGGTTTTATACCTTTCAAGGTGTCCCGGGCATCCTAAGGAGACTACTATTTTTTTGTTTTAGTGGACTCTTGGGCTCGACCGTGTTTTATAGCTCACATTTTTCCCCTTCCGAGGTGTCACGTGTAGGGGTGAAAACGGATCGGATACGGACAAATATCACTAATATCATATCTTTTTTCATATATTTTTTCGGATTCAAATTCGGATAATCCAGATACAGATATGGAGTCGGATATCATCGAATACGAATACGGAGCGGATACGAATCGAATACGAATACGGTTTAGTGTTTTGGGTTCGGTTCAGTTGGAAATTAAATTAAATTACGGTTCGGTTTGGTTCGGTTCGTAAATTAAATTAAATTAAATCGGTTCGGTTCAGTTCGTAAATTAAATTAAATTAAATTACGGTTCCGTTCATCAATTAAATTAAATTAAATATCGGTTCGTAAATTAAATTAAATTAAATTAAAATTAAATTAAATTAAAATTAAAATTAAAGTAAATGAAAATAAAATAAAATAAAATAAAATAAAATAAATTAAATCGGTTCAGTTTGGTTCGGTGCGTAAATTAAATTAAATTAAATTATGGTTCTATTCATAAATTAAATTAAATTAAATTTCGGTTCAGCTCGTAAATTAAATTAAATTACGGTTCTGTTCATAAATTAAATTAAATTAAATTACGGTTAGGTTTGGTTCGGTTCGTAAATTAAATTAAATGAAATTACGGTTCTATTCATAAATTAAATTAAATTAAATTGCGATTCGGCTCGTAAATTAAATTAAATTAAATCGGTTCGGTTCGGTTCGGTTCGGTTAAATTAAATTAAATTAAATAAATAAAATTAAATTAAATTAAATAAATTAAATTAAATTAAATTAAATTGCGGTTCGGCTCGTAAATTAAATTAAATTAAATTGGTTCGGTTCATAAATTAAATAACATTAAATTACGGTTCTGTTCATAAATTAAATTAAATTAAATTACGGTTAGGTTTGGTTCGGTTCGTAAATTAAATTAAATTAAATTATGGGTCTATTGAGAAATTAAATTAAATTAAATTTTGGTTCGGCTAGTAAATTAAATTAAATTAAATTGGTTCGGTTCATAAATTAAATTAAATTAAATTAAATTACGGTTCGGTTCATAAATTAAATTAAATTAAATTACGGTTAGGTTTGGTTCGGTTCGTAAATTAAATTACAGTTTTGTTCAAAAATTAAATTAAATTAAATTAAATTAAATCGGTTCGGTTAGGTTAGGTTAAATTAAATTAAATTACAGTTAGGTTTGGTTCGGTTCGTAAATTAAATTAAATTAAAATAAATTAAAATAAATCGGTTCGGTTCGTAAATTAATTTAAACTAAATTAAATTAAATTACGGTTTTGTTCAAAATTAAATTAAATTAAATTAAAATTAATTAAATTAAATTAAATTAAATTAAATTAAATAAAATAAAATAAATCGGTTTGGTTCGGTTCGGTTCGGTTCGGTTCGGTTCGGTTCGGTTAAATTAAATTAAATTAAATTAAATTAAATTAAATTAAATTAAATTAAATAAATTAAATTAAATTAAATAAATTAAATTAAATTAAATAAATTAAATTAAATTAAATTAAATTGCGGTTCGGCTCGTAAATTAAATTAAATTAAATTGGTTCGGTTCATAAATTAAATAACATTAAATTACGGTTCTGTTCATAAATTAAATTAAATTAAATTACGGTTAGGTTTGGTTCGGTTCGTAAATTAAATTAAATTAAATTATGGGTCTATTGAGAAATTAAATTAAATTAAATTTCGGTTCGGCTAGTAAATTAAATTAAATTAAATTGGTTCGGTTCATAAATTAAATTAAATTAAATTAAATTACGGTTCGGTTCATAAATTAAATTAAATTAAATTACGGTTAGGTTTGGTTCGGTTTGTAAATTAAATTACGGTTTTGTTCAAAAATTAAATTAAATTAAATTAAATTAAATCGGTTCGGTTAGGTTAAATTAAATTAAATTAAATTACAGTTAGGTTTGGTTCGGTTCGTAAATTAAATTAAATTAAAATAAATTAAATAAATCGGTTCGGTTCGTAAATTAAATTAAACTAAATTAAATTAAATTACGGTTTTGTTCAAAATTAAATTAAATTAAATTAAAATTAATTAAATTAAATTAAATTAAATTAAATTAAATTAAATAAAATAAATCGGTTCGGTTCGGTTCGGTTCGGTTCGGTTCGGTTCGGTTCGGTTCGGTTCGGTTCGGTTCGGTTCGGTTCGGTTCGGTTCGGTTCGGTTCGGTTCGGTTCGGTTCGGTTCGGTTCGGTTCGGTTCGGTTCGGTTCGGTTCGGTTCGGTTCGGTTCGGTTCGGTTCGGTTCGGTTCGGTTCGGTTCGGTTAGGTTAGGTTAGGTTAGGTTAGGTTAGGTTAGGTTGAATTGAATTGAATTGAATTGAATTGAATTGAATTGAATTGAATTGAATTGAATTGAATTGAATTGAATTAATTAAATTAAATTAAATTAAATTAATAAAATTAAATTAAATTAAATTAAATTAAATTAAATAAATTAAATTAAATTAAATTAAATTATGGAACAGTGGCTACGCTACTGGGCTCAATTGCCAGGCTGTACAAAGTGACCGTTTATTGTTTACTCCTCATCGCAGCCTAATGTCAAGCGTGACGGCCCACGGGATGTCCTAATCTCAGCGAAATTATCTAACCGTTACTCCTCTATTCTTCGCGGACGCTCCTCCCTTTTTCTCTCCTTTTCCCCTCTACCTCTCCTCGCGCTCCCGATGCCGCCCCGCCGTGCGCCTGTGCCCGCCGTGCGCCTGTGCCGTCCGCCCCGCCGTGCGCACGTTCCTCGCACACGTTCTTGGCATCGCCGACGATGAAGGACATCTTGCAGGCGCGGTTGAGCACCACGGCATACTGCCTGGCGGGAACCGAGAAATGGGCCGCGTCGATGAAGCGCACCGCCACCGCACGCCATCCCTTCCCTGCCCACTGCCGCCTTTCCGCTTGTCTCCCCTACCCGACGCCATTCTACTCGCCTCCCCCGCCCGCCGCCCCCTTTCCGCTCGCTTCCCCCACCGCACGCCGTCCCGCTCGCTTCCCCCACCGCACGCCGTCCCGCTCCCCATTTCCGCCGCACGCCATCCTGCCCCTGCTATCCCCCGCCCCATGTGTTTCTCTTGTTATCGCTCTCCTCTCGAGACGTGACTGCCACGCCTCCTCTCCCAGTCGGGGGCCTCTCCAGCACAAGCCACCGCCGTCCTATCCTTGGTCGGCCCCTTTTCCCCGTAGCCGCCGGACTCTGCGAGTCGGTGATGCATCGCTGCCGTGCCGGTTGACTACTACGAAGGCCGAGGTGCTGCTGCTCTCCAGCGAGCAGCGAGGTATGTCATCTATTGGTTTTGGTGACCCTCGTGTTGTCACTGAATCAATGCCACCTAGAGCCCTAGACACCAGTCAAGTTGGTGGCTCCAGCGACCAAGGTAAATGCCCCTAATCACCCCCGCCTCGCTGCCACTAATGCTGCTAGGTCGCCACCACGTCCGTCGTGGTGTCTTCGGGTGGATTCGGCCGCCGTGTTGTCTCCGTTGTCAGCACCGCTTCCTAGATCATCACTACTGCAGGTTGCAGCCGACTCGGATTGGGAGGTGAGGTCCTGGCACATCTTGCTTTTCCTTGCGCGTCGTTTCCTTATCCGTGCTGCTTAGACCGGTGCCTGATTTGTTTATCTTTCCCTTTTCACTGATTGCGTATTTTTTGTTTCAAATTACCAGATGATTCATTATGAGTATGTTTAGACTCTGCTTGTTGCAGTTTGGGCCTTATTCCTCCATGCTCATTTACAGTCTGCTTATCTGCTGCTGAACTGAAATCGTGCTTGGAGAGTTCTCTTGTTAATCCCAGGTGTATAGAGTATATTACTAGCTCACAATGAAATGATGTCATCTTTGACTCGAGAACAATTATTGATATCTTGCATTTCATTTTGTGAACTTTAGGTTATCAAGGCTTAGCAGATTATTGTTTATTTTTGTACCGATTTGTATCTCAGTTATTATGGTAGAAAAATGTAGAGTAACCCTCATTAGCATTTTCATATATTATCTTTGTTCCATTGCTTTATAAGGTTAAGATATAACTATATGTTGTTTATTAATAGGAAGGTTCCATTTATTTGTTCTTCCAAATTTATGTGAGTTAATGAATTACTATGACTGCGCTGACGGTACCTATTTTTGTTATTTATATTTTGTTAGATGTTTTGAGCTGTAGTTATTCGTTTAACTGCATGTTGCATTATGTTTTTTTTTTCATTCTGATTTGTTCAAATGTATCAGTTTACTAGCATTGCATTATTTGAAACTTGCTCCCCCTCCAACACAAAATGGACTCCTCATTGTTACATTTTTTTGGTAAACTGATATTTTGTTCTCCATTCTTTTGATGTTTTAGTTTAATTTGACCTGCACTTTCTAACAATTTACTGTATTGAGTATTCATGCACTGGATGTGTCTCATCACAGCATATCATCAAACAGAGAGGAATAACAAATCCAAAGTGGCCATTTGAATATGGGTTATCGGTGATCAAGAATTAACTTTGTACACTTATGTATCTTGACAATCTGTTGATGAGTTTCTTCATAAGAAAGGAGAAATACATCTTGAGTCTTGTATGTATTTCATTAATGCCTAATTTCCACTTTTTACTTGTTATACCAATGTAGTATCATACAAGGTTTCTTGCAAATGCACAATATGAAAGCTTCAAATGTTCGTTAATTCACCGAATTGTTTTTCTACAACAGCAAAAG
Source organism: Zizania palustris (assembly GCA_019279435.1). Taxonomy (NCBI): domain Eukaryota; kingdom Viridiplantae; phylum Streptophyta; class Magnoliopsida; order Poales; family Poaceae; genus Zizania; species Zizania palustris. The sequence goes on from JAAALK010000285.1 coordinate 98,750,394, forward strand.
GAACCAGATATGGGATGCACGCCCACAAACTAAGAGAAACCTGCTCTATTTTTTATTCATATTAAGTATACACTATAGAGATTTGTACATGTGAAACTATACGGACTGCCAGGCTTTATTTGTTGGAAGTCAGAAAGTGTTAAAACTTGAAACACATAAATGCAATTTCTAGAAAGGATCTCAAGTGACCATTAAGCTGTGGAATGCAAGACTGTAGAGAAAAAGGCTCACGAGTCACGACCATGTTGTTGACAACTGGACTTTAGGAATCCTGTGCTATGAGTTCTTATATGGGTCACCACCATTTGAAGCTGCAAAGCAGGATGATACCTAGAGGAGGTAAGTTTTACTGAGTTAAAGTTTTGCCTAATCTTAATTTGTTACTCATGTAATATGAATTTTTAGCAGGATAATTAAAGTGGATTTGTTATTCCCGACAACTCCTCATGTTTCTACAGATGGTACGGATCTCATTTCCAAGGTAAAACATCAAGTATTGGCTATTTAGATTCACCAGACAAGTAGCAGTCTCTGGATTGAACTTTGAGTTTTGAGTTTTGAGTTTGTATGCAGCTTTTGGTGAAGGATTCAAGCAAGCGACTTTATGTTGATGACATTATGAAGCATCCATGGATTTTAAAGAATGCAGACCCATCAGGGAGTTGTATCAAGCAAAGAGGTTGCACATAAGGCCTCTAAGAAACCAAGGTATGTAGGGAAAGCATAATATTCTATAGAATACACTTTTTATCATTCATGTGGCCGCTAGCTCTGAATCAATTGCAACTGTTGCCACCCATTTTGTAATTAGTACAACAAAATTAAGTAAAAAAATCAACCCCTCTTCTCCAATTAATTGTCATTTTCCTTATCCTGCGATGTGGTATGTTGCTCTCTCCTTATTTTCCAAACATCAATCCTTCTTCCTTAGCTATCTGCAATTTATATGATCATCCTGAAACCGGCAAGGAGGACCACTTAAAAGATGGTGTCTGCAGTAACTTCCTATGCAATTCAAAACCAGGGGAAAAGGTTAGGTGACATGTTAGTTCAGTTCTTTCAACTTCAATGAAATTAAAGGCTTTTCGATGTTTTAAGTCCAAGGGGCCAAAAGTAGTTCATTTGGTCATTTGGTTGCATTTCTTAAACTCTATTATGCTAGCAATCTATTTCCTTAGTTATTTGATATTTTACTTCGTTATTCAGCACCTTTGTTCAGTTATTTGATGTCTATTATTCCATTTCAAGTAGGTCATGGTGATATGTAGTCACATTCATCGCCCAACTATATATTATAATGTAAAATAGATACGTTCATATACATGTTTAGCTCTTTTATACTATATGGAGTGTTTTGATAAATGTCTAAATTTATGCTTTTAAGCCAGTCCTGTGAAGTACCAATCCATCCAATCACAGTGATTGTACTCCTGGATTACATCTGTTAGACAGTATCTGAGCCAACTACCTTTGCATGTATTTACATGGATTCTTCATGGTCATACAATGCCTTTGATGCAAATGGAGATGGCAAGGATCCAGACCAATCAAGTACTAATTTGTCCCGCCCACCAAGAGAAAGGTAATAAATTCTTGGTATTGGTCAAATTATTTTAATCCCCTGTTAAAAATTTATAATAGGTCTGTGTTTTTCTTGTAGTGAGAAAAGTGAGGCTATTTTTAAGAACCACTTCCTAATCATACTCTTCCCCATTGATCGCTTTGGTGAGCCTGGGTCTTCCTAAGGACATTCTTCAACAATGGTGGATTTAAACGTATACAAGTGCTAGATCATATATTCAACTTCTACCAGGTGCAGAAATGAGCATTTTGTTTTGAAGTTTGTTGAATTAAGTGCAATCACTTCTTTTATACACAATTCTTGATCAATTTTTACAATGGATCAGATTTAATGTATAACTTGTAATCTAGCCCAGGATTATCTCTCATTTTCTGTAGGAAAATATGTCATCGGATGAGATAAATGTAGCCTTGCATTTAGATTCACGACATGCTGACCGGCATAAATGTGTTTGATTTCTTGGCAAAAACTTTTTTCAAACTAAAATTAGACCATATTCATTGTTTTTTATTTTTACCATAGCGTTAGCACGGGCATGCTATTTATATCATTCTACTATATAATTGACGAATGTTTTCATCATTTAAGCAATCTAAATTGTTTATTTTTACTCATTCCTCATTTAGAAGATCTAGACCATCCATCGCGTGAGTTGCCCTCCCGCGATCTCCGGCTCTCCGCACCACCCAACGCGCGATCCCCCACCATCTTGCCCCCCACGCATCACCTTGCCCATCCCACAAAACCCTAAAACATGATCCACTCTTCCTATGGAGGCCGTCGATCCCTCTCGCCGCCGCCGGTAACCTCCTAGCTTCGTCGGTCCCTCCCACCGTCTCCAGTCATCTTCTAGCTCCACCTGCCTCTCCCGTCGCTAGTGTGAGTGTAATTGGTCCACTGTCGATGTGCTTGCCCCTGTTCTTGAATATTTCCCCCTCACAATGTGCAGCCTTCTGTTGCTCTCGAATTTCTCACATTGATTTGGTGTCCTCCTTGTTAAGTTGCTCTCTCTGGATCTTTCTAAACTCGGCGAATGATATCATACCTTTCGATGTGTCTTAGAGGCGGTCTGATCCAGAAGTTGAGAGGTGGTAGGAGATCAGGCGGCTCAGGAGGCGTGCTGTAGCGGCCGGTGCATTTGTCGGCGGATGACGGCCTAACGTCTGCGTCGGCGACAAGCTGCACCAAGGTTGGTTCTGGTTGACTCGTTTCTTTCTCCTTTTGTTCAGTTCGGTTGTCGTTTTGGTTCGGTTTAGGGTTTATGGTTCGGTTCGGTTTAGGGTTTATGTTTCGGTTCGGTTCGGTTTAGGGATTTCGATTCGGTTCAGTTTAGGGTTTTCGGATTGGTTCGGTTTAGTGTTTAGGGTTCGGTACAGTTGGAAATTAAATTAAATTAAATTACGTTTCAGTTTGGTTCGGTTCGTAAATTAAATTAAATTTTGGTTTGGTTCAGTTCGGTTTAGGGTTTTCGGTTTGGTTCGGTTTAGTGTTTTGGGTTCGGTTCAGTTGGAAATTAAATTAAATTAAATTAAATTACGGTTCGGTTCGTAAATTAAATTAAATTAAATCGGTTCGGTTCAGTTCGTAAATTAAATTAAATTAAATTACGGTTCTGTTCATCAATTAAATTAAATTAAATTTCGGTTCGTAAATTAAATTAAATTAAAATAAAATAAAATAAAATTAAAATTAAAATTAAAGTAAATGAAAATAAAATAAAATAAAATAAAATAAAATAAAATAAATTAAATCGGTTAGGTTTGGTTCGGTGCGTAAATTAAATTAAATTAAATTACGGTTCTATTCATAAATTAAATTAAATTAAATTTCGGTTCAGCTCGTAAATTAAATTAAATTACGGTTCTGTTCATAAATTAAATTAAATTAAATTACGGTTAGGTTTGGTTCGGTTCGTAAATTAAATTAAATGAAATTACGGTTCTATTCATAAATTAAATTAAATTAAATTGCGGTTCGGCTCGTAAATTAAATTAAATTAAATTAAATTGGTTCGGTTCATAAATTATATTAAATTAAATTACGGTTCTGTTCATAAATTAAATTAAATTAAATTACGGTTAGGTTTGGTTCGGTTCGTAAATTAAATTAAATTAAATTATGGGTCTATTGAGAAATTAAATTAAATTAAATTTCGGTTCGGCTAGTAAATTAAATTAAATTAAATTGGTTCGGTTCATAAATTAAATTAAATTAAATTAAATTACGGTTCTGTTCATAAATTAAATTAAATTAAATTACGGTTAGGTTTGGTTCGGTTCGTAAATTAAATTACGGTTTTGTTCAAAAATTAAATTAAATTAAATCGGTTCGGTTAGGTTAGGTTAGGTTAAATTAAATTAAATTACAGTTAGGTTTGGTTCGGTTCGTAAATTAAATTAAATTAAAATAAATTAAAATAAATCGGTTCGGTTCGTAAATTAAACTAAACTAAATTAAATTAAATTAAATTACGGTTTTGTTCAAAATTAAATTAAATTAAATTAAATTAAATTAAATTAAATTAAATTAAATTAAATTAAATTAAATAAATAAAATTAAATTAAATTAAATAAATTAAATTAAATTGCGGTTCGGCTCGTAAATTAAATTAAATTAAATTGGTTCGGTTCATAAATTAAATAACATTAAATTACGGTTCTGTTCATAAATTAAATTAAATTAAATTACGGTTAGGTTTGGTTCGGTTCGTAAATTAAATTAAATTAAATTATGGGTCTATTGAGAAATTAAATTAAATTAAATTTCGGTTCTGCTAGTAAATTAAATTAAATTAAATTGGTTCGGTTCATAAATTAAATTAAATTAAATTAAATTACGGTTCGGTTCATAAATTAAATTAAATTAAATTACGGTTAGGTTTGGTTCGGTTCGTAAATTAAATTACGGTTTTGTTCAAAAATTAAATTAAATTAAATTAAATTAAATCGGTTCGGTTAGGTTAGGTTAAATTAAATTAAATTACAGTTAGGTTTGGTTCGGTTCGTAAATTAAATTAAATTAAAATAAATTAAAATAAATCGGTTCGGTTCGTAAATTAAATTAAACTAAATTAAATTAAATTACGGTTTTGTTCAAAATTAAATTAAATTAAATTAAATTAAATAAAATAAATTAAAATATATCGGTTCGGTTCGTAAATTAAATTAAACTAAATTAAATTAAATTACGGTTTTGTTCAAAATTAAATTAAATTAAATTAAAATTAATTAAATTAAATTAAATTCAATAAAATAAAATAAATCGGTTCGGTTCGGTTCGGTTCGGTTCGGTTCGGTTAAATTAAATTAAATTAAATTAAATTAAATTAAATTAAATTAAATTAAATTAAATAAATAAAATTAAATTAAATTAAATAAATTAAATTAAATTAAATTAAATTGCGGTTCGGCTCGTAAATTAAATTAAATTAAATTGGTTCGGTTCATAAATTAAATAACATTAAATTACGGTTCTGTTCATAAATTAAATTAAATTAAATTACGGTTAGGTTTGGTTCGGTTCGTAAATTAAATTAAATTAAATTATGGGTCTATTGAGAAATTAAATTAAATTAAATTTCGGTTCGGCTAGTAAATTAAATTAAATTAAATTGGTTCGGTTCATAAATTAAATTAAATTAAATTAAATTACGGTTCGGTTCATAAATTAAATTAAATTAAATTACAGTTAGGTTTGGTTCGGTTCGTAAATTAAATTACGGTTTTGTTCAAAAATTAAATTAAATTAAATTAAATTAAATCGGTTCGGTTAGGTTAGGTTAAATTAAATTAAATTACAGTTAGGTTTGGTTCGGTTCGTAAATTAAATTAAATTAAAATAAATTAAAATAAATCGGTTCGGTTCGTAAATTAAATTAAACTAAATTAAATTAAATTACGGTTTTGTTCAAAATTAAATTAAATTAAATTAAAATTAATTAAATTAAATTAAATTAAATAAAATAAAATAAAATAAATCGGTTCGGTTCGGTTCGGTTCGGTTAAATTAAATTAAATTAAATTAAATTAAATTAAATTAAATTAATAAAATTAAATTAAATTAAATTAAATTAAATTAAATAAATTAAATTAAATTAAATTAAATTATGGAACAGTGGCTACGCTACTGGGCTCAATTGCCAGGCTGTACAAAGTGACCGTTTATTGTTTACTCCTCATCGCAGCCTAATGTCAAGCGTGACGGCCCACGGGATGTCCTAATCTCAGCGAAATTATCTAACCGTTACTCCTCTATTCTTCGCGGACGCTCCTCCCTTTTTCTCTCCTTTTCCCCTCTACCTCTCCTCGCGCTCCCGATGCCGCCCCGCCGTGCGCCTGTGCCCGCCGTGCGCCTGTGCCGTCCGCCCCGCCGTGCGCACGTTCCTCGCACACGTTCTTGGCATCGCCGACGATGAAGGACATCTTGCAGGCGCGGTTGAGCACCACGGCATACTGCCTGGCGGGAACCGAGAAATGGGCCGCGTCGATGAAGCGCACCGCCACCGCACGCCATCCCTTCCCTGCCCACTGCCGCCTTTCCGCTTGTCTCCCCTACCCGACGTCATTCTACTCGCCTCCCCCGCCCGCCGCCCCCTTTCCGCTCGCTTCCCCCACCGCACGCCGTCCCGCTCGCTTCCCCCACCGCACGCCGTCCCGCTCGCTTCCCCCACCGCACGCCGTCCCGCTCCCCATTTCCGCCGCACGCCATCCTGCCCCTGCTATCCCCCGCCCCATGTGTTTCTCTTGTTATCGCCCTCCTCTCGAGACGTGACTGCCACGCCTCCTCTCCCAGTCGGGGGAGCCACCGCCGTCCTATCCTTGGTCGGCCCCTTTTCCCCGTAGCCGCCGGACTCTGCGAGTCGGTGATGCATCGCTGCCGTGCCGGTTGACTACTACGAAGGCCGAGGTGCTGCTGCTCTCCAGCGAGCAGCGAGGTATGTCATCTATTGGTTTTGGTGACCCTCGTGTTGTCACTGAATCAATGCCACCTAGAGCCCTAGACACCAGTCAAGTTGGTGGCTCCAGCGACCAAGGTAAATGCCCCTAATCACCCCCGCCTCGCTGCCACTAATGCTGCTAGGTCGCCACCACGTCCGTCGTGGTGTCTTCGGGTGGATTCGGCCGCCGTGTTGTCTCCGTTGTCAGCACCGCTTCCTAGATCATCACTACTGCAGGTTGCAGCCGACTCGGATTGGGAGGTGAGGTCCTGGCACATCTTGCTTTTCCTTGCGCGTCGTTTCCTTATCCGTGCTGCTTAGACCGGTGCCTGATTTGTTTATCTTTCCCTTTTCACTGATTGCGTATTTTTGTTTCAAATTACCAGATGATTCATTATGAGTATGTTTAGACTCTGCTTGTTGCAGTTTGGGCCTTATTCCTCCATGCTCATTTACAGTCTGCTTATCTGCTGCTGAACTGAAATCGTGCTTGGAGAGTTCTCTTGTTAATCCCAGGTGTATAGAGTATATTACTAGCTCACAATGAAATGATGTCATCTTTGACTCGAGAACAATTATTGATATCTTGCATTTCATTTTGTGAACTTTAGGTTATCAAGGCTTAGCAGATTATTGTTTATTTTTGTACCGATTTGTATCTCAGTTATTATGGTAGAAAAATGTAGAGTAACCCTCATTAGCATTTTCATATATTATCTTTGTTCCATTGCTTTATAAGGTTAAGATATAACTATATGTTGTTTATTAATAGGAAGGTTCCATTTATTTGTTCTTCCAAATTTATGTGAGTTAATGAATTACTATGACTGCGCTGACGGTACCTATTTTTGTTATTTATATTTTGTTAGATGTTTTGAGCTGTAGTTATTCGTTTAACTGCATGTTGCATTATGTTTTTTTTTTTCATTCTGATTTGTTCAAATGTATCAGTTTACTAGCATTGCATTATTTGAAACTTGCTCCCCCTCCAACACAAAATGGACTCCTCATTGTTACATTTTTTTGGTAAACTGATATTTTGTTCTCCATTCTTTTGATGTTTTAGTTTAATTTGACCTGCACTTTCTAACAATTTACTGTATTGAGTATTCATGCACTGGATGTGTCTCATCACAGCATATCATCAAACAGAGAGGAATAACAAATCCAAAGTGGCCATTTGAATATGGGTTATCGGTGATCAAGAATTAACTTTGTACACTTATGTATCTTGACAATCTGTTGATGAGTTTCTTCATAAGAAAGGAGAAATACATCTTGATTCTTGTATGTATTTCATTAATGCCTAATTTCCACTTTTTACTTGTTATACCAATGTAGTATCATACAAGGTTTCTTGCAAATGCACAATATGAAAGCTTCAAATGTTCGTTAATTCACCGAATTGTTTTTCTACAACAGCAAAAGGAACCAGATATGGGATGCACGCCCACAAACTAAGAGCAACCTGCTCTATTTTTTATTCATATTAAGTATACACTATAGAGATTTGTACATGTGAAACTATACGGACTGCCAGGCTTTATTTGTTGGAAGTCAGAAAGTGTTAAAACTTGAAACACATAAATGCAATTTCTAGAAAGGATCTCAAGTGACCATTAAGCTGTGGAATGCAAGACTGTAGAGAAAAAGGCTCACGAGTCACGACCATGTTGTTGACAACTGGACTTTAGGAATCCTGTGCTATGAGTTCTTATATGGGTCACCACCATTTGAAGCTGCAAAGCAGGATGATACCTTGAGGAGGTAAGTTTTACTGAGTTAAAGTTTTGCCTAATCTTAATTTGTTACTCATGTAATATGAATTTTTAGCAGGATAATTAAAGTGGATTTGTTATTCCCGACAACTCCTCATGTTTCTACAGATGGTACGGATCTCATTTCCAAGGTAAAACATCAAGTATTGGCTATTTAGATTCACCAGACAAGTAGCAGTCTCTGGATTGAACTTTGAGTTTTGAGTTTTGAGTTTGTATGCAGCTTTTGGTGAAGGATTCAAGCAAGCGACTTTATGTTGATGACATTATGAAGCATCCATGGATTTTAAAGAATGCAGACCCATCAGGGAGTTGTATCAAGCAAAGAGGTTGCACATAAGGCCTCTAAGAAACCAAGGTATGTAGGGAAAGCATAATATTCTATAGAATACACTTTTTATCATTCATGTGGCCGCTAGCTCTGAATCAATTGCAACTGTTGCCACCCATTTTGTAATTAGTACAACAAAATTAAGTAAAAAAATCAACCCCTCTTCTCCAATTAATTGTCATTTTCCTTATCCTGCGATGTGGTATGTTGCTCTCTCCTTATTTTCCAAACATCAATCCTTCTGGTTCAATTTAGTTTATGGTTTACTATTTGGTTCAGTTCGATTTAGGGTTTTCGGTTCAATTTACGGTTTACGGTTCGGTTTATGGTTTACGGTTCGGTTCGGTTTAGGGTTTACGTTTTGTTTCGGTTCAGTTTAGGGTTTACGGTTCGGTTCGGTTTAGGGTTTACAGTTTGGATCGGTTTGATTTAGGGTTTACGACACTCTTTGTCAGGCACCGGTTCAGCACATGAACAACAATACTTACTACTTCACGCCAGAACTAGCCTGGCAGCCCCTTAGCCTTCAGCATGCTTCTTGCTACTGCCACCACAGTCCCATTTTGGTGCTCTACCACACCATTTTGCTGCGGACTGTATGGTGCAGTGTGTTGCATGTGAATGTCATCTGTAGCACAATACTCCGCAAATTAAATGGAGGTGAATTTGCCTCCCTGATCAGTTCGTAGTGCCCTCAGCTTGACTCCGGACTGTCCTTCTGCTTGATTCTGGATCTCCTTGATAGCAGCAGCCAGAGCACGATCCTTTGAAGGAATTGCGGCTACCCACATGTATCTACTTAGATCATCCACTAGTAGCAAGAAGTATTTATTTCCCCTTGGTGTTGCCGGTGTGATAGGGCCACAAAGGTCTCTGTGCACCAGTTCTAAAAGCCTTTTCACCTTGAATTCTGCCTGTGCCGGGAAGTGAGTGCGCTTCTTCTTGCTTGCTTGACATGCTTCGCACACCCGCTCCACTTGGCCAAGCTCCGGTAGTCCCCGAACAAGCTCCTCCCGAGCCAGTTTCCACAGTGCTGCCATGTTGATGTGGCTGAAACACTCATGTCAACGCCACACCACATGGTCATCACCTCCTCGTATCGCCATGCAAACTGGTTGCACCATTTTGATTTGGAGTGTGTACAAGCGATTTTCTGCTCGTGACACCTTTGCCAACAACTTCCAATCATGCTCCTGGATCATCATGACCCGAGCTTCAATCTTGATCTTGTACCCATCTTCATCAAGCTGTCCGACACTCATGATGTTCGTGGTCAGTCGGGGAATGAAGTAGACTCCGACGGACCGTCGAAACTCTCCATTCCGGCATGGGAACGTGATCGTCCTACGCCCCTCGATCCGTGCCACCATGTCATTGCTGAACCGAACAGTACCTAGTACTACCATGTCCAGCTTTGAGAAGGCGACCCTGGACCCGGACATGTGATTGGTTGCCCCGGTGTCCAATATCCACTCCTCCGGCTTGTGTTCCTCCTCTCCAAGTTGGGCGAAGACCTTTTCCTCCCTGATTGTGATCTGAATCCTAGAGTTTGCCTCCACCACTTCATTTTTGCCGAGTTCATGCTCAGTCGGTTGCAGCGGCAAACCTGCACTCGGCAATGGGGCTGTTGGTGACCCAACCAGTACTAGTGGTGTTGAGGACAGTGAGAGAGGTCCAGACCAGCAGGAGCAAAGCTTCTTCTTCCTCCTTGAACTCGTGAGCCTACTCCCTTGTGGGCTTCGAGCTGCATTCACGCGCCCAGTGACCCAACTTGCCGCATCTCCTTCATTCATCACCACCCTTACCGGAATGTTGCCCTCCTGTCCAACAGCCACCGCGCCGTCCTCCTCCTTGGCGTCCTCCACCACCTAGGCCACCGCTCGAGTGGTTCTCTGCCTCCTTCCGCCGGTCGTCCCATTCCTTCTTCGTGAGGTAGAGTAGCCCGTCCTGTTGTAGCGATCCCAGAGCCTCCTTGAAGGTCTCCTCCATTGCCTTCAGTTGCCCCACTAGATCTGAAACATTGAGGGTAGACACGTCGAGGAGCGTGGTGATGGCCAACACGATCTGTTTGAACCTTAGAAACAGGGAACACAGAACGTGCCTCTGTCCCCTGTTCCGGGAACTTTGTTCCGGAACACGAAACGAAACGAGCCGGCGGGGACGCAGGGGACGGAGGTGGAACATCGTTCCGATCCGGGGAAAACAATCTAATGGGACTTCGATCCGGCCCGCTGGCGGATCTTGAGGGATCAGGCGTCCCTCCTAGTAGCGGAACGATTTGATGCTTCGTTTTCCGGCCGCTGGTTCAATTTCCCATCTCTTCCTTCGTTTTTCTAGTCGATGCTTCGATTTCCCATGAGTTCCTTCGTTTTCCTCATTTGTTCCTTTGTTTTCCCAGCTGCTGCCTCGAGTTTTCCATATATTTGCATATACTTTATACATAATTTCCACTATTTTGTTAATCATAAGTTGGGAACACGTTCCTCATTCCAGGGACATCGTTCTCTACAATCGTTTCATATCTATTTGGAATGATGGTGAGCAGTATACCCCCACTTGTTCCATGTTTTTGAAACTAGTGTTCCCCGTTCCTCGTTCCCGTACCTCGTTCTAGTCATTCCGAGAACATTGTAACTAAGGTTTGAACCGTGGTGAAACACTGTGCACATTTTTCTCCACGATTTTGTCCTCCTCGACTCTTGCACCGAGCGTGGCAAGCGTCGTCGCCATCCCGTTGAGGTGCAGCGCGATGTCTTCGATGGTCTCTCCATCATTGAACGTCGCCAAATTGAACTTCCTCTGGAGTTGAACTGTGACAGATTTCTTCACGTGATCGTTGCCGACACGCATCTCCGAGATGGTCTTCCAGGCCTTCTTTGCCGTCTCCTTGTCGGCGATGGAGGACACCATCTCCAGTGGCACCACGCTGCAGAGAGTGTCGAGTGCCATCATCTCCTCTTGCGCATCAGCATCGCCATTCTCAATGACGTGCCATAGCCTCCTTGCCCTCAGCTTCACCTTCATCAGCAGCGCCCAATCTGAGTAATTGGTCTTGGTGAGGAAAGGATAGCTGCTCCTGCCCCCACCTCATGAATCACTCTTTGGATCACGACGCTGTTGTTGGTGTTGTCGGCAGCGAGCACCCCCTGGTCAGCCATCGTCTTCCCTGGTCCGCAAAGCCGGCTCTGATACCACACTGCAGCGGTGTCCTTGGCTATAACTTGCATTAACGTTTCGTCATCGATCGCTTGGGAGATGATAGCCAAGGCCATCTCCTCCTTGGCTTTATTGGTGGCGGTTGCTCTATCCTTGGGCTCGATCACCATTACAACATATCTCACACATGCATACACATTTGCCGTCTCACATGGCACCTCGGCCTCTCGCCGTGTGTACACGATCTAGCTCAAATCACTGGTCATGTCTCACACGTTGAGCTGTGTTTTGATCTACTGCTTTCACATATTGCCCGTGCAAACTTTATGCACCCTATTCACTATATGCATGTGCTAGCCTATCAACTTATTCGTGCAACACACACGCAACAAGATTAACCCATTAACACTCCTCTTCGTTGACAACTTCCTACGATACATAGGTAAATTTTTGAGACACAAGGCGTAGTGGCATAGTGCTAAAAGCCCCAACTTTTTATTTGCTTCAAGCACTAACTTCATTGTCACAATACATAACTGGTTCTTTCAATTTGAGGGACAGACAAATTTGTTTGCAAATCTCAAACTACTTGTACTAGAATTAGCCTACTGTTTTGTTGAACGCTATGAATCTAGTCTTGGTTATCGAGAATTTGATGTATAGGTATGCTCAACAACATATTTGGGATAGCTCTCGTTGCAAACGGATCAGGAACATGGGAGGTCACCAAACACGGACTGGGGTATTAGCGTGGAGCTCCTGCATCTTGTCCTCCGGTAGCACAGACAAGAACATATTGCAGCATGACATCCGTGTCCCAAGTGATTATATCAGTAAGTTCTCCAGTCACAGATCAGTGGTGAGACTTCCAACTATTTCCAAGGCATAGGTTCTGTGGAAATAACTCACTGATTAAGTGACTGCAAATTTTTGTCAGGTATGTGGACTGAAATGGTCACATGATGACTGTGAGCTTGCATCTGGTGGAAATGATAACCAGCTGCTAGTTTGGAACCAACATTCGCAGCAGCTGGTATTGAGACTGACAGAACATACAGCTGTGGTTAAAGCAATAGAATGGTCACCACATCAGCAAGGCCTCTTGGCATCAGGTGGTAGAACTGCTGATAGGTGTATCAGGTTCTGGAACACAGCTAATGGAAACATGCTGAATTCAATGGACACTGGCAGCTAGGCAAGTACTTAGGCAAGTGCCTCCATGGTATCAGAATTTTTACTGTCATCCTCATCACTTGCTTTCTGTTTTCAGGTTTGCAATCTTGTGTGGTATAAAAATGTAAATGAACTTGTCAGCACCCATGGGTATTCCCAAAACCAAATCATGGTGTGGAAGTACCCATCTATGTCAACGGTAAGCTTTGAAGTTGTGCTTCATGTAATCTTTCAACTAAGAATGCACAATGTGGTAAACATTTATTCGGGCAATACCTGCAAAAACCTTGGAAGTTATGTGATCAATTTATCTCAGTTTGCTTGTGAGAAACTTATTTTCTTTCTGTGGGCTGAGACATTGACTTGAGGATTGCTTAAACGCTTAAAAGGAAAATAGTTTAAATATTGTTGACGAGCATGTAATGCTTAGAAGAATAGTTGCAAACCCAAGTGAGGTATTTCACAATGCGCTATTTTATTTTAATATCGGTTTGAGAAAGATTTCTACTAGTACTGTTACCTCTCACCATTGAATATTTTCGGACAGGTAAATCCTTTTCCAAACGACACATCATCTATCCAGAAAAATGTTATTGGGAATATGGGATGCAATGCATATTTTTTATTCGAAGCCAGGTCATTGAAATGAAAAAAATAGTAGACTCCTTCGGAACACATGGAAAATCCTAAAAGACAGATAAACATGTGGTCGAGGCACGAAGTCCACTGAAACGAAAAAAAGTTGAAGACTCCTCTCTAGGACCCTTGGAACGTCCTAAAAGACCGACAACCGTGTGCTACGTGTGCTATAAGTCACGGTTGAGACCAGGATTCCACTGAAATGAAAAAAATATTAACTCCTTCAAAACCTTGAAACACCCTAAAACGATGAAAACAATGTGCTATGGGTCACGGTGGAGGCCACGAGTTTATCGATCGAAAAAACTAGCAGACTTCTCTGCGATGCATGGGGCCTCTCGAAAGGGTAAAAAATATATAAGTCATAGTTGAGGCAAGGAGTTCACTAAAACAAAAAATACTAAAAACGTGAGCTATAGGTCACGATAATGGCCAAGAGTCTGTTGGAACGAAAAAATAAGACTCCTCCGGTACCCATGGAACATGCTGAAATGTCAAAAAATGTGTGTCCATAGAAATGAAAAAAAGGTAGAGGCTATGGACCCATTGAATCGAAAAAATACCAGATTTCTCCGGAACCCGCAGGACACCTTAGAAGGGTAAAGAAACTTGAGCAATAGGTCACGGTTAAGGTCATGAGTCCACTTAAACAAAAAAATAGCAAACACCTCCGGGACCACGGGACACATCGAAAGGGTAAAAAATGTGAGCTATAGGTCATGGTCGAGGCTATGAGTCCACTTAAACAAAAAAATAACAGATTCCTTCAGGACCATAGGATACCTCGGAAGAGTAAAAAATGTGAGCTATAGGTCACAACCGAGTCTAGGAGTCCACTTAAACGAAAAACTAGCAGACTCTTCTGGGACCCTCGGAACACCTTGAAATGCCCAAAACCATGTGCATTGGTCACGGTCGAGGACAAGAGTTCACTGAAATAAAAAATAGTAGGCTCTTTCGGAACCTCGTAGCACCATAAAGGCCGAAAACCGTGTGCTATGTAGGTCACGGTTGAGGCCACAAGTTCACTGAATCTAAAAAATAGTAGACTTCTCCGAAACCCATGGGACACCTCGGAACGGTAAAAACATGAGCTATATGTCACGGTCGAGGCTAGGAGTCCACTAAAACAAAAAAATAGCATACTCCTTCGGGAGGCATGGAAAATCCTGAAAGGCCAAAAAACCGTGAAACCGGGTGCTATAAGTCACGGTCGAAGCCATGAGTTCACTTAATCTAAAAAATAGTAGACTCCGAAACCTACGGGACACCTTAGAAGTGTAAAAAACGTGAGCTATAGGTCACGGTCGAGGCTAGAAGTCGGCTGAAATGAAAAAATAGCAGACTCTTTCGGAACGCATGGAAAATCCTGAATGGCTGATAAACATGTGCTATTGGTCACAGTCGAGGCCTGGAGTTCACCGAAATGAAAAAAGTAGAAGACTCCTCCAAGACCCTGAAACGCCCTAAAAGGCCGAAAACTATGCTATACATCACAGTTGAGACCGGGATTCCACTGAAATGAAAAAATAGTCGACTCCTCTAGAACCCCGGAACACCCTAAAAGGCCAAAAACCGTGTTCTATAGGTCACGGTCGAGGCCACGAGTCCACTGAATCTATAAAAAACAATAGACTCCTCCAAAACCCACGGACACCTTGGAAGGGTAAAAATGTGAGCTATAGGTCACGGTCGAGACAAGGTGGACAAGGTGTACACTGAAACGAAAAAAATAACAGACTTTTTGAGACACCCAAAAAATCCTGAAATGCGGAAAATCGTGTGCCATAGGTCACGGTTGATGCCAGGAGTCCACTTAAATGAAAAAATAATAGACTCCTCCGGGACCCTCAAAACACCATAAATGGTCAAAAATCATGTGCTATAGGTCACAATACAGGCCAAGAGTCTACTGAATCAAAAAAATAGCAGACCCCTGAACCTTGAATCTCGAACCCCGAACCTTGAACCCTAAACCGTGAACCCTAAACCTTGAACCGTGAACACTAAACCCTGATACGTGAACCCTGTAGAGTAAAAAACATGAGCTATAGGTCAGTCAATTCCATGAGTCGACTGAAACAAAAAAATAACATACTCCTCTTGGACTCATGGAAAATCCTGAAAGCCTAAAAACTATGTGTTAGTTCACTGTCGAGGACAACGATCCACTAAATTGATAAAAAATAGAAGACTCCTCTAAACCTACGGGACACCTCGGATGGGTAAAGGTCTCCTTAGGACCCCTGAAAAATCCTGGAAGGCCGAACACCGTGTGCTATACATCACGGTAGAGGCCACAAGAGTCCAGTGAATTGAAAAAAATGCAGACTCCTCGGGACCATGGGACACGTCGGAATAGTAAAAAACATGAGCTATAGGTCAGGTTGAAGGCTAGGAGTACACTAAAACGAAAAAAATAGCAGACTCCTCCGGGACCCCTCAAATAGCTTAAAAGGACGAAAATCATGTGTTATAGGTCACAGTCGAGGCCACAAGTCTACTCAATACCAGACTCCTCTGAAACCCACGGGACAAATAGGAAGGGTAAAAATGTGAGCTAAAGGTTGCGGTCGAGGCCAGAAGTCCACTGAAACAAAAAAAATAACAGACTCCTCAAGTACTCCCGAAAAACCCTGGTAGGTGAAAAACTATCTTTTAGGTCACGATCGAGGCCAGAAGTCGACTGAAACAAAAAAAGAAAAAGATACCTCTAGGACCCCCTAGAACGCCCTAAAAGACCAAAAATGGTGTGCTATAGGTATTGATCGAATGGTAAAAATTTGAGCTATAGGTCGTGGTGAAGGCTAGAAGTCCACTGAAATGAAAAAACAGCACACTCCTCTGGGACCGCTCGAAGACCCTAAAAGGACAAAAATCATGTGTTATAGGTCACGGTCGAGACCACGAGTATACTTAATCGAAAAAATAACAGATTCCTATGAAACCCACGAGACAACTTGGAAGGGTAAAAACTTGAGCTATAGGCCACGGGTCGAGGCCAGGAGTCCAATGAAACAAAAAAATAACAGACTCCTCAAGGTCTCCCAAAAAACCCTAGTAGGCGAAAAACCTTGTGCTATAGGTCACGATCGAGGCCAGAAGTCGGCTGAAACGAAAAAAGAAGATAACACCTTTAGGACCCCTGGAACGCCCTAAAAGTGCAAAAATGGTGTGATATAGGTCTCGGTCGAATGGTAAAAACATGAGCTATAGGTCACGGTGAAGGCCAGGAGTCCACCGAAATGAAAAAAAATAGCAGACTCCTCTAGGATCCGTGAAACATCTTGAAATGCCAAAACAATGTGCTATAGGTCAATGTTGAGGCTAGGAGTTCGCTGAAATGAAAAATAGGAGACTCATTCGGGACCCTCGGAACACCCTAAAATGACAAAAACTGTGTACTATACGTATTCATATTTACTTTTCCGCATGATATTACTGTGTACTATATCATCGAGTTAGTTGATGTTGTTGATATTCATGTTTACTTTTCCGCATGATTAAAATATGATTACACTAAATGCAATAACCGAAACTGTACTTTTCCGCAATGTTAGCCATTACCCTTCCTTGTTTATTATCCTGCATTATTACTTGCATTTGCGGTGGCTTGTTGAGTACTTTTTGTACTCATACCCGTTGGACCCCATAGAGGATGCTTACTACGAAGACGGTCTGGAGTAGCGACCCAGTCGAGAAGAAAAATCCTGAAGAAGACGTTCGTCATGCCGCTTTCTAATTATTTTTATTACTGTTTTTATTAAAACTTTGATGTAATAATTATGGTCTGCGTACCATGGATATTGACGTATGTACGTTGTCGCATGATGAACCTCTTGTATTATTGTTTTTCTTCTGAAATTCAATAATGTCTCGATTTGATAAATCGGGGCGCTACAAGATGGTATCAGAGCCGACTCGACTGTAGGAAGCCAAACAGACCCGCCTAGCCATTAGCCACAGGAAATTATTTCTCGAAAATCTACTTCATAAACTTTGTTCCTCTCCTCACTTTTATTCAACTTGCTGTTTTGTAGATGCCTGTCTACCAAGTCCACAACTACTGCCGCCACTACGAGGGCTTCGTCCGGGAGCTCCGCATGATGCTCACCTTCCTCGGGTTCCTCTTCGAACCCGAATTCCAAGGAGTGTACCCCGACGAGTTCGCCGGGCCTTGCGACGTCTCCCTCATCGTCCACGGCTCCGGAGAACACCTGCCGCCCTACACCACCGTAAGGTTTTACTGGTTTTGAAAATTTTTGAATTTCACCTCAAAATCCATAGGTGTTAGCCTTCGGTTTTACCGACAAACGCCAGTTCGTGTTGAAAACTGGCCGAAAATAAGTATTTCTTGGCCGTGAGGCCCATATTACGGCTCGGTTAGACGTTATGGTGCCGTACGTAAGGTTTTACTGGTTTTGAAAATTTTTGAATTTCACCTCAAAATCCATAGGTGTTAGCCTTCGGTTTTACCGACAAACGCCAGTTCGTGTTGAAAACTGGCCGAAAATCCGTATTTCTTGGCCGTGAGGCCCATATTACGGCTCGGTTAGATGTTATGGTGCCGTACAGTAAGGTTTTACTGGTTTTGAAAATTTTTGAATTTCACCTCAAAATCCATAGGTGTTAGCCTTCGGTTTTACCGACAAACGCCAGTTCGTGTTGAAAACTGGCCGAAAATCCGTATTTCTTGGCCGTGAGGCCCATATTACGGCTCGGTTAGATCGTTATGGTGCCGTACGTAAGGTTTTACTGGTTTTGAAAATTTTTGAATTTCACCTCAAAATCCATAGGTGTTAGCCTTCGGTTTTACCGACAAACGCCAGTTCGTGTTGAAAACTGGCCGAAAATCCGTATTTCTTGGCCGTGAGGCCCATATTACGGCTCGTTAGATGTTATGGTGCCGTACGTAAGGTTTTACTGGTTTTGAAAATTTTTGAATTTCACCTCAAAATCCATAGGTGTTAGCCTTCGGTTTTACCGACAAACGCCAGTTCGTGTTGAAAACTGGCCGAAAATAAGTATTTCTTGGCCGTGAGGCCCATATTACGGCTCGGTTAGACGTTATGGTGCCGTACGTAAGGTTTTACTGGTTTTGAAAATTTTTGAATTTCACCTCAAAATCCATAGGTGTTAGCCTTCGGTTTTACCGACAAACGCCAGTTCGTGTTGAAAACTGGCCGAAAATCCGTATTTCTTGGCCGTGAGGCCCATATTACGGCTCGGTTAGATGTTATGGTGCCGTACATAAGGTTTTACTGGTTTTGAAAATTTTTGAATTTCACCTCAAAATCCATAGGTGTTAGCCTTCGGTTTTACCGACAAACGCCAGTTCGTGTTGAAAACTGGCCGAAAATCCGTATTTCTTGGCCGTGAGGCCCATATTACGGCTCGGTTAGATCGTTATGGTGCCGTACGTAAGGTTTTACTGGTTTTGAAAATTTTTGAATTTCACCTCAAAATCCATAGGTGTTAGCCTTCGGTTTTACCGACAAACGCCAGTTCGTGTTGAAAACTGGCCGAAAATCCGTATTTCTTGGCCGTGAGGCCCATATTACGGCTCAGGTTAGATGTTATGGTGCCGTACATAAGGTTTTACTGGTTTTGAAAATTTTTGAATTTCACCTCAAAATCCATAGGTGTTAGCCTTCGGTTTTACCGACAAACGCCAGTTCGTGTTGAAAACTGGCCGAAAATCCGTATTTCTTGGCCGTGAGGCCCATATTACGGCTCGGTTAGATGTTATGGTGCCGTACATAAGGTTTTACTGGTTTTGAAAATTTTTGAATTTCACCTCAAAATCCATAGGTGTTAGCCTTCGGTTTTACCGACAAACGCCAGTTCGTGTTGAAAACTGGCCGAAAATCCGTATTTCTTGGCCGTGAGGCCCATATTACGGCTCGGTTAGATGTTATGGTGCCGTACGTAAGGTTTTACTGGTTTTGAAAATTTTTGAATTTCACCTCAAAATCCAT